>JAAWXA010000011.1:13375279-13429817 GCA_038090715.1 Florisuga fusca
ACCCATCTTCATATTTCATTTGGGTTGTATCACAGAATGTTTAGGTTGGAAGAGACCTCCAAGCTCATCCAGTCCAACCTGCGACCAACATCATAATTTAACTTCTAACCCATGTCCCTAGGGCCCAGGTCCAAATGGCTTTTCAATGCCTCCAGGGATGGTGACTCCATTGCTGTCCTGGGCCATTCCAATGCCTGACAACCCTCTCAGTGACAAAATGTTTCCTAACACCCAGCCTAAACCTCCCTTGGGTTGTTGGAGCCAAATCCATTGCTGCTTCAGACCCAGCTGAAGCCTGCAGCTTCCACATACTCTGGGTTGCTTTCCAGACTGAGCAGAAAGGAACAGGAAAGTGCAGCAGAAGACGTTACTCCCCACCTCAGACGCTCAGGATGGGCTGAGTGCCACCCAGCTGGGACTTACAGGGACAACACGTGTAGTGCCACGACACTGCAGTGCCTCCCACACATGGCCTTGTAGTGCCACCTTCAGACCAGCCCGGGCCGTGTCCCACCCCACCTTTAGCTGCCCTCCAGCTCCAGCCAGAAGCCCTCAGCCCGCGGTGAAGGTGAATCCAAAACACCACCCGACTTCAGATCCAGACTGAACTTTGCTTCCCAACAGCACGGCAAAGGAAAACAGAAGGATTTGGCTACTTGCAATGCCAGGTCACTAAAAGCCACATCCAGATCTGCAAAGCCCTACAGGTCAGGTTATTTCATTTTGGAAGAAGAAGCTTTCACAGGACACCCCATCCTTAGTCTGGCTCTGAGGAGATCCTGTTGGTCCTCTGCCATTCCTAAGGGGTCAGACACTAATGTCATGGCTAATGACATTAGGCTAATGTCAGGCTGGTCAGTACAATCTAGTAAAAAATTAATTAGTATTTTTAGAGGAACTACATGGTTTACTGGGCAGCAGTTTCACAACCACAACCAATTACAGGCATAATAATTGTGGTGGAACTAACACGGGGAACAAACGACAGTATCTAAATGCCTGATCTGTAGATAGGATTTGACATATCTGCTTTTATATGACCCAGAAGTTTCAAGAATGTGTAAACAACAGAAACCACAGATCAGGAGATGAATTAAAAATCTGGCTTTTGGTTTTTTTCACGCCCATACTCAAGATGGACACCAATGAAGTGTTATTAGCTGTTTATTTTCTGGTTACTTAGAATGTTCTTGTGCAGTACTCTATATTCTCAAATCACTGAAGGATCAGCAATATACTTTCTAATCTAGTGCAATCTTTCTTCATTATTTCTGATTTTTACACTTTGTTCTGACTTTCTCTACAAAGCAGAAATCCTGAAACACCCAGCCCTATTAACCTCATGTCTTTGCTTTACCATTCTTCCCACCTCCATCTCCCTCTTCAGTATCACTAACAGCTTTTAAAGAAAACTTTACAGTTTTAATGTATTTTATTGGCACGTGCTTGCAAACTGATTAAGAGTAGTTGGAAGAGAGTAGTGTGGCATTAGCACAACAAGATATTTATTAAATATAACCCCCATACAAGCAAGCTCATCCTGCAAGATGCACATAATAAAAACAAGATCTGAAAAGACTGATTTGTCTCTTAGCCTAAAGTGCTGTTGATACCCTACAAGATGTTTAAATCTTCTGTTCTCTTATTGACACCACATGGCATATTTTTAATACAACTCTCTACTTCTGTGTTAACCAATTATTAGGGAGTTTTTTGTAAAAACTTTTGGTTTGGGGTTTTTGTGTGTGTGTGTGTTTCAGTTGGTTCGTTAGGGTTTTTTGTCGCTTTAAGTAGTGGGTTCTTTGATAACTATTTCAAGTTTCTTTGTCTGTATGTATCCTTAACATCAAGCATAATCAGCAGATTCTCTGGGGGGTTCTTGGTGTGGTTCTTGGGTTCAAGGAGTTGAGTTTCACCAATTGGAGATAAAAACTGAAAAGTTGACTTTTGGCTGGATAAGGAAAGGGTTGGGGCAGACAGAGGCAGCTTTTTCCTACATCTGGGGGAGGTGATGTGCAAGTGGAAAGAATGGGAAATTGTCAGCAACAAGATTAAAAAGCCAGAAATAACAGAAGAGGAATTTTATTAAAAGGGCTGGCAGAATGTGGAGGACACACAGGAAGAGTTGAGTAGGGAGGGAAAAGATGGACAGACTGTTGTGGTGGAGTTTCAGTGCCCTTCACTGCTAGGCTAACCTGGGGAGTTAATGGGACATCAAAGAAATAATAATAATATAAATGAAGTGCTATTGCACTCAGGAAGTTTATTCAACAATCTTTCCTTGGCATTTACCTTGGAAGTAAGAACAGTAATGGTGGAAGTCAGGAGCTCTGCACAACCCCCCCCGAATCTTGTTAGCTGACTTATACCACGTCCTTCAAAGAGATTTGCAGCAAACTGCTCAGCCTTTGGCTGAAATGCTGAAAATTGGTGGGATGGACAGATGGTATTACATACAATCTGGGGTAGATATTTTAGGACTCAAGCTGGACAGTGGGATGCAGCTCCCTGAAGGAACTGTCACAGGCAGATTCTGCACCAGGGGAAAAAAACCTTGCTTGCTTACTAACAGGAAATTCAACGGCAATCGTCTCAGACTTGAGAAAATCAACATTTACCAGAACCGAGGGACTATTCCTCCCGAGGGCAGCCTGGCGAGCGGCCAAGCGGGAACCCCTTTCCTTTCAGCCAGAGCGGTTTTCCAGGCAGAGCGGAACATCTGAACCCAACACCACTCAACTCCCAGCGCGGACACCGGCTGGGGGCACATCCGAGTGAGGGAGATGTTTGGTAAGGCGGACACCGCCCCATGGCCGCCGCCTCCCCACAGCCCCTCCAGGCGCTGAGGGGAGAGGAGGCGCTGAGGGAGAGGAGGACCTGGGGGGGCAGAGGGAGGGNACGGTAAGAGCCGGGGGCGTGGCGGGGTGGGGGGGACCCTCCTCTTCTTCCTCCTCCTCTTCCTCTCCTCCGGGACCCGGGGCTGTCAGCTCCTGAGGAGAGGGGTGATGGAGGTGGCGGTGGCCTGAGGGGCGAAGCTGCAAGCGGCGGCTCCCCGGGCCCAGGCGGGATCTCCCTGCCCCGGGTGGCGGGTTTGCCTTTGGGGCACTTCATAAAGGAAATAAATTGATCACACGGGAAAAAAAAAAAAAAAAAAAAAAAAAAAAAAAAAACAACCACCAAACACCACCACAAAACACCAGACTAGAAAGCTAAGGCAGGAGATACACGATTCATGCCTTTTCCTGTGAGCACCCCTGTGTCGTGCCCCTGCCCATGCTGCTTGGGGTGAGGCGGCGGTGAGGGTTCGCGGTGTTGAATCGAAGTGGGAATGAAATGTAGGCGAGGGGACTTGGATACTACTTGCTAAGTAAATCCAGGAGGAAAGTTGCGGTCTGTGTCCTCTGGGAGAAGCCGCGCCGTTCTTTAAGTGGAGATTGTGCTCCTTTAAGGGGCGAGTTAGGGTGCCAGTCCTGTTGTCTTAGCGTGCAGGCACCAGAAAGAAGTGACTGTGAGAGTGGCTGAGGGGGACAGATGAGTTCATACCCACCCCGTGTCAGCATGGGTGGCGAAGCAGTAGGAAAACATCTGAAGGAGTAAGGGCGCAGGCGCTGGCAGGGTGTGTCAGTGCCTCACGGGGAAGCATCAGAGAGAATTCAGGAGTCCAAAAGGTAAGCAGCAGGTGACCAGTATTGCTGGCCAGGTGGAGGAAATGGGAAGTGACTAAATACTATTAATTTCTTGGTTTTAAGCCTTCCTTTGAAACAGTTCTGTATGCTTAAATCAGTGCTTTTTCTCCCCATTCCATAACATGTTGTTCTGTAATATTTTTCACTATAAGAATGCCATCATACATGTAAGCATCTTCAAAGTCCATGTGGTAGGGTGCTGGAGAGCAAGGTCAGAATTGTGATAAACTTGCCATTTTCTAGCTTTTGTCTGTCATATCTTCAGTAGCTGGTCAGACTTTAGAGCTGGACTTGCATTTCCTTACTTTTAGAGCAGAGTCTTGAAAATAAGGAATAAGCAACTGAGTGAATAGACAACCTGAGGTGATGGACAGAATTTCATCAGTGCTCCTGTTTTGGTGTTTAATAGTAAGCAAGTTAAGTAGATGATTGTATCTTAAACAAGTACATTTCAACATTTTGTGGTGTTCCAGTGATACAAAAAAGCAGTTTGGGGCCCATTGTCACTGTTGATACTTTCCAGTTGTTTTGGATGGCATGCCCTTAAATTTGATGGCTTGTGGTTGTTGTGGTCTCTTCCTTTAATTTGTTTAATTATTTTTTGGCGTATTTCTCTTTTGAGTTTCAGTGTTTGTTGTATTCATGCAAGAGCAACAAAAATTCTGAGGTCTAGAGTGCTTCAGAGTGTCAAGGTTTAGGACAGATAGAAATAATAATAATAAAAAAGACAACTTTAATATTTGCAATACCATCTCTGACCACAGCAGTAACCAATACCCAATTTTGCAGTGTCCTCCCCATGGATGTGGCAGCCCAAGTGGCAGTTCAGAGTGAAGAGTGCAATGCAATAAAATTATAGATCTTCTGTGCTTGATGAACTGTCTGAGATGTGCTCACAGTCCTAAAAAAGGGTGGTTTGTTTCTGACAAGCTGTTACAGTGATCATCAAGGCTGGTAGAAGTGTTGGGGCAGTTTCCACCTGGTGGCTGAGATCAGTGGTATCACCCCACTGCTGGAATCCCTGTAGCTAGTGCTTTTGTAGAGACTTATTCATGAGCTGGATTTTTCTTCTGTTCACCTGGGTTATGACCCATTCTTGTGATGTAACCTCAAGCTTTATACCCCATACAGATAGGCTCAGGAAAGTGATTGGAGGTTTGGTGCTTTTTCCAGTGTTATTTTGCTGTCTGGCCTTACTTTGGGTGTGAGGTATTAACTTCTCTTCCCTTTGAAATGGGAGAATTTTTATTAATATTCTTCTCAGTCCATGACAAATAAAGAGCCTTTCCTTTACATCTGTCCTTCACTGTCTATCTGTTAATTTACACACCTCTTCCTGGGTTTTTTGGTCTGCTCTTGGTTCTTTTCTCTGTGCCAAATTCTGTCTGCTTTGAACCTTTCCTGTTCACACAGTCTTTCCAACTCTTTCTGTCTCTGTGATTCTTGTCTCATCCATCTTTTCAGCTCAGGTTTGGAGTTTCTCACAGCCTCTCAGTAAGGGCTTTGTTTGCTATCCCTATTTACTCTTTTGGTAAACATAGTTCATGAGTTGTGTCTTCTGTTCTTAGCTTTCTGTTCTGTTTCTTTTCTGTGTGATCAATTTATTTCCCTTATGAAGTGCCCAAACAATCATGCACAGAAGAAAGCTCCATGAATTTTGAGACTAAGTTTAGAAAGAATATTTTACTGCTGCTGTTGGGAGACAAAAAGGTTATTCTTCAAAAAGTTGGTCTTGCAACATTGGAAATAAATCCCTTAATTGAGAGTTTTTTGAAATGTCCACATTGTAGCTAGTTACCATTTAACAGTGGTAATCCCTCCTGCTTTCCAGTGCAAAATGTACACAGTTTTGTGTAACAGTAAATAGAGACCAACAGGAAAATAGTTTGCTTTTAACAGGTAAATTCAGAGCAACTTTTGGATCTTAAATGACAGAAAGGTAGCAGAAATGTTGTATTACTTTGGAGTTGGTAGATGCCCATAAGAATGTTTCAGAACACTCTTTTCTTAGGCAGACTGCTGCCAGATAGATGTCTTGACTAGAAGACACTCTTAGTGTCAGGAATGAGAGTTTCCAAAGGGTCAGCATTAGTGAATGTGAGTTCTACTCTTTGGGAGCTGGAAGAACAAGCTGAGATTGAGGATATAATTTGATCTGCCCCCCCCTTATCTATTAGCAAAGATATAAAAAAACCATTTAATTCTAATTATGTCTTAGAGACTAAGCTGCAGTAACTCAGAAGCTGTTCGGAGTTATTTCTTCTGCTGGGGTAAACTTCAGTCGAAGGAGGCTGAATGTCTGGGGGTGTTTTCCACATCAGCCATCTGGTTTTGCTTGTACTTGTGTCCAAACCACAGTTGTCTCCCTTCCCCCTCAGCTCCCCCTCTTCCATCCTCAAACGTGTGGTTTTAGCTCCTGGTGCATCTTTGGGGTGGAGCCATGGTTTTACTCCTTTTCACTTATGGTAGAAAATAAGTTTTGTTCCCTGTATCAGGGATCAGGTGATGGGTGTAGCTCACAGAGGGGAGTAAGCTGATCTTGATGTTGCCTTGCTTCATGAAACCACTCTGCTATGCTTTCATCTCTTTATACTTTCCCTGGTGTGCCTTTTTTCTTTTGGCAGTGTTTGGTTTTTATCCTAAATCCTTTCTGTGTAATGATTATCTCATTTACAGGCAAAGTACTTGATTTTTTAAAAACCTTTCAGTATCCAGCATGGTAGCAAGCATTTTTAACATCTGAGGGATGTTGCTTTTCAACTTTTTCATGAAGGAGAAACAACAGTATTCAAAAGAAAAACTTCTCTAGGGTGACAGACTTGGCAGCTAACGGGAATGAAATTACTTGACTCCTCTGGGAATAGAAGACCAGAAGGAAAAACTGGAGCAATTAAGCAGTAGTGCAAATGTTACATTTGTTAAAATTGCAAAGAATAAATAATGTAAATGTTTTCCAGAGTATGAGTACACAGTGATGTTACGGCTGGACTAACAAGCTATCTGTCCAGTCTCATTCAGTTTCTGTGTTTCTGAACTGTGTTACATTAGGTACATCTGCAAAGTTCAAATACATTTCATGTCCCAAATCAAATTATAAGAATGGTATTAAAATGTAAATGTTGTGGGTTCATCATACAGAATGACATTATAAAAATAAGATTCAGAATTTAAAAAAATGAAAAATGTTCTTTCTTTTCTTACCTGATATTACTTTACTCATTAATAGCTAGGCTAGAAACATAAAAACTCATAAAATATGGATATTTGTGACTTTTGATGTTGTCATATCCCTTTTCTTGTCCTTCCTTGCAGTTGATTTTTCCTGCGTTGTGTTATCCAGTGCTTGTGGATAAACTCTTAGCAGAAGTCTAAAAGCCTTTTGTTATTTCAACTATTTACATAAAGCTGGAATTAAAAGTGATAAAAGCCCTGTTACATTTATGAATGCAACTTAAAATTGTAATTTGCTCTATGAACTTGTATGTTTTTGGAAACATTGGTGCTGCCTTTGGTGCAGAAATATTTTTATTTTTTAATCATTATTATTATTATAAGATTTTTGGATTTCAACTCTGTGGTAGAATAAACACTTTTCTCTCCTGCAATGTAAAGAAGGGAATTGTACCTGCAGTTTTTCTTTCACTTCAGAAAACCTATATTATGGCAGAAGGAAAAACATTATTTTTGTCTACTAAGTAAGCAGGTATTGAATCCTCATCTAAGCGATGTATTTGTAGGAAAGATTCCCTTTTAAAGTTGTCTGGCACAAGAGAATCTCTGTAGGAATCGAGAGTCTGTTAGAGCATGCTACCAATTTGATGAGATTAATATAAAATCCTCAAATATCACTCTTGCTTTCAGAGAAAAGTACAAAGCACCTCAACTTAAAACATTTCAGTTGTTCTGAAGCCACTGCAGGTCAGTCCCTGACAGTGCCACCATTGTGTCCCTCCTCCCTGGCTCACAGCCTGGCTGGGCAGAGCAGGGCAGTGTGTTCAGTTTGGTGTTCAGCAGGGGGTTGTGGTTGCACGAGTGTGGCTTGGTGTGAGCCACACTTAACAACCAGTGCTTGCAAACACAGAGCAGGTTTGGGTGGGAATAGAGTTCTGAGTCTGTTCTTTTCCTGGTTTGGTTGGACAGTAGTTGTTACACTAAGTCAATAGTCAATAAGTCTTCCATGGGGAAAAAGGAAGGTAGACTTACATTTTGTAGGTGTTTTTGAGAAGAAAATCTGGCAGGCAGCATTCACCAGATGCATAGGAGAACCAGTTTTAACTGGATTTTGGATTTATTTTTGGAAAAACTGCAGAGACCAGAAACAGATTATTTTAATTGTGACTATGTCTCAGAACATTTTGTGCTGCAGGGAGCTCTCTGAAAGTGGCAAAACCAGAGATTACACACACCTACAGTAGCTCAAATATTCATGAAGTTGGACTAGTTAGACTGCTAACTAGTGATATTTGGTCCATAGAAAGAAAAACTCTCTCAGAGGTGAATATTTTCATAGTGTAACACTTTGAGGCTATTTATGATATTTACATTTCATACAGTGAGATGTGAGAGAATGAAGCAATCTCAGCTTCAACATGTTTTGGAGTTGAGATGACATGAAAGCCCCTTCTTTCCAGAAGATAGCACAAAATTTTTACAACCTGAAGCAAAATCCTTTTTGTAACAACTTTTTCTTCATCCAGAAAGTATGAGCAGGTGGGTGGGGGTGTGAAGAATAAGAGAAACTTGGAACAGAATGCCTTGAGCTTGTAAATAGTCATATTTGTGAGCAAGAAACAGCAATCTCTTCCTGAGAAAGACAGAACATGGAGCCTGCTGAAACGTTTGAAACCAGAAAAATGATGCAAAAGTAAAATGTAAAAAAGCAAAAAAATCCTTAGTAAGACATTACCTCAATTTAAATATGAATAAAATTTGGAAGACAGGTGAACATTCCCAAGATTCATAGCCCTCTGTTTTGCTATTGACTTTTCAGCAATGGCAGTTTTGCTTCCATATGAGAAAATTATTGATTGCTTTTACCATTACTGGAAGGAGTTCCTGATATACCATAGCAAATAACAACTCCTGCCTGAAATGGAATGAGCACGTAGATTAGTGTGCAATTTCAATTAATTTTGTAAAAATAAAGACTCAAATTAGGTTCTGATACAGTAACATATCATGCTTTGTCTGGTTTGGCACCATTTAGATTTGGTTTTCACTCCCCTGGGCCAGTGTGTGTGTAACTCATTTGACATCTCTGATCACTTGTTAATGAAATGAATGTTAAGTTTTTCTTTTTGCTGATACTGCAAACTTAATCCTTCTCATTGCATGCTTACCTGATGTCTTCTGCAGACCTCTGGTGTTTGTAAGAGAACCTGGGCAATAAAGGAGTAAAGATGATTGTTAAAAAAGCTGCTGCTGGTAGAAAAATAAACAATACATTTTGCAGGAACATAAACCCAACATACACCTGTAATACATCCTGTTATAACTGACTTCAGTCATTTCTCTCTCTTGTCATTCTTGTATCTCCATTATCAAATAGCATGCTTACCTCTTACACTGTAACATCAGTATTGAATACACTGGGCTGTTCATCAGATTTATTGTTATTTTACTGTTTTTGTCATCTATTCCCTTCTCTTTGAGATAGCAGCTACTAGAGAAGAGCTGCCTTGTGTACTTCGTGTTGTGACAAAAATGTGAGCAAAAATCCAGCAATTTTTTGTGTGTGTCTCTTTCAATCTTCAGATTTCCTGTTTAAGTTCTTGGTCATAGGAAATGCTGGAACTGGAAAATCCTGTTTACTACATCAATTTATTGAAAAGAAATGTAAGTATATGTGAGCACAGCAAGAGTTCTCCCTTGCTTTTTGTATCACAGATGAAGGCTTTGGCTACAGAAGTATCCTTTGTGTGGAAGTTCCCATGGTTCTCTTATTTGAATAGATGAGGATTTTGACTGAGAATTATGTTAAGAACCATGCTCTAAATCTTTATTGGTCAGTTTTCCTCTGATAATGAGCAGTGTTCTCTGTTATGCTCAAATAAGTGAAACAGGATGTTGGTGAAAATACAGGCTCACTTTTTGTGAGAGTTATCCGTGCAACTTTGAGCTTCCCTGGGTATATAGTAGAATCTTAGATCTTTTAGGAAAAATACTGAGCAGATGAAAGAAAAGTTGAATTGCCTGTTAAAAAAACCTGTTAGGAGCCAAATTTCCCAACACCTAGACTCTTTCCAAATAAATCAACACTCCATGTTGTTTGTTAGGGACTATGTTCTGTGATAAATACTGGTAGAGACTCCATTCTAAGTATTATTTAGAGATTAATAGAGGATTAAAAGAAAATACTCTGTTTGGATAGTGAATTTAGCATCATGATTAAACAAACAAACAAAAACACATTTAGAAACCTTTGCAAATCTAAGGTGTATGTCACCTTTCACAATGGAATGGTAATTCACCTTATTTCTTGAGGAACAGCTCTTGGACACTAATCACCAGGGAACAGGACATGATTCTATGATTTAACTATCACCTCACTTCTAGCACAGAGAGTTTTATACTGCTGAGAAACTGACATCAACAGTGTAGATATAACAAGTGTTCTACCTTTGTGCTTTGAAGAAGTGGTTCTTGCTTATTCATGAGCAGGACTGTGGGTTTTTGTGTTCTGCTTTTCTATTAATTTTAACTTTAACTTGCATCAAAGCATTACAAAACACAGGTGAAAAACAAAAATTGTCTTCCCATTTATTAATGACAACTGAGAAAGATTTAATTAAAGCTGACCCTTCCATAGAATAGGATGCTCAAAAATTGTAAGAGTGTGTACATCTGCATGGTGGCAGTTGACTCAGAAGTGACACTGAATTTGATGGTTCAGGAAGTAGTTTGTAATTTGAACACTGAAGAGTTTTGATTATACCTACATTGGATTGTGTAAAAAGTATTCACTCTCAGAATCCTCCAAATAACTCTGGGGTTTTTTTGTTTGGTTGGTTTCTTTGTTGTTGTTTTTTTTTAGTCAAGGAAGACTCAAATCATACTATAGGAGTGGAATTTGGTTCAAAGATCATAAATGTTGGTGGTAAATATGTAAAATTGCAGATATGGGATACAGCAGGACAAGAGAGATTCAGGTACCTTTTTCAATTGTATTATTAAATGTTTGTTATTAAATTGTTGCTTTGAGTGTTGGATATTTCTCCCTGTTCATAGGCAGGCACAGTTTCTTGGTCAGTGGAATTGCTTGCTTTCAGGTTATTAAGTAGGCCAGATCCTCCAGCTTGAACACAGTAACATAGATCCACTGATTTCAGTAAAGCAACACTGACTTGCAGGATCTGTGGTTCTTCCATTGGATATTTTCTGTGATAGTTATGGTAACTGGATATAGTATGGATTGGAGTAAAATATGTGGCTAAAAGTTTGTTCACCAGCCAAACTCAATACTTGTTAAACTTACCTGTGTGTGCTTAATTCCATCTTTAGGAGTTTTATTGTCTGGAATAAGTAAATGCCAGGAAGTCGTAAGCTGTTCAAAATCTGCATGAGAACAAACAATTTCATAATACAATATTATTTTACTAGAGGGGGGAAAGAAATCAGTTGTCCAGTTTATTTGACTAGATACAAGTCTAGAAAGACCAAGGTCTCTAAGCTTCTTAAAGAAAAAGCAATGTATTTGTCAGCTTAGAACCACTAATGTACTTTTAATGCTGTATTTTTACTGTCACATCTGAGGCATAGATCACACTCAATAAAGATCTAATGTATTCCTGAGTGTATTAACCATCAGAAAGACATAACAGGGTTTTTTATGTTGGAGTGTGGGGATGGATTCTTTGGTTTTATTGGGAGGGGTCAGAGGTTCATAAAAATGAGTATAGTGCCAGGAGTCTGAGTCATGGGCAGGAATCCAGATAAAGGTCCCATTTTAGACAAACTACTTGGGTACATGCATGACTAGGCAGTGTTGTGTAGTTGTTACTAATGAGATCTCTCCAGTCTGGGATTGTGAGGAGCTTGGAGGCTTTGTACTTTCAGATGCTTATGCAACTTCTGCTCTTTCAAGTTCAAAGTGTTCACAGACTCGCAGGTCCTTTTTTTCCCCCTGTGGGTTTTTATAGTCTTAATTTTTCTTTTTAAGGCTGGTCACACCTCTGTCTACTTAGCACTCTTTTTTCTTCTTCCTCTACCGTTTGAAAGATGCTTTGCCTTCACTTTCCTTGCCTCCTTCTCCAACAGTCTTAAACTTTTCAGTGACACTTACTTGGCTCAGTCTCTCCTCACTGCTGAGAGTTCAAATATGAGTTAATGGTGGTATCTATGGCATTAAAATAGCATAATCAGCTCCCAGTTCTATCACAGGCCATGCAGTATGATAGTGAGCATCTTCAGCAGCAGACAGCTCACCATGGACTTTGAGAGTCCCTGTACAGCTCTAGTTAGTGAAAAAGCTTTGTCAGAAATCAAATTGCCAATAGTTTGCTCTTGCACAGCTAATAATGTTGTCTGAAACACATACTGTATTTTAAACATGTAAATAAGGGTTCTCTTACCCAATAGAGATTGTCTTTGATTAAACCAGGTTTGAAACAATGAGGGTATTGCATAGGTGTACATCTGTAATTCTTTTTCAGGTCTGTAACAAGGAGTTACTACAGAGGTGCTGCAGGTGCTTTGCTTGTCTATGATATAACCAGGTAAGAAAGTTATCAACTCTTTTGTTCACAAACCACCAAATACAACTAATGCATAATGATCTCCCCCCCAGGTACCCAGTTTTCTGACAGTAAAAAAAAAAACTATTCCTTTTTTAGTCCATATTTAAGTATTGGAACTTGCTTGCATGAGATATGTCAGAAATGTACACAGTCTCCAAGGGAGAACTGGCCCACCAGTGGCTGTTCTAACCACAGTGGACTACATACAACCACTGACTCAGAAACTAAGAGCAAGCTTCAACCACTTTGAACCAAAGTAGTTTGTGGAAACTGCTTGTTAGTATGCAGGTCATCCTCTGGAGAAGCCTTATCTACATTACTCCTGTTCCTTAGCTAGAGCCCAAAATTCTGTTCATCTCTCCATCTGTTGTCTGTTTAAATACTATAGGCAGCTAACAGAATACCTTAACATCACACATTTCCCTGTTTTTTCCTGGCCACCATTGACTGATACTTGTCAGATAAGATTCATAGATTAATACTTGTGTTGGTTAATGATGATTTGCTACATCTCTTGCTTTTTGTCCTGTGAGTAAACTGTTCTTGGAGCAGTTTGGGAAACCTGTTTTGTGCTTGAGTTCAGTTGGACTCATCCATCAGTCTTGCTGGTTGAAGGCTTTATCTCTGGGCTCCACTGCCAGGACTGGTGGGGGTGTGCAGGATAACTGTGATGTTATTGCACAAATGTGCAACTTTAAGCACACAATTCTCCATAAGTGTCCTAAATTCTTAAAATCCCACCTGAAACTTAAATATCAGTTAAACAATAACTCATTCTGTCAGCCCAAAATTTCATGCACAAAAGGCTGAAACTAGATTAGTGCCTAAAATTTTAGCTTTTCACAGTAAGGGAGTATTAGTGTGTATGTTTGTTTATATATTGTGGTTAATTTAATCTTGCTTTTTATAAACTCTTAAGCTTTAAAATGGTTTCCTGAAAGAGCTCAATACTCAGAGCTGGCATACTGAGCTGTGTAGGTGACTTGCCTGACTAGCAGCAATTTGTGGTTTGCCACAGCTACAGGTTTGCTTTCTGCCTTTCAGTTCAGTGATCTGTTCTGCAGAAGTGAGTGCCTTCTAATAAAAGCTGTCATTTTCTACGTAGCCGGGAAACCTACAATGCACTTACTAATTGGTTGACAGATGCAAGAATGTTAGCAAGTCAAAATATTGTGATAATACTGTGTGGAAACAAAAAGGATCTCGATGCAGATCGTGAGGTGACTTTTTTAGAAGCATCTCGGTTTGCACAAGAAAATGGTAAGTAGTACAAAATCCTCATCTAGCAGTCAAAGATGCTTAATACTTAAAATAATTTAACTGCTGTGCAGCCAGGAAGTATTTTGTCCACTGTACCTTGTCAGATGTCTACAGAAAAGAGAGTTCTGTCAGAATGTGAAGCATAGAGAGAGGACAGGACCTTAATACTTAAAATAATTGAATTTTTGTGCAGCCAGGGAGTATTTTGTCCACATTACCTTGTCAGATGTCTACAGATAAGAGAGTTCTATCAGAACATGAGGCTTAGAGAGGACAGTGCCTGCAGGGAGAAGAACTACATGTACTATTTAAGTCCTGTTACTAACAGTCCTTCCAGTTGCAGCTGCTACTTAAGGAATACCTTCTATGTGGAGATATATTCCCTAGGGAATGTAATTCACGTCAGGTATTACCTTGCCTCCAAAGAGCTGAGGTGAAAATGAAGAGCACAATTTCTTACTTTTCAGCATCTTACAGATTCTGTAGATTATAGACTATAATCTATAAGGTTGGATGGGGCTTGCTGCAGTTGGAAGCAATGACTTTTATTCTGGATTTCTAGTCTGAGGACACATTTTTGTGGTGGTTAAAGCCAGTCTCAGTTTCAGTTTTGCAGTCCTGACACTGGTAAAATCTGGTTTTGCTTGTAAAAAATTATAAAATCTTTTCAACCAGCTGTGGCTGCTGGCTGTCCTTTTGCATATAATTTTCTGTTAAAGGGCTACTGTATGAAGTTCTTTCATGTGTTATTTTGCCTGTACAGCCCAGGTTATTAGCTTTAGATTTCAACTTTGTAGGGTTACTGTGTAAATTTCAGAGGAAGTTTTTAGTGATTTTGCTGTCAGAAGCTAACTTTTCCAGAACTCTTTAGCAATTGTTCTCCTTAAGAATTTTTTTATTCCTGGCTTTCATGCTTTGAATTACTGTGTCAGATATTCCAGATTTGGTTTTGAGATTGTTTTTCTGGTGTCAAATGCAGAGCTTATGTTCTTGGAAACAAGTGCACTAACAGGGGAAAATGTTGAAGAGGCCTTTGTACAGTGTGCAAGGAAAATACTCAATAAAATTGAATCAGGTAAATGGAGATTTGTATTCTTCTAATCTATTGGTTTGGGGTTTTTTTTCCTGAAAACTGAAGGTACATATGGAAATGCCACTATTCAGAGTTCTCTGATAGAGTCAACCTAAAGAAACAAAATTTCCTTGTGGGAAAAGAACCCGTGTGGTTTATAGCTGCTTCCCATGTTTTAATAGGGATGGTTGTCTAAGTCAGATTTGGATATCTAAAAGGGGAGGGGTGTGGGTGTGATTTCTGGATGTTTTTACACAGTGTTTATCTTAAGAGTCAGGTCTGAGTGTGGGCTCTGCATTCTGTGGGTTGCTGTGTCCCTAAAAAGATCAAGCCTGACATTAGACAGTTTTAGCAATGGAGAATAAAAACCTGGTATCAGAGCAGATGTAACTTTTATGCTGCTTCTCATATGTAGCAGAAAATACAGTCAAAAGAATTTGAAGAGTAATACTGAAAACTTCAGGGATGTTTCCCAGCAGCTGCATTTCTCTGAAGGGACCTTCCTGCCTCTTGGTTGAAACCAGTTTCACTTTTGCAGATCTGGAAGTGTACCATAAGCTGCTCAGCACAAGTGGGCAGGTTTCTATTTGAGACAGGCTGCTTAGTGTTAGGTGACATCATAGATAATTTGCATTCCAGTGTTCCTCTCTTATCATCTAGTTGTTTGATACCTCTGAAGCTTTAAGTATTGGCTGTGTTGAAAAGTCTGTCTTGGATTCTAATGACATTTTGAATGCCAGACACATGGCTTTAGATTAAAAGAATATGATATTTTCATAGGAATTTCCTGATTACTGCATCAAATCAATGCCAAAGAGCAACTTTCCTTTTAAACAAGCAAGCAGGCAGAAAACCAAAAGCAAAGTGTAGCTAGTTTCTCATGACACTGGAGTTCCATGACATTTAAAGAAGCATTACCAAAACAGAAGTCCTGTTTTGTGCAAGTTGCTTCTGTTTTCTTTGTGCCAGCACACATGCATTGAATCTTGGAAAAGCTGAGACTGGAAAAAAACTGTGGAGAACTCTTGTTCAGCCTCCTACTTAAAGCACATTCAGGTTCAAAGTGAGAGCAAGTTGCCCAGGGCTTGTTGAGGGACAAGGAGATGCTCCACCAGTACCCAGGGATGTTCCATCACCAGTGAGAGCTCTGCATGTGCAGGTGCTGAATTTCATGAGGTTCCTGATGGCCTCTTCATGTCATTCAGCCATGGTCCTGCAGGAATGGCAGCCCTACTCTCACACTATCAACGGGTCCCCTCAATGTGCTGTCATCTGCTAACTTAGGAAGGCCTCACATGTGTGCAGTGAACCTGAATAAGTGACCTGAATTATTCAGAGGGATTCTCTGGTTTGTGTGTGTGTTTTCTTGGGTTTTTTTTTAGACTGAACATTTCTAATCTTGGCCAGTCCATCATAGAGCAATAAGAACATTTTGGAAGGCACAGGGTATGGAGTAAGCAGAAATGGTTATCAGGAGTGTGGAAGTTTGAGCTCATTTCCTCTGGGGACAGTGCTTTATGGAATCCTGCTGTCAGACTGATCCATCTTTGTTTGGCTTGCTATCTATAGAATTACTTTCTTTGCACATTAGTCCCTGAAAGCAGGTGGCTTTTAGCTGTGTTCACACACATTTCCTTTGTACATTTCCTTTGTCAGAGGTATTTAGTGCAAATGCATTTCTTGTTGCAGCCTCAGACAAACTGCTTTGTTGTTATGATAAAGGGCATAGAGTTGAAATTTTAGGAGAAAATGAGATAGGTTTGGAATCGTCTCAAAGGAGGCAGAACTGCAATAGATCTCTCCAGAGGAGAACATTATTGTGCATTTTTAATCTAATGTTGTCATTTCAATTGGAATGTATATTTGCAAGTGATCCATCTTCTTGTGACCATTTTGTTTCTCATCAGGAGAACTGGACCCAGAGAGAATGGGCTCAGGTATTCAGTATGGAGATGCTGCCTTGAGACAGCTGAGATCACCACGTAGAGCACAAGCCCAAAGTGCTCAGGAATGTGGGTGTTAAAGAAACAAAGCATCATTTCCCAGATACTCACTTTAAATACAGAAGGTAAGATTACAAAAACCTCAGGGTCTTGAGTAAATCACCATATTTCATAAATGTGCTGTATTGAGTGCTTGGCTTTTTTCAGTCAGCCTGTAAAGTAGCATAGAATACAGTGACATAATGTGCAGTAGAATTACTTATTTTTTTATACTTTGTTTTTTCTTCCACCCTCTGCCCACTAGAGCAAGACCAGTGTTCTTACTGCAGGATTTAAAGATCTTTGCTGACTCTGAGTAATGCTGTGGAAAACATTTTAAAATTCTGTATTCCTAAAATGCATCAGTGCCCCAATAGTTACCTAATGCACCTCAGAGAAGGTGAAAGGTGAATAAATGTTTTATTGTGGACAAATATTACTAGAAATGAGAATTCAAGCTCACAGAATGTATGGTGCAGTGTCTTGTCTGAAGCCACTATATAGCCTTTTCTGGAAACATGAAATGTAAAGACTGAGACTTGAAAATTCAAGATAATACTGGATTTCAAACTTCCACTTTTTCCACCTAAACCCACCCAGAGTGGTTCTGATTCCTGTCTGCTGTGAGCAGAAATGTCAACAACAGAACAGAAGCATTTGCTGCCTGAGCAGTGTTGTCATCTGAAGGAGCTCTTCCAGGGCTGTTGCAGCTCATGGAATGGGCTTCCAAAGATGTTCTTCAGAGGAAATGAAGAACAGATTTTTCCCTTTAGTATTGGTAGGGAAAGAGACCTAAAAGTCACATAACCTACTCCCAAGAACACTCAGTCTTTCTTATAAAAAGTTGTCCCTAAGATATCTCTATTCATGGATTTTATGTAGCTCCTGGCAGTATGGAAGTGGCTGTTAGGACATTTCTTTCTCCCTCACTGAGTGAGGGAGATCTCTGATTCAGGGATCTCTGTGTAGTTAATTATCCTGATATCATTAATCTTGATTTCTCTATTACAAGGACAAGGATATCAAACAAAATACTGCAAGCATAATTACTGCCTAATTTTTACTGTATTCCCTTTTTATCACTTTGAGCAGTGCACACCAGCAATGCAGTGCACACCAGCAGCAGCTTTATAGAACATTAAACAAGGCAGCATATAATTCTAAATTCTCATATTTTATTCTATATTCTGGTAGTTTAGCACACAATTAAAGCACAGAATTTTCTATAATGGGTAGGAATCCTTGCACTGCATTTTTCCCTTATTCTCCTCCTCTAAAATGTCATACAATGTGCTGGAGGAGCACATTAATTTAGTCCATCTTCAGTACAGCCCTACAAGAAGGAATTTCAGGAGCTGAGTTTTCAGATGGATGAGATGAAGATAACTGATGGGAGTTCTTGTGTGTTTTACAGCTGTCCCTGCAAATGGCATTTGAAGAAACAGACAAAGCCTGAAGGCTATGCAGTTTTTTAAAAGAAAAAAATCAACTTTTGACTGTACAAACAGAGCAGCCCACTGGTGACAGGCAGGTGAATTGTGTGGTGTGGTGCAGGAGTGTTCATGTGTCACAGGAGCCTGCAAAGCTTGCTTAATGATTTGGTGGACAGTATTAAGACTCATACTTATATGTAAATGTTTTCCAGTCCCTGTTTTTGTTCTTTCACCTCTAGTTTAAAGCATTGCCATATACTGTAAATACTGTCAACAGTAAATTTACAAAGCATGGTATACTTATGTATGCTGATAGAATGTTGCACTACAAGCAGTTTAATATTTTATTTTTTTATCATATAAACAAATAATCTACTTTGCTGTCTTGAGTTTCCCACCTGGAGTACTGTGTCCAGTTTTGGAGTCCCCAATACAGGAAAGGCATGGAACTGTTGGAGTGAGTCCAGAGGGAGGGCCAAGATGATCAGAGGGCTGAAGCACCTCTCCTACAAGGACAGACTGAAAGAGTTGGGGTTGTTCAGCCTGGAGAAGGCTCCAGGGAGACCTTCTAGCACCTGCCAGGACCTGAAGGGGCTACAGGAAAGCTGGGGAGGGACTTCTTACAAGGGCACAGAGTGATTGGAGTTACAGGACAAGGGGGAATGGTTTTAAGCAAAAAGAGTGGAGTTTTAGGTCAGACAATAGGAAGAAATTCTTCATTATGAGGGTAGTGAGACACTGGCCCAGGTTGCCCAGGGAGGTTGTGGCTGCCCCATCCCTGGAAGTGTTCAAGGTCAGGCTGGATGGGGCTTGGAGCAACCTGGGCTGGTGGGAGGGGAGGGTTGGAACTGGATGAGCTTTAATGTTTTTGTTTAACCCAAACCATTCTATGATTCTGTGAAATTTAACTGAGGAAGGCTTTGTCATGTTTGGTTATTGCACAAAATTAGTTCATCTTTATGACCTGAATTCTAAAACCACTGGCACTGTGTTTTTCTTTTTTTCCTACTTTGTCTGCCACATTCCAACAAGATGTTGCCATGACTAATCCACAGCACAGGGTTAGGACCCATACTTCCCTTTAGTAATCTGTCAGGTTGGAAAAGTAAGTTTTTATTGATGTTGACATACACTATTTTGTCTCAGTTCTTAAATAACTTGAAGCTTTTCTGAGTCTCTGAAATGGCTGTCAACTGACTTGGATTTTTTTTTTTCTTGGTCCTGATGTTTTGTGTAGCACAGGCACCACAAAGGTGGAATGCATTTGTGACCAGAAGTGTGCATTTTCTCTGTGTGTTGCAGTTCTAGGGCAGGGCCTCATGAAGAATTACCCCAGCACGAGTTCTCCTAACCTCTTACCACAAACAAAGCAATCACCTGCAGAAATATGATCTCTGTTGCAACATACCTGGGGAGGAACAAACTGAAATGTGTTCTTCTGAAGTATCCTAAAAGCATTAAATTTAAAATACTGTTTTTTAAAAAAATTCATGAAGTATAATTACTTACTTATGTACAGGAACATAGATTATTTTTTTTTTATTAGCCTTAAAAATTGGGAGCTTAGGGACTGTCTTGCTGGAGCTCTACCTTTGAACTTCATGTGAGTGCACTCTGTGCTGCCCACATTGCTCCCAGAACACTTGGTGATAGAAGGAAGAAAACAAACCTACTGCTTATGTAGTTCTTTCTTCTTGTGAAACTCAAAGTGAATTTTAGCCTTGGTACTGATTTTTTTTTTCTTCTGTGTTAAAAGACACAATTCAAACTTTCTCTCCTGCCCTCTTTTTATTGTGGGGAAGAGTCATGGGGCAAGAGAGTCAGAATCCATTCCTCAGCTGGAGATGGAAGAGGAGGAGACTGGCAGAGGGTCCAGGAGGGAGAACCAAAGCACAAGTACTTCATGCGATTTTTTTTTTTTTTTTCCACAGTGCCACAAGCAGGTAAGAGACCTTTGGCTTTTGTTTTGCCAGGTAAGGAACTGGAGAAGTAAGTTAGTGGTTCTGGAGGTAGCTGAACTCAATCAAGGGGGCAGTTCCATTTGCATCATGGAAATCACACATTTTCACTTAGTTACTTGTGTAACTAGAAGCAGGATGTCTCCTTGGATGTGCAGATTAACACAATATAATTCTTTTGATCAAAACTCAGTATTGAAATGCCAAGTTTTAACATGCTTTATAATTTTGTATATGTGAATCCTATCTGTTTAGGGGTTCACACTTGTCAAGTGCATGCCTAAAACAACTAAACCAGAAAAAAAGTGAACGGATGCTGTGATTTAGAAGGCAGTTAAGTGCTGCCCAGAGGTACACCAGCTTTTGTGGAATGGAATTAGAACTGTATTTAGAGCATTTTCTCATCCTGATATTTTTGGCTCAAACAGATGTTTATCTGAAAAAATATACACCCTTGGTCATCTCTTAAAGAATTAAAAGGAATGAAGTGTTCTATACTAGAAAAGCCCAGGTTTAATTTTAAAAGGGTGTTGGGTGCAAGGGTATCTTGTATTTAGGATTGGATTTGTTGCATAACTGATAATTATTCCCAAGCAGTATTCTCTCCCTGGTAAAAGTGCAAAATCATTTTGAAGCACCTTTACTGCATATTTTATGGAACATCAAAGAACTTCAAAGAAACTTACCTGTCTTAATCCTCACTTAATTTATTTTGGCTTCCTTAGTCAGAACTGGAAGCAGTTACCAAAGGTCAGCCAGTCCTGGGCTGTAGATGTTGTCTCCTCCACCCGTCCAAATGGTGCATTATTATCTGAGATTTGTGTTCCTGCCAGAGTTTGGGAGGGGAAGGTGTTGTTTCCAAAACCCCAAATCAGTTCTGGGATGCTGGGAAAAGATTGCATTTTCAGGAGGCTGTTCTCCTCCTAACCACAATCTCATCAGGGTTCTTGGAACGCTGACAGAAGTGGCTGCTGAGCCTGCACTTCTCAGCTGGGACATGGCACAAACTAACAAGGTCTCTCTTCTGTCACTGTTGTAGCAGTTGAAGTGGTGTTGGCTGTTGATCAAAACTTCTTTCCATTATTACAGTAGCAGCTGAAAGGAGTGGGGGACTGTTACTTAATTATTTTGCTTTTCAAATAGAAATATTAGGGGGTTTGGCAGGGATTTTCTTAGACTTCTTCCTGTCCTTTTTCCTTTACATACCTCTTTTGTATACTGGGTTCTTACAATTAGTGTGGTCAAGTGTCTGTGGTCAAGTAATAGTAGTAAACATAGTTTTATTCTTTCTGTAACCAACTGTCTTAAGCTGTCTCCTTCCTACCTGGAAGGAAATAATAGTGGCATTGTAAAAGTTTGGATGTTGTTCTTACCTTTTGGGTTTTTTTAACATATACTCTTATCATACAGACATCAGCCAGGTTAATGTGCATGTTTTGTAGTATTGCAACCTTTGTGATGCATCTCTTACATTTTTTTTTAAAAAGAAACTTTCTAAAATGGCAACTCCTGTGGGAAATAACTACTGGAAGCAAAAGCTCTCTTCAGTGCAAACTCTATTGGTTACTATTTCTCCTCTGAGGGTTTTGTTTTGTTTTTTTTTTATTTCTAAAAATGAACAACATACCAGTAACAGCCCTACAGCAGATTTTAAAGCTTTAGCGTTATAGTTCATGCAGCAAACCAAACTTAGCTCACTGAAACCAGTAAGTGATAAATAGGTTAAATTCTGTATGGTTTTGCTGCAAAATTCCTACTTTACTAGAAGAAAATGGCTTGGAGATTTACACAGACTGGGTACCTATATCCTAGGATTTGTTGGATGTGGAGCTTTAGCTGTTGAGACCTTTAAAGGATTTAACTGTCATATTAAAGCCTATGTCTTGCCTTTTAAACAGATTGTTGGCCTACATTATTTCATTTGATGCTTGTTTTTGCACCAAATAAAGACTCTGTCTTGGTTTTCTAGGTGTCTTATAGCAAATTCTATTTACTTGTACAAATTTTGCCTACTAAGTGGAGTCTTAACACATGACATGTTAGGTGGGCTTGAAAAAACATTTCTGCTAGATAAATTTCATAGTCAGTAGGGGGTAGGACAGGGGAAAATACAGAAGGCAGGAAAATCATAATTGATTGATCCATCTGAGCCTTTCTATTCAGCTAGGTATCTTATGGATCAAACACACATAGCTCTGGTAAGGCTTTAAAAAAACATGAATGCTATAAAAAGAGTTTGATGCCTCTGTTGCATTATACTCTCTGTGCTGAAAGAATTAAACACTATAAAAATCTCAAGAAACCCACTGTATATAGAGAGTAAAAATACCAGGATAGTTTTGTTTACTTCATATTCTGTACAACCAGCAGCAAACAGATCTTCAGTGCACCCATTCTTTAACAGCTCTGCAAGCTTAAACTTGTTCTTAGTGCTGCAGCTTCCTCTTTATTCCCATGTTACCCCCTTCTCCAAAATTTCAGATTCCCAAAGGCTTCAGCACACACAGCACTTCAGAGAGCTCATCTATTTCAGGCTCTATTTTCTACCACCACTATGGGGAAAAAAAAAAAAACCAAACAACCCAAAACAGACAGATGGTGAAAGGGTATTAAGAACCTGTGGGAGAGCTAGAGGAGCCAAGCTCAGAGCTGGGTTCACACCTGTAATTAACCCCTGAGCCCCCAGCAGCCTGGGACAGGCAGAGGCTGAAGCACCTTGTGAGGGAAAAGCAGAGACCCCAAAAGGCACAGGACAAGCAGCCAAGTCACTTTGTGTGTCACTCTTTTTATTCACAGATACAAGTTGACACTACACTATTAAATATAGACAATACAGAAGCATTAAAAACAAATACTGTTTAAAAACCTTAAAAAACACATATTGCTTCAAGCTTAGATGGTATTTCCCTATATATATATATTTTTTTTTTTTTTAAAAGTGAATTCAGTGCTAACAATAGCTGAGGCAGCTTCCCCTTCATTTGTACCCCTTGTTGCACAGGGGCTACTGTCAAGGTGTTGAATCAGGCTCTATATATGGCTTTTCTGCTGAGTGCACTAACTGAGCTGGAAAATAAACAAATATCCAGGTTACCACACACAAGGCCCTCAGCTTGCTAGCTTTTGGTCCCTACCACAGTAAAAATAATTTAAAAAAAGAAAAAAAAGTCAGGCCTTTATAGTTCAGTGGCACTGCATTATACCATAAAAAGAGAACTAATTTCCATCCAAGTTAAAAATTTGATTAAAATGTGCATTTGCTGCCTGGATAAAATTCTTAGCAAAAATTCAGGTCTGTCCCTCATTTTTGTTAAGTTTGGCTATCACCTTGGCTGTCTCAGCTTCCAGTGAAAAACTAACTCCTAGTTGCAAAGTGAGAGCAGTGACTGAACAGGCATGCGACTGGATTTCCCAGGGGACAGTCTTAAGCAGTTCTCATTGTAACATTTTTACATTGGGAACACAAGTCTTCACAACACCACAGTAAAATTGCAGCATCACACATTTTAAGAGTCTTGTTTCACTTAGCTAAGTACTTTCAAAACCAAAAAAGCAGCAGTTATTTTAATGAAGACTTTGGACAACTGAGTATTTACTGTGTTCTTACAAAGTTTAAAACAGTGAGAAGTGTTCATCGCTTGGCTGAATTCAAGAGCCCATGCAAGACAACGTTCAGAACTTCCTCCATTCCTAGGGTGACAGTCACTAGGTTTTTCCATTTTAGTGAGTCTAATTTCATGGGGAAAAAAAAAAACAACCCACCTCCTATGAGAATTTATGGAATATAGTTAAAGCTTTTCCACTTGAAAAGCTTGGCTTTCCAAGTCAGTTGGCTTTTCATTTAACACCAAAGCACTAAAACAATGGGGTTTCCAGATTTCAGCCTGGCACATATCAACTGTTTGGCATCCACAGCTTGCAGTGATCAGAACTGTGCTATTCCACATGTAAGAAAACTTACTGGCCTTTTTTTGTTTGTTTTTTTTTGGCCACATACTGCCCAAGGGGAGGAAGGCTACCCGATTTGCAGAATAATTTACCCCTCACTTCAGGCATTATATTAAACCAAAATATTACCAATATAGCACCCAGGATTATTTTAGCTACAGATTATTTGCAAAAGCCTTTAAGCCTTTTGTAAGTTGTTTGTTTTCTGTTTTGTTTTTTTTTTTAACTTTTAAGCCTTCTGTAAGTTTTTGACAGACCAGCTTCTAACAGGAGATTAATTTTATCCAAAAATGGGTATTTAAGGCAGGCACATAATCAGTTTGCTTCCTCCATTCTCAGTGGGAAGAGAGGACTGCAGAAACTCTTTGGAAGCACAGCAAGATGAATCCTGCTGAGCCTACACAATCCAGAAAGGTGTTTAATGTGCCCAAATGGTTGTACTGAATAAGGCTGAAACAATCTGAGATAGTGCTCTGATACTGCTGCTCACAGCTCAGCTGGGTTTCTGGTTTGAAACAGCATCAGGAACAACTTAAGCATATTTACAGTAGCTGTTTAAAGAGGAAAACACAATAAAAGAAAATTAAAGGAATCTCCTGGGATAAAGGCAGCCTCTGGAATACTTTGCCTCAGTTTTGGGCACTGTTCTATAGTTCTAGCAAGTTCTAACCTGTAGTTTATTTTAAAAAATTGGAATACAGCAGTTTCATTATGTATAAAACACACTCCCTCTGCATTCCCAGAGCTAAAAGCTGTAAGATCTCTACTAGGTAGCCTGAACAAGAGCTGTCTGTATTTTTACAGCTTTACACATGAGAGGTGAATACCAGATTATCATTTCATGGATTCTAGGACATTTTAGCAAGATGAAACCAGAGATTAATAAAACCTTTACCGATTAACCACATGAACACTAGGAGGCAGCAGTGCTTGGTCCCTTTGCATGGTTTTTTCTTTACACTTTCTTTCATTTCACTTTCTTTCGGTAACAAACTACTCAGTACTCTCTCACTGTGTGACAGGAGTGATCACTGAGATCATGGGATGAAGCTCAGAGCTGTGGAGGTTTCTGCTGGAGAAGTGCAAGTGTGCTTTGTGTGAGAAGGGATCCAGTCTGGAAAACACAAGCTTCAAAAAACAACTGAACTGAGATAACCAACGTGGGTAACTAACACACAACACACCTGAACAAAACTTTGCAGTTCACAGCTACAGCAATAATCTGCCTAAAGCTTAGTTATCAAACTGAAAC
The DNA here is from genome assembly GCA_038090715.1 of Florisuga fusca. Lineage (NCBI taxonomy): Eukaryota > Metazoa > Chordata > Aves > Apodiformes > Trochilidae > Florisuga > Florisuga fusca. The sequence goes on from JAAWXA010000011.1 coordinate 13,400,606, forward strand.
ATTTCATTTACAGCAGCTCCAGGGGAAAAAAAAAAAAAAAAGAAAAGAAACCACCAAGGATCTCACAAACAACAACTGCCTGACTGTGTAGAAGTAGGACCTACACAGGGAATGTTCAAACTCCTTTAGATATTCCTGTTTAGTAGAGGGTACACCTCTCCTTCCTCCCCTCACCTCCTACAGCAAGGAGCCCTACACCAATTTCAAGAGGCAGAAACCTCAGGATTTCATTTGCAAGTTTTATCAGCACAATTTTTCAAGTTTTAAACCTTTAACAGGTACAGTACCAAACAGAATGCCTATTGTACCCTGACCTGAACCTCCACTGAGCAAACCAGATATTCTCAAGTGTTAAAACCAGACTTCACTAGACAGGAGCCAGCCCTCTCCTTCAGCAAACTGACATTTCCAGGGTTAAGCACAGAGGAATTGTGACCACGAGCTTAATGCACTGGCACAACTTGAAACTGATAGAACAAGCAACTGCTTCTTGAGCAGCAGCCATCAGATCATGATTGTCTCCACCAGTTATTTGGTGGTACAGGCACAGCAACACAATCCTGTCACTGGTTCTTGCCCTGAAAATTAGTGGCTTATGCCAGTGAGTTTCAAAACAGCTCTTTTGTTAGCATCAGCAAATCCACCACTCAAACAAGGTTTTGTCTGGTTGGTTGTTGTTATTGTTTGGGGGTTTTTAAGTTTCTCTATCCAGGCAATATTTTTATTAATATCTACATTTATTAGTGCTGTTTACCAGACCAACAGCCCCTCCTGTTACCTGTCTTCATATACTCATTTTGGTAGAATTAAATCAAATAGTACTGCAAATGCAAAGGCACCTCCATCACACCCTTGAAAGTCTTTCCCCAACACCACCAGCCCATGACTTGGACTTTAAATGAGGGAAAAGGGATTATTTGTAACCAAGATCAAAAAAGTGTTTGCTTTGACTCCCTGTGTGCTAAGACTCCCCATCTCCCACCCCCAAAAGAAGTCAACTGAAGCATCAGAAAGATTCCCAAAAGGGGAATGGTTCCAAAGTTTGGGTAGCTATCAAAGCCTCTTCAAATATTAATGGCTCCAACAATACACCCCCCTGTGAGGTAGGTAGCCAAGATAAAAACATTGTAACAAGTATTTATCAGCTGGAAACTCCCTATAAAACCCTTGCATAAGTCGTTTGGGTCCTGATAGGCAGAACTTCTTTTGAAGATGCTCAAGGGAATCCAAATTCACCGAGCTCTTGCCGAGTAGCATCTCATATACTCTGTCATCCACGGGTTGTCTGCTGGGGAGGGCTTCATTTGCCAACCTTTCTCTTCTGCTGATCGTACTCTCCTCTGAGACAGTTTCTTTTTCTCCACTTCCCTCCTGCTCTTGGCTCGTAGAGCAGATTCATGGATCTAGAAGAGCAGAGTCAGAATTACAGCAGGAAAACAGCCCAGGAACACCCCCCAGGAAAGCTGAGGGCCATTTGGTACTTGCCCCAGTCCCCATCCTGAAGCAGCAAGGGTTGCTAGCAAGCTGATCTTTTCTTCTGTAATTTGCATAAATTTTATTTATGCATAAAATTTCATCATTTAAAAAAATGCCTCAGATTTTATACTACATTATCTTCCACACTTCACACTATTCAGCTGTTTCGAAAATCTTGACTGTTTCTCAATCTAGCATTCTAAAAACATCAGTTCTCCTATTTCTACCATTTAAAAATCTTGAACACCCCTCAATATGCCCAAGAATCCCTTAAAACCCAAACCACAGTAGTAAGACCAACCCCTAGAGACTCCTTACTCGAGTCTGATGAACTTAACTTTGAGAACATGCTGCAGGCACACCAGTTTACATTTTTAAATTAAGAAATTATCATATTTTCCCCAAATTAAGAGCCAGCTTCCATGTTTCCTTGCTTTTATCTCCAGATTTAAGAGCCTCCTGTGTCAGGGGAAGGTAACACCTTCCAAACATGGAAGAAAACTGACCCAGCCAGGCAGGAAGTAGTTCCTACCTAAAGTAACAGCCTTAGTGACAAAGCAGTACATAAATAGTGTTTGAGAAGTGTCTGGCCCCTTGACTACAAATTCAAGACCTGTTCTGTAACTGTTTCTAGCATTAAAAAAAGTTTAAAAATCTTAGAAAGTATAAATATATCTGCTCAAGTTGGGCATCAGCCTCTATTAGGCTTCAACAAGCACCAGTCAACTATTTCCACCGCTGCTCACAGGTTCAGTCATCAGTAACAGGATCCATTTTCAGGAAGGGCAAATTTTTCCAAGAGCTGCAAGACTCGTTTCCCCTCACAGGGCTGAGCTGTCCAGGAAGGACAAGACTTTGCTTCAAACCCTTTCCAAAACAGCACAGCAGGAGTCAGCTTGATCTTGTACAACAAAAACACCACCCAACTTAATCCTGTCTTGGGTCATAGATTCAGACTCTACATGAGTAGTCAAAGACAAGGCACTGGCAGGGATACATTAATTATGATGTTTTAGGAAAGAAACAAATGGATCTGTTGTAACACTCCAACCTTAGTGCTTTGTTGCTAAGCCAGACCCCACTACAGCAGAATTTTGATGCTGTCCATGCCCATGTGAAGTCCATCAGTGCTATCTTGATAACACACATCACCCCTGCAATCCATCACCCATCTCCTAGACCACCCTGCTGTCAGCAAAAAGGTCCCTGCTGGAACAGGCTGCTAAATGCCTGATGCTTTTGCTGTTGTTTTCGTGAAGTTCAGAAACCTGAAATAGATTTATAACAGCCAGGAACAAGACAACTAAGTTTTGGTCAGAGCTTGCAAGGATTACTCAAAGGTGGGAAGTTTCAAAACTGATCAGCACTTAAGGGCTGCTTGATTGGAATGTGCCAAACCCCTTCAGGTTGATTGCTGGAGTTTGTTTTATAAATTATTGTTAGAAGCTCCAAGCACTCAAATCAGGGCATCCCTGAGAAGTTTTACCAGGACATTGGGCCTGTGTCTTACCAGGCACTAAGTAGTTACAGCCCTTTAGTGAAGCAGAAGCTTTCACTTACTTCATTTGCTGACGCAGAAGCACAGACATTGTGAGTTCTCTGGCTGCCTGTGTCTGTCTGTCTTTCTCCCCACCCATACAGAGCAAAGGGGTGCTTGTTCTCCTTTGGTGGCTCTGCCTTTTGAGGACTTTTTGTTGATCTTTGATCATTGCGACTGGACAAGGCACTTCGGCTCGAGCGGGGTCCCCTGCGGCTGCTTTTCTCTGTGTCCTTCCCAGAAGTTTGTCCTGCTGGCTTTTCTTGCTCCTCACTCTGCTGCTTTTCTTGCTCTTCCCTTTCTTTCTCTAAAAAAAGGAAAAAAAAAAAAAAAGAAACAGTTATGCTTTAGGCCCCCGGTGACAACACAGCAATGTCTGATTTGCAGAGCCTCCCTTGGTACATCACTGAAGATGGGATTTTTTATTTATTTTTTTTTTAGAAATGGAAGAAGTTATTTCTTCCTTAGCAACACAAATCCACTTTGCTTCAATGCCTTCAGTCTCTCCTTAGTGACTGCATCATTTCCAAGCCCATCCCCGAAATATTTCATCCATGCTGAAATATGCCTGTCACTGAGGCAGGCTACAGATACCCAACAGCTCCAGGCAGAATTTTAAAGACTGTTTCCAGGGAACTTACGTCCTCACTATTTCATCTTTCCATCTCTCAGACAGCAAACAGATGGACTGCTGAATGCCATGGAGATGCTGCCAGCCAGTCAGAGATGGAGCCTGATAAGATTATGTGCAATATTAAACCTCTCCTATTATAAGCTTCCACTGAAAGAAAAATTACTCATTTTTGAGCTTCCTGAATCTACATACATCTGGATGGTGGATTTCTGTTAATGGAGGAGCATATGAAGCAAAGATAAAGTGACAGACATCACCCTCACTGTCTGTTCTGGGAAGCATGTTCTACTTCACATATGTTTTATGTACCACACTCTACAGGCAATACTGAGGCTCATTTCCCCACCATCTGCTTTTTAAACCTCCCATTGCAAGGGTCCTCCAGGCACTGGGTGTGCAGAGTAAGGTTTGTAAGGGAGAATTAAGTGGGTGTTAATTGTTAAACTGGAGATGCAGATCAAGGCTGAATCAGCATTGTATAAGTCATTAAATAATAACAAGACAGAGAAACAACTGTTCCACAAGGTACAGTATTCCACATCAGTGGAATGTGACCTCATAAATAAGTAAATACACAAAACCCTGTTTTAATTTTTCATCCTGCAAATTTGCAGCAGTAGTGTGGACAAGTTAGAGGTGGACAAGCAGATATTGTGATCTGAAGGATCACTGACTTCTAAGCCTTAGGTTGATGACAGGATTTAGTTAGTCTCTTCCCTTGAGCATCAGACCTTGCCTTGGGCCAGACACTCCCACATTCAAACTCTGGCACAAACTTGCTGAGCTTGCAAGTTTTCTGCCACACCTTCAGTTTCTGGTTGTGGTAGGGACCAGCTGCAAGCTCTCTCTGTCCCAAGCTCTCTCTCTCTGTCCCAAGCCTCAGCACCTTCAGCCCCCCCAGCACCCACTGCATGGAGGGAATTCCCCCACTGGTGCAGGAGGAGCTCACCTACTTTAAGGCTTGCTTACAATGAATCTGATGTTAAAATCAGAGGCATTTGCCAATCCCATGACAAAATCACAGGAATTCTTGCTAACTACTAGGATTTGGCAAGTCAAGCCAGGACGTGCCCAACCTTACACAGCTTTAATTTCACTTCTGATGAAATGGCAGTTGCCTCCCTGGCACACTGGTTAAGCATCCAGCTGAGCATCCCTTTACTCTTGCACTTGCTTGGAGGGTAAGGACATGAAGATTTGCCACATGCCCCAGCATTGCCCATCCACTCTCTTGCTGGCCAGCAGTCTTCCAGCACATTTTCTGCTTGCTGCCAACCAGAGAGGCTCTGGTGCTGTGCTCTGCTCCAGCCAACCTCGACACACCTGCCCTCCAAAATCTGCAGCTGCAGAGGATGCTGCAGTCCTGCTGAGAGGGTGGTCAGGAGCAGCCAGCAGTGTGTTTGGAGCTGAATCTGGTTATAATTCAGTGTCCCCCACAAAATAACCAAGAAGAACAGTCAAGGGAAAGGAGAGACAGAGTGAGAAGACAAAACCAAATGCATCTGATGTATCTAAATAGGGGGTGAACAGAGTTTCAGTCATTGTAGCCCAAGCTGGATAAAAAGCAAGCAGCAGTGACCTCAATGTGGTGAGAAACCTGCACTGCACAGGCTCTGGGACACAGCTTCACCTCTCCCAGGGCAGCTCAGTCATCACAGAGCTTAGAAAATAGGATTCATGCATCTCTCTGCACAGCTGACATGTGAGGAGGGTCTGGCTGGGTCCCCTTCTCTGTTAGAGAGGTCATTACCAGCAGGAAAATAAAACACTGAAAGGGGACAAACTGCTGTCAACTCTGAAACAAAAGTGCTTTTTTGGGAAGCTGTTGTGTCCTCCAGTCAAGGGGAAAATGGCGTTTTCCTTCTCTGCAGAGGGAAAGGGAGCAACAGAGGTGGCATTTAGAGACTTCAAATTATAGGAAAGTGGGGCCTCTGCAATTGCATTGCTATTCTAGCTTCAATATACTGTATCAAAGCAACAGCCATGCCTGGGGATGCTGCTCACTAGGACACAATCCCAGCTGGTGCAGAAATGATTGAGCCAGCTTGTCCTAAAATAGCAATAAAAGCATATGGGTAAATGGCACACAGAGACCTGAGCACAGTTTCAGAGTAAATGCTGCACCCCAGAGCCTCCTGGAGCACCTCCCAGGCACCTATCAGAGCAGGTATTGCAGTGAACCCCCTCCTGCAGGTCTTTCACACAGAAGTCAGGTGGTGAAGGCACAAGGCAGGTTATCTTCTAACTAAAATATTTACATTAAACAAAATTAAACTCCAGTTTGTATCCAAGCCACTTCATCAGGGACCCCTTTTCAAGGGAAGGTTTAAAAAGCAGTTGATAGCAGGGAAGGAATGAGCCCCAGCTGCTCAGGGAGGCTGACCACAACCACCACCACCCCCCACCCATCTCCTTCCCATGCAGTGTGTCAGCTCCAGGAGACACTGGGAGCTCAGAACCAACCAGCTGCAGCATTACAGGGATTAGGCAGGAGAGGGGGGGCAAAGCCAGAAACATTGCAAACCACATCATGGATGCTAAGCAGAGGACCCTGTACAGGAGGGGATTAAGTGCTTAGCAGGCAGAGGAAGGCTGCCAGGCTCACCTCATGAGCTCCTGCCCCAAAGAGGTCACTTAACCCTTACTGCCCAGCTTGCAGAGCTCATCTCCTCCAGGAAAATCTCCAGTGGAGCTTCTCTCCTCCCCACAGCACTGCCATGCTCTACAGGTCAGACCCCACTTCCATGGCAAAGGCTCTGCTAGAGATTCCTACAAATATCAACACCCTCCTGATCATCCCCAGGTCCTCGGGGCCAACAGCATCACCTCTCTGCTTTTGCTCCTCACAATCCCATCTCGGGCTCAGGGGAAGCACTTTGTGCTTAAAACTGCCATGGGCAGAGCTCAGAGTTTCCTTTTTTAGTATCAAAACCTTCCCAAACAGGGCAGGCATGTACTCAGCTCTTGGGATGAACTGACTACAGCTGAGTTAATGCAGCTGAAACACTGCAGCATCACTGCTTCAAGACAGATCCTTCATGAGGCAGGATTGAAGCTATGAGCAGAGCTGAAAAGATTCCCAGGAGCTTCATCTGCAGCACAGTTCAAAAAGCAGGGACTGGCCAGGCTTGATGGCACAGCTTGTTTCCAACCAAAACAAACTGGAGCAGCTTTGAAGGGGAGTACTGCAAGCAGCTCAAGTGACACTATTGTCCCCATCACTTACTCCTTCCCATGTTGTTGGGCCAGCAAATACACCTGCAGCATCACGGCAGACAAGATCAGGGAACCAGCTTGAAATCTGATCTTCTGCTGAGCTGCACTAATCCAGATCAGTCACTTTGCAACTGCTGTGTGACAACTGCTTTGATCCCAGCTTGTCACTGCTGTCATTTGAGACATCTGTACAAAAAACACCCCAAAAGCAGAGCAGCAATGAAGACTGAAAGATGCCTTCACCTTGCATGTGTGCAGAGCAGTGTCACCTCACAAGCAGCAGGTCTGACAGCAGTGCTGCTGCCAAGAGCTCCTCTTTGTCACTTCCCAGCCCCCTGGGCTCTGGTGACAGTTTGGAGGACGTGTCAACTAAACCAGGTGATGTGGGACAAGATTTTGCTGGATTGCATTTGGGCCTGGGCAGGTTCTAAAGCACAGTCACACAAAGAGTTGCAGCAAGGGAAGGGCCAGAAGGAATCAACCCAAAGGTGCCACCCAGCACACCTTGGTGCCACTCAGCTGGAGCTTAAGCAGTGACAAAACCACTTCCCCCTAAAGCCAGCTGCACACACCAACTTTCTCTGCAGACACCACAAGTGTTTATGAGCAGCTTCACCCACACACATGGAGTCATCCTCACGAGGCAGAGCAGCAGCAGTGCCCACACAACCCCCATCTTCACCTGTCTTGACCTCAGGTGCCAGTCAATATTCACTGCCCAAACACACCTTGGCCCAAAGCACTGTGCCAGTGCCAGCCAGGCAGAAATCAGGTTCCCCAGAGAACAGAGGGGAGCAGCAGTAGGCAGGTAACAACCAGAATGCTGCAGCATGTGGGTGGATGTCAGCTTCAGAAGACAAAAGATGGCATCAGCAAGAGCACACTCAGCTACACCCACAGCACTTCAGTGTAATTAAGTTCTTCCAGAAGAAAAAAAAAAAAGGCAGATGAATAATGGAAGATTCACAGAGTAGTATTTTTCAACATTATCTCCTCCACTTGTTTTAATTAGCCAACCAAGCAAAAGAAAAACACATCCTCTTAACTGTCCAATGCCAAACAAGTTTCTTACCTATTAGTGTACATGCTAATATACAGTAAATTTCCAGTTAATCCATCTGCCTAAGCAGACTTGTTTCAGTCCTTTTCCTAAGGATTTGCAAAGCCCTTAAATACAACCAGGACTTAAAAAATATTTACCCTAAGCCACTTGGCAGAAGAAATGAAGGTTAGGCACAGATTTTTTTTCCCCACTATAGTGTAGAGCAGCAAGCACATAATAAAACATTAGTTATTCCCTTACAGCAGCCATGGCAAAGTTGCATCAGGTATAAATTCCCCCAAACCCCACAGAGTCACAGACCACTGCTGCTCCAGTCCCTTTCCCAGTGATCCAGTAGTGAGGACACCATTAGGCAGGCACTGGAGAGCCACAGGAAGCATCTGCACGGGCAGCACATCCACAGCTACCAAGCTTTTATCCACTGCCAAAATGGACCCTACCAGAACCAGGCCACCAAGTAACTCCAGCCAGATCTCCTCTCAGGGAAAACTGCAGGAAGCAGGCAGAGGACAGAACAGAATGTCCTGGCCACCACCCTTCAGCCTTGGCAGCTGCCAGGGCCACCTTGCTTGCAGCAGGCCACCAGCTCTATCCACTGCTCAGTGAGCAGAACAAAATCCTGATCCCTGCCACAACTCCCAAAGGTTGGCACGTGTTCAAACTGGATCAGAAAAGGTGGGAATGCTAAGCTGAAGTGCAGCTTCCACTCCTAGAATCCCAGAATCATTTGGGTTGGGAAGGACCTCTGGGATCACCAACTCCAACCCTTGATCCACTCCCCCCGTGGTTCCCAGCCCATGGCACTCAGTGCCACATTCAGTCTCTTCTTAAAAACCTCCAGGGATGGAGAATCCACCCCCTCCCTGGGCAGCCCATTCCAATGCCTGATCACCCTCTCTGGAAACAATTTCTTCCTAATATCCAGCTTCCCTGAGCCTTCTCTTCACCAGACTGAACAACCCCTTAAACAACCTCTTGCTAGAAGCCAGACCCAAATACTGCCCAGCAGGACACACTCTGCCTTTTCCCATGAAATTATTCCCTGTTCTTCTGTGATTCCTTAGTGCTTCCTCTCAGTGAGGTGCTACTTCCCTCTGCTACACCTACCCTGCTCACTGCCATGCTTAGGAACACCTCTTCAGCACCTGACAGCACAGCTCAAGCTTTTGTACACCCTGGAGTTCTTAAGGACAATGAACGCAGTTTTGCCTTGAGTCTCCGAATAGAGATCATTCTGGTAAGCTCAGGACATGGAAAACTGATGAGAGCTTCTACTCCAGACACCTAAAGCACATCTAAACCCCAGAGCAACCCCCTGGGCATCATGAGGCTTAACTGAAAAATTCAAGGATTTTCCCTGCTACCATAAAACAGCTCCACAGATGACCTAGAATACTTTGCAAAACACCCACCAACGGCTGCCTGACAAAGGTTTCTTTCCTTATAGGTAAGAGACAATATCCTGTGGGACAACACCAAAAATACTAACTTGGGAAGCTTGACAGTGCTGTTCTGCTTACCCACTCCACATATTTAATTCTTAAGATATCAAAAGGCAAGAGATTCTTCACCAAAAGGGTTATCAGCCATTGGGACAGGCTGAGAGGGAGAATCACCAGCCTTGGAGGTGTTGTGTGGATGTGGTGCTAAGGGATGTGGTTTAGCACTTAGCTCAGTAGAGCTCAGTTAATGGTTGGACTCTATGAAGGTCTTTTCCAACCAAAATGGTTTTATGATTCTATAAATTAAAAAAATTATTATTCTATAAAAAATACCAGCTCCACACCTGCTTAGGCCTATGGAGTTGTCTGCAAACCTAAGGCCGAACCTCGGGGAGCGTTCAGAACCGAACCCAGTGGGTCAGAGGGGACAGATGAAGCACGCAGACCCGGGTTAGGAATGGCGTTCGGAGCTGGTCACTGGCACAGAGACCGAATCGCTGCTGCTTGTTGCCATCCAAGCCGCTTATGTAACGGCGGGGATGATGCTGGGTTGCCATGGCAACGCTTTACATAAGCGCCGTGACTCAGGACCAAGCGCTGACACCGCTCGGCTCTTTAAACCGACGCCTCCGGTGCCGCAGCTCCGGCTTCTCCCCGGCACGAACCGGGAGGAACCCTCCGGCAGCAGCTGCACCCGGGAGGAGCCCCCGCAGCCCCAGAGCTGCAGCTGAAGGGGTTTTACACACACATATCCCCCCAAATCCCCCGTCCCAGGGCACCACGCGGAGCCCACTGCACCTCCCCGGCACCGAACCGGGACACCCCCGCAGCCNGCTTCCTACCGGGGCCCTCCCGACCCCTCGATGCCTACCGGGGCTCTCCCGTCCCCCTCCCCGCTTCCTAATGGAGCTCTCCCGTCCCCTTGATGCCTACAGGGGCTCTCCCGTCCCCTCTCGCCCGGTGCTGCCGCCGCTTCTTCTTCCTCCTCCTCCTCCTCCTTCTTCTCTTTTTTCTCCTTCTCCTCCTCCTGCTGCTGCTGCGGGGCGGCCGCGGTGGTGCCGGGTGCCGGGGGAGGTGACCCCGCGTTGCTGCTGCCGCTGCCGCCGCTCTCCTGCTCCCACCCGTCCCAGAGCCAGGGCCGGTGCGCCTGCTCCAGGAGGCGGCGGCTGAGGCGGTACCGGAGCAGCTCCAGGTAACAGGCGCCGCACGACTCCCACTTGGGCTCCTTGAAGCGCTTCATGTACTCCGTCTTCACCCGCCGCGACGGCACCACCATGGCGGAGCCGGGATACGGGAGTTGGGTTCGATTCTCTCGGTTCCCGGTGCGATCCTGCCCGTCCCCCACCCCTCCCGCTGCAGCGTTTAAACCCAAACAGCGGACACAGACCCCGCCCCGCGCGTCCGCGTCACAGCGCGTGGGTACGTCAGGAGGGGATGGGGAGGGAGGAGTGAGTGGGAATGGGAGTGGGAATGAGGAATAGGAATGGGAATAGGAATAGAACAGGATAGGGTAACACAGGATAGAATAGAATAAAGTAATGAAAAAAAAACATAAAAATAAATATGTAAAATAAAGTAAAAATATAAAAATATATGTATCGCATAGCATATAAAATATAAAAATATAAAAATATTACATATTACATATTACATGTAGGATATAAAATATAGAAATATAAAGTATAAAATACAAAATATAAAATACAACATATAAAATATTAAATACAAAATATAAAATTGAGAGTTAAAGGAAAGGGGACGGAAAGGAAAGGAAAAAGAGAAAAATAGAATAAAGTAAAATAAAAAATAAATCAAATAAATACAAAATGAAACATAATAAATAAAAATTTTAAAATTAAGTAAAATTAAATAAGTTAAATTAAACAATAAAATAAAGGGAAGCACTGCAGCACTGCCAACCCCTTCCCGAACCCGTCCCGGTCCCGGTCCCACACGCCGCCCCAGCCCCCCCGCAGCCGCCACCGTTTGGGGTCACCGCGACCCGTGGTGGGGGTCGGGCTCTGCTCCCAGGCAGATATCAGTAGGACAAGAGATGGGTTTAAGCTCTGCCAGGGGAGGGTCAGGTTGGATATTAGGAGGAAATTCTTTGCAGAGAGGGTGATCAGGCATTGGAATGGGCTGCCCAGGGAGGGGGTGGATTCTCCATCCCTGGAGGTTTTTAAGAAGAGACTGAATGTGGCACTCAGTGCCATGGGCTGGGAACCACGGGGGGAGTGGATCAAGGGTTGGAGTTGATGATCCCAGAGGTCCTTCCCAACCCAAATGGTTCTGGGATTCCCTGTGACCCGCTCGCTGTGCTCCCACACGGGGGCGCTGGCGACTCGCGCAGCCGAACCCGCCCCGGCGGTGCCGTTAGGATGAAAAACCCGTGAAGTGGGTTAAAATCAGGGGGGGAAGGCCGATAAGGCTGACATCCTCGTGGATCCAGCCAGGATGAGGAGAGTGACGAATTATTCTACAGGCAGCTGGCAGGTGTCTCAAAATCTCCAGCCCTGGTTCTCCTGGGTGACTTTAATCTCCTGGATATCTGCTGGGAACTCCACATGGCAGGGAAGAGGAGGTTTAGGAGATTCCTGGAGCATCATGAGGATCATTCCCTACTCCAGCTGGTAAATGAGCCCAGCAGGGATGGGTCCCCACTAGACCTGTTCACAAACAGAGAAGGGCTGGTGGGAAATGGTTTAAAACTTGAAGAGGGGAGATTTAGGTTGGACATTAGGAAGAAATTCTTTTGTTTGAGGGTGGTGAGACATTGGCTGCCCAGAGAAGCTGTGGCTGCCCCATCCCTGGAAGTTTTTAAGGCCAGGTTGGATGGGGCTTGGAGCACCCTGGGCTGGTGGGAGGTGTCCCTGCCCATGCAGGGCGGTTGGAACTGGATGAGCTTTAAGGTCCCTTCCAACCCAAACCAGTCCATGATTCCCTGGAAGAAAATCAGGCAGATGCAGCACTTTGCCCCTCTCAGGACTCTCAAGGGGATTAAACCGGGACATGAGGCCATCCCCTCAGCACCACCTGCTGTAACAGAGGGTTTTTCTTGGAAAACAATGGAACAACTGGAATCAAACCACCTGTAACAGAAGACAGGACCAGAGAAGGCTTCCACAGCCATGCTGGCCAGCAAGGAGAACAGATTACTCCCCAGTTAATTGGGGCTCTGGTTTCTTACCCTGATAATCTGCTCAAGTGTACCCAAGCAGATGACATTTCTGGGTTTGATAGAAATGGGCAAGGTCTGGGGTTTGCAGCATTTGCTTTCCTTCTAGAAAAATTTTATTCTGCACAAAATGTTATTTCAAGCCAACCTGCAGGGTTTTATCCTGGCAGCTGTGGTTATGAAGAGGCAGCTGCAGTTCCCAGGTATCATTTTAGAGCAACAGTCCTTTACAGCTTTTCTTTCCCAAAAAACTGCTGTCCCCAGTTCAGGAAGGCACACAGAGCTCTATCAGAGGTACAGGGATGCTCTCTGATGCTTCCTTTCCTGATGGACAGGATGGGATCCAGCTTTCACAAGTCCAAACTTCTCCTGAGGTGCCCACAAAACTAGTTTTAGAGCTTTTATCCCTACTTGGCAAAAAAAATCAGTACCCAGCTGCCCATGTGCTACAAGCTCCACCTTCACAGGGCCCTGTGTCCCTCCAGGACATCCACCATCCCAAAACAGCTCCAGAGACATTCAGCAGCTCTGGGAGAGGATGTTGAGACTATCCTGGGACATCTCTGCCTTCACCCCTCCAGCTGGAGCCAAGCAGCTCTGTATGTGCCAGAAAATAATAAATCTCCCTCCTCCACTCAGCAGCCCTGGATGTTCTCAGTGTAGCAGTATAAAGACTATTTATTTTTTATTAAATCCTAATTAGTTTTGGCTTGGATACCTCATGGCACAGACTTCAATGGTCTGAGAGTAGCCAGTTACTAAATGATTCCTGAATGAGGAACTACAATATTTATGAGGCTGATGTTAACACTAGAATTTCCTCCCTTTCATGTCTTGCTAGGATTCCCCCTTCATTAAAAAAAAAAATAAATAAAGACACTATTTGAACCATATCACTGACATTCCAAACAGGTTGGCTTGTGGGTTTTTTTCCTTTTAAAAGTACTTTCTCCCTGAGGATTAAGAGTTATGGCTCTGAATCCTTATTGTCCTACAGGTAGCAAACAGGTGGCCAGGTAAATCCAGATCCATGGCAGATCTCATCCCATCTTGCTAGGGATGAGAGGAGCCTGGCCTGGGAAAGAGTCTTAGTTCTGTCTGTAATGACCATAGGGAAGACAACAGCAAAGAGAGAGGCCTGATTTTTATGCAAAAAACCAAAAAGTAGCATGAAATTAAAAGTGGGGGTGGATGTTATGTCACAGAAAGACACAGGGTAACCTGTGGGGCACATTACCCGTGGTGCTGGGTTGCAGGTTTTTGTCATTGCACCTCCAGGGAAATAAGGGGGAGATAGGGAAGAGTTTATACGTAGTAAGAGTGGAAAACTGCACATCAACACATCTGTCAGATGGGCAGACTGGCTTCCAGCCCAAGCAGGAGCTGTCATGATCTGAAACTGAGCTGCTAAACTATTGCTTGGGCAAAGTCTGCAGGAGAGAGGAAAAAAGGAAAAGAAATAAGCTGGTTTTGGTAGAGAACCTTTTTTTAGTTTGGTTGGTTGGTTTTGGTTTTGGTTTTTAAGTATTTAACAGTATAAAATCCAAACCAGCAAGAATATTTTGTCAGTCAGGGGGGGAAAAAAAAACCCAACAGGCATCACAGACCTGTGAAACTCTACCTTCACCTAGATCAGTGGAAGTGCCAAATCCTCGGGGTGCTGTCCCAGTCACCACACCAAACAAGCCCTCAGGCTGTGAACAGAAGCCTGGTTAATCCCACAGGTGTGGGGTTTTTGGTTTCATGGGCTGTTATCCCCTTTAGCTCTGCACCAGCTGCACACAGGGTAGCACTGTCATGAGAGAAGGATCAGAAGATGTGGTCCAAGCCCTCTGGGGGACAGATGAGCCAAGGGGAGGGCACTTGGCTGCAGAACCCCACCTGGAGCTGCCTGATGCTGTTATCCAGAGCTCTGGGAAATTTGCTCATGACCAGGATGGGCTGAGCCCCATGGGGAAGCCCTGCAACCCCCTTCCCAGCAGCTCTGACCACAAATCTTGTTGTTCACAGAACCCCAGAATCATTTGTGTTGGAAAGGACCTCTGAGATCATCAAGAGCTCTTCCCCAGCTCCCTGGGGTGGATCCCCTCTGGTCCCATAGGCTTGTGAGGATCCAAGTGGCTCAGCAGTCACAAACTGTTCCCTCCAGGATTACAGGGGAGCTTCTCAGCTTCCCATTTCTCTCTACAAGCCCCAGAAGCAGCTGTCCTCAGGACAACATCTTATTTTTGAAAACTGGAGTAAAGAAAGTGTTAAATCCCTCAGCCTTTTCCTCATCTTTGGTAACTCTCTTTCCCCCCATGCCCAACAAAGAATGGAGGTTTTTCCTGCCCCTCCTTTGCCCTTGGTGTATCTGTAGAAGGATTTTTTCTTATCCTTACTGGAAGTGGCAAGATTGAGTTCCAATCGTGCCCTTGTCTCTCTGATTTTCTTTCTACATGACCTAACTATATTCCTAAACTCTTCCTGAGCAGCCAGCCCTATTTTCCATAGCCTGTAAGTCTGCTTTTTACCCTGAATTTCCTGCAATATCTCCCTGTTCAGCCAGACCACTCATCTTCCCCTCCACCTTGCTTGTGAGGATCCAAGTGGCTCCAAGTGTAAATCTCACATTTTTCTCAAAGCAGCCTGAAACTTTTCACCTTGAAGACTGAGGATCCCTCAGTCACCCTTTTTTACTCCTCTACCTGGAAAAGCCCTGTTTGTTTCTTTCTTCCTTCCTTTTTTTCCCTGAAGCACTTCCAGCACCAGTTCAGAAAAGCCTGAGGATTAAAAACTCTTCCCCAACCCCACTGGGGAAGTTGCTTTGAAGGACCTGATGGGTCCAGCTGAGGATGGGGAGGAAGAGGATAATGAGGAGGAGGAGGAGGGGAAAGAGGTGGAGGAAGGGAAAGAAGAAGAGGAGGGGGAGGATGAAGAGGAAGATTCTGTGAGTTCCCTGCCCTCAGCAGTACCCAGCACAGGAATCCCATCCTCCTGCTGCACCCTGCCAAGGTTCAGCCCCAAATAAAGCATCTCTCACCAAGGCCTCAGGCTCTGACAGGGCTCAGCTGCTGAGCTTCTAAATTGCTTCCAAAATTGCCCAGGGGCAGCAGAAAGAAACCAAGAAAAGATGGTTGGGAAGGCAAAAGCAGGCTTGGAAAACACACTGATGGCTCTCTCTTCCCTCCCTGCTGCCTCCTTGGCTTGTCCTCACTCTGATCCTTCTGGGAAGAGCGTTGGCTTGCAGGATGAGCAGTCAGACCCCATCCTCTTTTCCTCTTGCCCACCTTTGCTGCCTCCTTAAGACAGGGCAGGGGGAAACCCTCACAGGGAGCCTTCCTGGGGAGAAAGTGCTGGGGGTGTGCAGTCCTGACAGGAGGAATGGTGTCCCCAATATGGTCTCAGCCACCCTGACTGGCTGGGGGTTCCTGGGGGAGGAGTGGAGCCCCTTATAAAAGCACCCAGGTTCTCCCACCAAAGCAAACCCCCCTGGCTGTCAGCAGTGAGGCTCTGCCATTACGGGAATTTATTTCATCCTCCCTTTGGAGAGCATCCAGGCTTTCTTGGGTTTCACATGGCGTGAGGTGGTGGCCTGGGCTGTGCGTGACCTGGCTGATGCCAGCAGAGAAAGCCCCTTTTCAAGCAAGGCATGGCTCCTGTCAGCATCATTCTGCAGAGGAAACCTTCTGGCACCCTCCTGCTCCAGGCACCCTGCCCTGCACCCTGCTCCTGGCAGCCACAGCAGCAGCAGATGCCACCAGTGCCACCACACCAGCCCTGACCTCAATCCTCCCCTCTACGGCAGGACCTGCAGCAGCTCAGCTTTGTTTTTCCTTCTCCTGAATCTGCCTAAGTCCCTGTCCATGTGCTACATCCATCCCCTCATCCCACCTGCATCCAAAAGCAGGGATGGGCAATGAGTGAGCTGGGGTGGCTGGTGCAGCCAAATCCAGCCCCAGCTTCTACCAAGGGTGCACATAGGGCAGACACTTGGAGAAACAGGTGTGCCAGGTCCCCACTGAGATGTCCACCCCAAAAGTAGCCTTACACAGCCAGCAAACATCATAGACTGGTTTTGGGACCTTAAAGATCATCTGTTTCCAACCCTGTGCAACAACCAAAGAGGACAAAGCCTTCCTCAGTCAAATTTCACAGAATTGTAGAATGGTTTGGGTTGGAAAGAACCTTAAAGTTCATCCAGTTCCAACCCCCCTGCATGGGCAGGGACATCTCCCACCAGCCCAGGTTCCTCCAAGCCCCATCCAACCTGTCCAATTTCCATCAGCAAGTGGCAGAAAGCACAGCACACTTCTGAATGAGTCCTTCCTGCACTGGGGCATCAGAAGAAGAGAAAAAAAAAACACAAGAAAAATTAAAAGGAAAACATTTTCCTCCTTTAGAGAACAAGTTCCTGACTTGCAATACAAACCTGGTAGGTTCAGTCTGTGTCGGGGCATCCACCAGGAAGGCAGCAGGGGAGAGCCCTGCCAGCGTGCCCACAGTCATGCTGCACTTCCCAGTTTGGAAGAAGGCAGTAGGTGGCAAAGGCAGCTCTGCTGAAATAGTGCTTTGAGGGGGAGAGACCTCAGGCAGCCAAGGTTTTGTTTTTTTTTTAAAAAAAAAAAAAACCACAACAAACAACAAAAACCTTCAACGAAATGTCACCAGCATGAAGGCATTTTCTCCTGCCCGACAGAGGAGCGTGAAGGTGGAAGTGTATGAAAAGCATGGCACACCTTTAAATGGGCATAAAATGTGCCCACTGGGTGGGTGGGATCTATTTTTAACCCTTTGGGGTTAAAACCCTGCAAACCCTGTGTGTGGAGGTCTCCAGAGCAAGGTGGAGGGGAGCACTCAGCCTTTTGGCTGTCAGACTGGGAGACAGCCAGGGCTCATTCAGCCTCCAGCCAAGGGGAAGTTCACAGTCTTACCATGTCCCTTCCTTTGGCTTAGTAGCAGCCTCGGGGAGAGCCTGAGCACACAGGGACGTGCTAAGCACTGCCAGCAGACACCAGCTTTGCAGTTTTCTTTTCAGAAAGGGCCAGGCTGGGTGTGGGTTTCCCACCTCGGCAGCCTGCCTGGCTCTGCCTGGGGGAGGGAGCTGGCAGGGGTGCCAGGCACAGCACCCCGGGGACAGTGGGATGCCCACTGGTGACATGCTGGGGGGACAGTGCTGTGCTGAGACATCAGCCAGCACCTTTAAAAAAGCTGGTGAGGATGGACACCCCCCATCCCAGCCTTTGGTTTGGAATTCTCCTGCATCCCGCTGCTACTTCTGGACCAGGAACAGGCAGCACCCATCACCCTGCCTTGGGGGGAAGGGGTGATGTCTGCAGCCCCTCCCACCACCCAGCATTTTGTAGCATCTCCCTTCGTGTCTTCAGAACTTCCTCTCCACTCAGGGAAAGCCTGGCTCTTCAGCCAAACACTCTTCTGATTTAAAACACAGAAAAGCAAACACTGCGGGTGCTTCCCCAAGTCTCCCCAGATTAAAATCTGAAAACCTTTGTTTTCTGATACCTGTTTGTCCTCCTCCCCCAGGTGCTCCCCATCCTAAAATACTCCAGCATAGCAGCCTCCTAGCAAAAAGAGTGACTGAAAAGGCACTTTCCAACAAAAACTACGGACCCTGCAGCATCCTTATGGAAAGGATACATAAAACCTGCCATCATTTGGCTGGGGATTTTGTTTCTGGGGGGATGGCAAGCAAAGCACAACCCGTGCCCAGTGGGAAAAGGCCCAGCCTGAAATACAACATCCCCCCCAGGCACCACCAATTATCTTGAGAGTGGTTTTGACAAATGGGTGCCCTTTAAAAAAAAAAACCTGTGCACCACTTGTGAGCAGCTCCCCTCCGGAGTGCTGACATCTGTGTATATTGTTTATAATTAATTATCTACTCAGCACGGGGAACCTGTTGGCTCTGCAGAGTGCTGTCAGCCTGACTTTCATCTCTCCAGCTTCCTGGGCTGGATCCAGCCCGAGCTGCCCAGGAACCAAACCTCTCCCTGCATGACCCACCCCTGGTACCCTGAGCCCACGGAGATGTCAGGAGTGGGGAGAATCAGCTGGATCCTTTTATCCCTGCTGCTCCCAACAAAAAAGACAGTGTCCAGAAACTCTGCTGTCAGTGTCAGATGGGCTGCATGTGGAGAATTTGGTGCTGGTTTTCCCTTCCCTTTGGTGCTGCAGGGAGCAGAGGAGGAGCTGGATTTGCAGTTTGTCAGCTCCTGTCTCAGCACTGATGCCCACTTGCCACCCTAAAAAAAAAAAAATTCCCTTCTGCACCCTGGATCAGTGGTGGGGGTGGAAAACATGAGCAAATCTGAAGATACAGACTGAAAAAGCTGCACTGAGCTGAGCTCAACAGGGACTCTCAAGAAACACAAACATCATCCATGAGCAAACCTGGGCAGTGCATTTTGTTCACAGCAGCTGCTGAAGTGGGTGATTTTACTACTGAAAAGGGAGTTGGGGAGTCTGGGACTCTGGGTTGTGCTCCTGGCACTCCCAGAGGTGTGTGGGCATCCCTGACCCTCCCCACACCCCCAGTCTCCACCCCTTCAAGGGCAGAGCAGTCTCTTCCTCTGTCTGTGAAACAATGATTTATTTAGAATCATGGAATTCTCAGGGCTGGAAGGGACCTTTAAGATCATCCAGGTCCAACCCCCTCCATGGGCAGGGACACCTCCCACCAGCCCAGGTTGCTCCAAGCCCCATCCAGCCTGGCCTTAAAAACTTCCAGGGATGGATGGGGCTTCCACCATCTCTCTGGGCAACCTGTGCCAGGGTCTCACCACCCTCATGGGGAAGAACTTCTTCCTCACATCCAACCTCAATCCCCCCTCCTCCAGTTGGAATCCATTCCCCCATGTCCCATCCCTACCTGACAGCCTCCAAAGTCCCTCCCCAGCTTTCCTGTAGCCCCTTCAGCCCCTGGAAGGCCACAATAAGGTCTCCTGGGAGCCTTCTCCTCTCCAGACTGAATAACCCCAACTCTCTCAGTCTTTCCTCATAGCAGAGGTGCTCCAGCCCTCTGACCATCCTCCTAGCCCTTCTCTAGACACTCTCCAGCACCTCCACCTCTTTCTTGGCACAGGGAATCCAGAACTGGACGCAGGACTCCAGGTGGGGTCTCAGGAGAGCAGAGCAGAGGGGGAGAATCCCTTCCCTCCACCTGGGCCACATTTCTTTTGATGCAGCCCAGGACCCTTTGGCTTTCTGGGCTCCAGGTGCACACAGGCAGCTCACGTTGAACTTCTCACCCAAAGTCCTTTTCCTCAGGGCTGCTCTCAAGGCAGTATCAGTGCTTGGGATTGCCTCGACCCAGATGCAGGACCTTGCACTTGGTCTTGTTGAACTTCATGAGGTTGAACTCCACCTGTAGCTCAGTTGTTGCCCCTGGTTCAGCAGGATGTGATTGCTTCCCTCTGCTGTCTCTCAGGTGCTCATTCTGACCACCTGCCCAGTCCTTCAAGATCCAACAATGCCCACCAGAATGTCAGCAGGAGGATGTAGGGTTAAAACCAGTACTTTATGCCCCTGAAATCTCGGGAACAGGCAACTCTGCACCCCCACCCATCTGCTCACCAAGATCACAAACATGCTGGCCTTGCCTGCCTCAATATTCCTAATTTTAGAGCTACCCCTAAGGCTCCAAGGAAGACAGAACCGTAAATCTCCAGCAGAAATTGCCCTCTGTCCCTCTTCTCTCAAACCTCCCTGGGGAGAGGACCAAGGCCACACAATCCCAAGGTTTTCCCTGGACATTGCTCAGGGACCAAGCTTGGCCAAGAGGTAGGAGTAGGAAGAGCCTTCATTAAATGTAGGGAATAATCAGCAATTTTGTTTCCCAGGACATGGAAGCTGTGGCCAGACAGGGCTCCTCAGTCAGCTGAGGCAGAGGGACACCAGACCTGGGTACTGCAGTGTCACCAAAGAAGGAAAGAGAGAGCCTCATATGATCTGGGTCTTCTTGAAGAGGACTTCTGATTACCTGTTGGGTTGTTTGTTTGGTTTTGTTTTGTTTTGTTTTGTTTTGTTTTTTCCTGCAGTCATTCCAGATGCTTTCCCTGGAGTCTAAACAGTGATTTATGTGCCAGGAACTTCATGTATGTCTGCGTGTGTGTCACTGAGCAGACTGACTGCCAAGGCAGAGGTGACCCTTAGACCCCAGACTGTCCCCAAAAACATACGTGTCCCCCATACTCAGGGGGGACTTACTCTCTTTTTTGCCTTGTGCTTTTTCAGAAAGCTACCACCTAAAGATGACTGACAGGGAAAAAGAACACCACACATCCATCCCTTCAAAAAAACTCTTTGGGAGACTTTGTCTCTCTTTGCCCTTTCCCCGTGGATGCAGATGGACAGAACGGATCAGGGCAGCCCCACTGCTGCATCTCCTGGACCACGTATTCCATGGAGGCCTGGGGATGAGGAGGCAGCTCTAGGGATGTGTCTGCTCCCCTCCTGTGTGTCTGACCCCTGTCAGCACCCAGGCACCTCCCAGCTGGCAGCCACGTGGTGGGCAGAGCCCTGGAAAGAGCCATCACCTGTGGTCTCCAGAGCAGATGCCTCTGAAGATTCCCACTGAGACTTTGCTCTTCTCCACTAGCAGGGGTATGGACCATTTCCAGCAGCTCCAGATCTTCCTTCCAGGCACCCTGCTAGGGGAAAGAACCACTGCCTGGATGCCAGGTGGGTCTGTGGCCATGCTTCCCTGGGATAACTTCACCCTGCTCCTCCCTACCTCCTAAAACACAGCTCAGACCAACTCTTCCTCTGCTCTTCTTTCCCCACCTTGTGCCCAGGAGACCAAAGCTGACAGCCCCTGCCTCCCAAAATTCCCAGGGAAAAAGCCAACCAGCACGTTAGCTCCGGGGCTTCAGAAGGTGGCAGGCACGTGGAGATGTGCAGTGCCCTTCCCAACTTCCTTTCCTCTCCTAAATGATTCCCTGCATCCCATAATACACCAGCAGAATCCCTTCTGCAATTTGGAAGGATTATTTAGCAAGTCAGATATAGCAAGGAATGACTTTATAAATAGAGAGGGGCATGGCTGGGGACTGCACAACATGACTCACAAGTCAAACTGCCAGTGAAGAACTTATCAGACATTCACTTTAAATATTCATTTAGCAATACCAAACCCTACTGAGGGTCACACTTATCATATAAAAACACCATTCCCATATGTGGTCAGTACATTTATGGTAATTGCTTCAAACCCACTCAGAAGACACTTACTCTCTTGCTGGGCAGAAAGAAACCAGGGTTGGAAAAGAAAATACCTCCTGAGAACCTGAGCCTGAGCTCCTTTACAGCTCTGCAACTCGGGGCTCCTTCCCAGCACAAAGCTGGTGGGACAACAGTTATGTCATAGAACATTTTATCCATAATTGATTTTTTTTTTTCCCCCATCCATGTATCTGATTTGCCAAAGCAAATTCTCCTACAGAATACCTGTGGCCCGTGACCCCTTTTCTATTTTCTTCTATACCCTCCTTTGCTCCACTGATTCTTGATACAGACTGGTTCTTCCACAGAAAATGGAGAAAAATAGATGTGAGTTATGAAATCAGCAATCAAATCTCTGCACAAATGGCAATAGATTAAATCCACACATCTTAGATATCTCAGGGAAATAATGTGTTTTGTAATATCTTTCTTCCAGCTTATAATTTCATAGCCTCAAGCCACACCAAGTTCTGGATTTAAAGTAGTAAAAGTTCCTTCTTCCTCCCTTCTTCATCCTTGTGTGATTGCTTTACTGCTATGGCTTTGTTTCTTAATGTGGGACCTGATCAAGAAAACGTTTAAACATTAACCAAATCCCTCATCCTTTCAGTGGCTTCAGTGAGGATTACTTGAATGAATGAATGCCAAAACTTTTGCAGATTATTAAATCCAGGGTCTGCCTTTCCCAGCAGGGAGTGTTTGAGGCTGCAGAAATAGGCTGAAACTTTGCTGCAACGTTGAAAAAGGACAAATCTAACCTGCACAAATAAGAAAAATCAATAAAAATTTATTAATAGTAAAATTATTATTAAAAATAATACAATTAATCAATACAAGACCCCTGGGACTCTTCTCCATCATTCCTACTACCAATATTTCTCCTGTCCTTGCCCAGACCCCCATGCCCAGGCAGGAGCCTTCTCCATTCCATCTGCTGACCTTGCAATATTTTCCATGTTATTCTTTGCTCTCCCGTTTTTTATTTTTAAACAATGATGCACATTCAGCAGGTGTGCTCCCCAGGCTGCCTGCAGTCCTGATGCAGTCTTTGCTGTGGGAAGCTGCAGCTAACAAAAAAACCCAAATGCCTCCAGTTTGGGCAGAGCTGCACCTGGTTTCTGGATCCCAGTCAAGATGTGGATGGAGTTACATCAAGTTCCACCCAGGAATGTGTACAGCAGGGACTAAGAAAAATAAAGGAAGGTGTCAGCTGAAGTTAAGCACTTCAGGGATTAAATGACACTCTCTTTAATTTGGACTTCAAATTTTAACACCAAGTTTCACTCAATGCCATATTTTGTTGTCTAAGATCAACCTTCTTCATTAACCTTCCCAGCATTCAGACTCTCAGAGGTGAACAGGGGGATCCTAACCCCTCAACCCTGCAGTCTCAGCCAGGATGAGCTTCAGTGGGCTGACAAAAATAATGGGCAAAAGGATTAAGTATAAAATTAGTGGTTCTAAAATCAACCACCGTGGTTTTTCCTAAAACATTCATCCCAAGAGAGATCTCTCACATTCTCCTTGAGCTGACAGAATCTTTCTGTTACCCTCCTAAATGTGCCACTTGCATTGGGTTTGAAGAATAATCTTATCCCACGGGGCTCTTGCAGGCCAAGCACAGAGGCATCACACCCAGTGCTGGTGTTTCGAGTTGCTGGTGTGAAGACCTCAGGAGAAAGAGGGTGATTTGGGCTCTCAGGAAGGTGATGGACTCTCTGGAGGCACAGCTGGAGATCCCCAGCACCACCAGGCAGCTCCTGTAGCCTCCATCCTATGGCCATGCTTGGAAAAAGTTCAGATTTCAAGACTTTCTCTGGTAATTGTGCCAGGAAACTGGGCTGCATGACTTTTGGAGCTAAATTTAGGATTGCAAGTATTTCACATTCCTCAAACACCTTCTATGACAACATCTCAAAACCCTTCATGAGCATTAGCTATTGCTCATTATCTTCCTTGGAGACAGAAAACAGAAAAAGCCACTTTGCTGGCAGCAAATGGAGCATTGACTTGTCCAGGCTCACAAAGGAAAGCCATGATGGTCCTTGGTATAGGAAAGGGAAAAAAAGAAAAAAAAACCCAAACAATCTGCCAATGAAAACTGCTCTATTCCTGCAGACACAGACACAGGGCAACACCATCACTGCTTTAAAATGTTTGGGGTTAGGGAGCTCTGGTAGCAATCTGTTGGGGCTTTTGAGGGGGGGCATAGGTGTTTTTCATGACAAAAAAAAAAAATCCTTATGAGGAGAATGCCCTCTTCTACAGCCTTTTAAAAAAGTGCCTCAGTCCCCACACAATCACTCCAAATAACTCATGGCAAGGACGTGGACATCCTCAGCACCTGGACCACACTCCATCTGCAGGATGGGCTGTAGAGCACAGACCCTTTGACTGGACTCCAAATGGCTGATGACCCAGTGCCAGCACTCTTCATTGCCAAACCCACTCTGGTTTAGACCCTCATGCCCTTTTTATTTTAACAATTCATCGTGATTACGGTTGCTAAAGGGAATTTAAAAAAAAATAATAATCTTACATCAGCAGATACAGTTACCCTGGAAAATTTGTTGGCAATCTAAGCAGAAGAGTCACGAGGCATGGCCTCCTTCGCAAACACACCTGGAGCACTCTGTCCAGGTCTGGAGGCCTCAACGTAGGAAGGACATGGAGCTTTTGGAGAAAGTCAGAGAAGGGCCATGAAGATGATCAGAGGGCTGGAGCATCTCTGCTATGAGGACAGACTGAGAGAGTTGGGGTTGTTCAGCCTGGAGAGGAGAAGGCTCTGGAGAGACCTTACAGCCTGAGAGGACCTGAAGGGGCTCCAGGAAAGCTGGGGAGGGACTTTATACATGGCCAGGGAGTGATAGGAGGAGAGGGAGTGGTTTTAAGCAAAAAGAGTGGAGATTTAAGTCAGACATTAGGAAGAAATTCTTCCCCATGAGGGTGCTGAGCCCCTGGAACAGGTTGCCCAGGGAGGATGTGGCTGCCCCATCCCTGGCAGTGTCTCAGCCCAGGTTGGATGGGGCTGGGAGCACCCTGGGCTGGTGGGAGGTGTCCCTGTCCATGCAGGGGGTTGGAACTGGATGAGCTTTAAGGTCCCTTCCAACCCAAACCATTCTGTGATTCTGTGAGCACAACTCAGGTCCTCTTGCTGTTCCTCCGTGAGCTGGGGACAGGCCCTGGTGCCTGTTGCCCCTGGCTTTGGGCTGCTCACCTCTGAGAGCCTTTTTGTAAGGCAGCCCTGACCCTTTTCCCCCCCAGCAGTCAGATTTCTCAGCTTCAAAACCTTGTTTGCAGGGGAAGGGAGAGAAGCTGCTGGAAGCTGGGGAGTGAGGGCACAGGGGGGCAGGGAGGGCATGTTTGGAGGGTGTTACGGGTGGGAGGGATGTGCCAAGGAAGGAAGAAAACTGCTTCCAGGGATCTATATATACACAGCTCCCTGAGGTGGGGTTACTGAGAGGCTCATTCCCGGGCTGCCTGTGGCACTCCCTGAGGAACAGAGGCCACAGAGCTGCCTCCCAGCCACACATTTTACTTTCAGAGCATGGGCTTGAGCAGCTCAGACAGGAAAGGCTTTGGCTGTGGTGCCTGCAAACACGAGAGGATCATCTGCCCTGGGTGGGTGGCTGCAGTGCTGGAGGTCTGAGGTCTCAGTTCTGCACCAGGCAGAGAAGTTTCAGTGTTGACAGGAGGGGGAACAAGGAGAAGACCTCCCCTGGGTAATAAAAAGGTTTCTCCAGCATCTGCTCATCTCCAGCACACACTGCCTGCCCAGTGATGCTCCAAACCTCCCCTGCTGCATGGCAGTCAGAAGTTGCTTTGTTTTTCAGGTCCTGAGCAAATAATAATAATTTTTTAAAAAAACCAAAAAAACCAGAGCTTTTGCAATTCCAACTGCTTCCATAGGCTTCAAACCTGACTCCTTTTCTTCCCTCAAAAGCTGTTCTGCCCCTGAGGGACTGAAGGGGATCCCAGGAGAGAGCAGGAGGCCAGGGGATGCTCTGATGGCTCTGCTGTTAATGCTCCCCACCCCAACCAGAATCTGTCCCACCAGCACTGCCTGCACTTACCCCTCACCTGATCGATGGGTTACAGTCACCATCATATGATCCTTTTTCCAGCCCAGGAGATGCACCATGGGAATCTATACATCTGAATAGCTTTCATTAGATTTTTAAAGAAAAATGCCTGCTTGGTTCAAAAAGAAAGGAAGAAAGAAACCCTAAGAGGCAGTGTTCCTTTTTTTTTTTTTTTCCTGTGGATTAATGAAAGAGAAACAATTTTTTTTTCCTGTCCAATAAAAGCATCTGAAGTTTTGAACAACTGTGCTTTGAAGGGCTTCGGTTTAAAGCTTCACTTACAGAAAGAAAGATTACCACAGAATTTGTCACTTAGGAGCTTCCTCTGAAAATAATGGTGATTTTCAAGTGGCTTCTATTTTGTCCTTTCCCTGAATCTCATTGAAGAAATATTCTTGGCCAGATGCCTGTGGAAGATTTGGAGTCAACTGAGTACATGGTGGAGCTACAGTGTTGGTTGCTCAGGTCCTCTCAGCAAAGCCAAACACAACAAACTCTGCAGGTCAAAGTGTTTTTGTTCCTGCAGTTTTGGAGCCCCAGGGGAGAAGTGTTGTTGGAAAAGTTCCCTTTTCCAAGCTGGGGGCAGAGCCATGACATTTTGTGGGAGGTAACCCATCCCAAGCCACATTCTGCTCCCTGTGCAATGCAGATTATCACATTATTATGTCAAAATCTATGTCAAAATGAAACTGGGAAGAACCTTCAGTGCCTTCATCTTCTCCAGGATTCCCTTTGTTGTTCTGCTCAGAGGATCCCTCAAGCCTGTCCCTCAGAATCCAGGTTTTCCCTGTTACTCAGGGAAATAGGGAAGCTGGCTTTTCCCTGTTAAACAGGAGAGTTTCCCTGCTCCTGCAATATTTCTGCTAACAGCCCAGAAACCTGCAGACCTTGGGCAAGTTTACATCAAAGCCCAAGTCATGATTGTGCCTCCCAAGCTCACACAAACGGCTCTTCATAACTTTTGTCCCCTCAAAGACTTTTTCTTTCTCCAGATTTCCCATCCCCTGGTGATGTTTGCAACCAGGGCAGCTTTTCACATTCCCCACATGGTCCAACCAGGGAACCAAGCTATAGAGAGCTGTTTCATGCTGCTCCAGATGCAGCAGGATGTGGAGCAAGCAGTGAGTGACAGCCCCAGAGGATGATCTTGGAGGAGGCAAGAGCCATCCTGCTGTTACCCCTCCTCCCGTGGCACCTTGCTGGCTGCATGCATCCTTCCTTCTGTTCCCTTTTACTCCTCTGTGGTCACATTGTCACAGTTTGAGCCAACAATCAGCTGACAGATGCTCTCTGTTACTCCCCCACCAACCTCCCAGGGGAGGATGAAGCAGGGAGTAAGGGAGAGAGACTGTAAGGTTGGAAGAAAACACCGGGAGAGGTTCCGTGAAGTGGTAATCATGGAATCATAGAATCTTTAGGGCTAGAAGGGACCTTTAAGATCATCCAGGTCCAACCCCCTCCATGGGCAGGGACACCTCCCACCAGCCCAGGTTGCTCCAAGCCCCATCCAGCCTGGCCTTAAAAACTTCCAGGGATGGATGGGGCTTTCACCACCTCTCCGGGCAACTTGTGCCAGGGTCTCTCCACCTTCACACCAAAGAATTTCCTCCTAATATCCAATCTAAATCTTCCGTCTTCAAATTTTAAGCCATTTCCCCTTGTCCTGCCCCTGAATACTCTGAGAAAAAGTCCCTCTCCCTTTTTCTCAGTAAATACAGGGAAGATAGACCCAGGTTTAATATTCAAGTCTCTGGCAAGAGGATGGGTGACAAGGAACAGTTAAAAAAAAAAAAAAAATTAAAAAAAATAAATAAATAAAATTCATGCCAAACGTTTTTTTGACATGGGTTTGTTNAGACAGCCACCTGCCCAGTGATGCTCCAAACCTCCCCTGCTGCATGGCAGTCAGAAGTCGCTTTGTTTTTCAGGTCCTCTCAGGCTGTAAGGTCTCTCCAGAGCCTTCTCCTCTCCAGACTGAATAACCCCAACTCTCTCAGTCTCTCCTCATAGCAGAGGTGCTCCAGCCCTCTGACCAGCCTCCTGGCCCTTCTCTGGACACTCTCCAGCACCTCCACCTCTTTTTTGGAACAGGAAATCCAGACCTTAAAGCTCATCCAGGTCCAACCCCCTGCATGGGCAGGGACATCTCCCACCAGCCCAGGTTGCTCCAAGCCCCATCCAACCTGCCCTTCAAGGCAGCCACAACTTCCTTGGGCAGCCTGTGCCAGGGTCTCACCACCTTCACATTGAAGAATTTCTTCCCACTGTGCAACCTAAATCTCTCTTCTTCAAAGCTGAAACCATTTCCCTTTGTCCTCTCACTACAGCCCTGCATCAAAGCCCTACCCCAGCTTTTTTGTAGCCCCTTCAGATATGGAAGAAGGTGGAAGGTTGCTCCAAGTCACTTCAAGCCTCCTCCTCTCCAGGTTGAACAACCCCAACTTCTTTAGCATCTTTAGCAGATGAAAAGTCAGTGGCACTATGGGTTGCTTTTCTAACTTAACTTTTACCCGTCCTTCTAAAACAACTTTTAAATCCAACAAGAGCAGCAGGCCCTAAAATCTCTCTCCTAACAGCACATAAGCCCCAACTGGACTCCAGAGCAGGAGCAGGAGCCACTACACAACAACTTGCATGCAGTGGCAAGTAAATGCTTCTGGTTTGTTTTTAAGAAGCAACCACATTCCTGCTTCCCAGTCCAATCCCAGTTACTCAGAGAAGGATTTTGGCTCCGGAGCTTTTCAGGGATCTACCTGTCCTCCAGAGATCAGGGAAGGATCAGTCCAGCTCCTCTCACAGGCTTTTCCTTTGGGATAGGGATACAAAAACAAACAAAAAAAGTGTACTCACGTGTGGGTTTCATTTTAATGAAAAAGAATCCCAAAAACCAATATGCAGAAGAAGTTCACCCTTAGCGCAGTAACAGTGGAGAAGAAAAACCTTCCTGGGCTGGAAGTTTAACAACAACAAAAAAAAAATTTAAAAAAATTTATTTACTTTTCCCCACAACCAGCAGACCTCCCCAAAACAGAAGCAGTACTTTCCTGCCAGGGCCCTGTGCTCCAAGGGGGTGTCCTCCTCCAGAGGCTGCACGCTCCTGCACACGTGCCCTGCCCCAGCAGCTGTGCCAAGCCTGGCAGGGCTTTGGGGTGGGATCCCAAGGGAATTGAGCACCTGGCAGGGTGGGAAGTTTGATGGAAGAGCCCCCCCCCACACCCCAACAAGAGAGAAGGGAGGCAGGCAGGGACAACTTCCCCTCTGCTCTGCATCCTCAGAGGCAAAAAAGGGCAGGGGGAAGCCCCAAGGTTTTCCTCTGGGTTCCTGGGGGGTTCCTGCATGAAGGATCTGGCCCCAGGAGGGCAGAGGAG
>JAAWXA010000011.1:13429834-13491348 GCA_038090715.1 Florisuga fusca
GGCTTTACCTCTCATCTGTGACCACTGGGAAGGGCAAGCATGTTGAGCAGGGTGAGGAAGGGGCCCTGGCTGCCCTTGGCCCCCCAGGGACAGCAGGATGTCAGGCAGGTTTCCCATAAGTGGAGTGGAAAGCTCTTTATTTAACCTGCCCCCCAGCATCTGCCCTCAGCCCCAGCCTTGCCTCCATCCTTCACTCCCAGGAGCTCCATCAACATGCCAGGGCTACTTTTTTGGCAGGCTGAAGCCAAAGAAAATCCTTTGCAAGCCAAGGCTCTGGGTAACCCTTTCCCCCCACCCCCAGGCGTGGGAGGAGCACGGGGCAGAGCAGGGAGCACCCACTTTGCAGTGATGTAACACACAGGCACCCCCCGGGGCCATGGAGCTCCAACAAGTCACACAGGGCTGTCCCTTCCTCCATCCTCCCCAGGCACCACCACCCTGGCTGTAAGGACCACAGACAACACCATCCAGCCATGGAAGAAACCACACAAATGATGAGAGAAACAACAGTCTTAGGGGCGTGACAGAATGACTGACGATTTAATGCTTCTTGAAGTTTTTTGTTTCCTTCCGCAGGGCGTTGGTTTTAAACACAAACAAAATGAGGTAAAATAAATTAATTTATGTACACTTTACATACACTGTGTCGTGTGGAGCTTTGCAGCAACAGTAACCAGAAATCGTTACAAAATAGAAAGTTACATGGCTGTTGCAGGTCCTCGGCAGCCTGCAACCTAGAAGGTTGTCATCCTGAGCGTGGTTAGCAAAGTGATCATGTAAACAAGTTTAGAAGCATTTACGGTGGACAATGGATGGGCCAGCTTCATCGTATTCCTGCTTTGTGATCCACATCTGCTGGAAGGTGGAGAGGGAGGCCAGGATAGAGCCACCAATCCAGACAGAGTACTTACGCTCAGGTGGGGCAATGATCTAGGAAAAAACAAGAGAGAGGAGGTCAGTAAAGCAGCAGCCACGGCCCCCCACCCCAGCACTGCTTGCAGGAGGGCAAAAGAAGGTGGGTCCTGCACCTGTGTCCTTTGTGCTCCAGCCTTACCTTGATCTTCATTGTGCTGGGGGCCAGGGCTGTGATCTCCTTCTGCATGCGGTCAGCAATACCTGGGTACATGGTGGTACCCCCAGACATGACGTTGTTGGCATACAGGTCCTTCCTGATGTCAATGTCACACTTCATGATGCTGTTGTAGGTGGTCTCATGGATCCCTGCAGACTCCATACCTGGGGGCAAGGGAAGGGAGAAAAGCAGGGATGAGTGAAATGCAAAGTGAGAGCTCCCACGGGGGACTTGGGAGAGAGGTGAGAGCTGGGAGGGGAGGAGAGAGGTTAAGGGGGACACACACACCAATGAAGGAAGGCTGGAAGAGGGTTTCTGGGCAGCGGAAACGCTCGTTGCCAATGGTGATGACCTGCCCATCAGGCAGCTCATAGCTCTTTTCCAGGGAGGAGGAAGAGGCAGCAGTGGCCATCTCGTTCTCAAAGTCCAGAGCCACGTAGCACAGCTTCTCCTTGATGTCACGGACAATCTCACGTTCAGCTGCCAGGGGAGAGGAGAGGCATCAGTGATTGCAGAAGAGGAAGAGGGAATGCTTGAGTCCCCTCCATAGGTCTGTTGGAACTCCAGACCCCCAACCACATGCAGACTCCCAACAGGGAGTGCTGATGGGGCTTGCAGAGGGGTGAGAGGCTGCAGCATCCCTGGAGGTGCAAAGGTTGGAAAGGGGAGGGGACATTTTGTGGGCAGGAATAGTGCTTACCTGTGGTGACAAAGGAATAGCCACGCTCAGTCAGGATCTTCATCAGGTAGTCAGTGAGGTCCCGGCCAGCCAGATCCAAGCGCATGATGGCATGGGGCAGGGCATACCCTTCATAGATGGGGACATTGTGTGTGACACCATCACCAGAGTCCAGCACGATACCTGTGGAAAGAAGAAACAGCCACCTGAGACACAGCCCGTGGAGGGCAGAGCACTTGTCAGCTGTCAGAGACCACTCCTGGGGATCCTTTCTTGAGGGGAAAGGGGCCAGCTGGACACCTGCACTCACCAGTGGTACGGCCAGAGGCATAGAGGGACAGCACAGCCTGGATGGCCACATACATGGCAGGGACGTTGAAGGTCTCAAACATGATTTGGGTCATCTTTTCACGGTTGGCTTTGGGGTTAAGAGGGGCCTCGGTGAGCAGGGTGGGGTGCTCCTCAGGGGCCACACGCAGCTCATTGTAGAAGGTGTGGTGCCAGATCTTCTCCATGTCGTCCCAGTTTGTGATGATGCCGTGTTCAATGGGGTACTTCAGGGTCAGGATACCTCTCTTGCTCTGGGCTTCATCTCCTACGTAGGAGTCTTTCTGACCCATACCCACCATGACGCCCTGCAGGGGAGGTAAAAGGAAGGAGATTCAGCCACATCTCCACGGAGCCGGGCATCCTCCCTTCCCCGGGAGGCTGTGGGGAGCCACCACCATGGCTGCGTCCGGGCCTGGGGGGGAGGCCGAGCAGGGACTGCTCCGTACCTGGTGGCGGGGGCGGCCCACGATGGAGGGGAACACGGCCCTGGGGGCATCATCCCCGGCGAAGCCAGCCTTCACCAGGCCGGAGCCGTTGTCACACACGAGCGCGGTGGTCTCGTCCTCGTCGCACATGGTGCCGGCTGTCTGAGGGGCACGGGGTGAGACCGACGGACGGAGAGGAGCCGCAGGGAGAGGGCGGCAGGACCGGGGCTTACCTGGGCTGGCTGCGGGCTGAGCGCGTCGGGCGGCTGGCAGAGAGGCCTCCCGCTCCTGGCCGGGTTACTCGTGTGCCGGGGCAGCCCGCTGAGGCTTTTATCGCGGCGGACAGCAGCGGTGCTCGGCCCCCAGGAATGCGGTCCCGACCGTCGCCCTATTTGGGTGNACACATCTTGCGGCCGTCAGTGGGCTTGGGTGTGGGGAGAGGGCAGGGAGGAGGAAGGGGCTGTGAGGGAAGGTGAAGGGAGGAGGCGGGTGTGCGGCCGCAGCTCAGGGGAAAGCCACGGCTCATGGAGTTAAAACTGGTGAGGTTTGCTGCGATTTAAAAAAACCCCATGGAAAATAAACTCAAGGGATAACACCCGCTAAAGGAACGCCTGAAGGAAACCCCGGGGAGCATGAATCCTGGTGACTGATCCCAGGAGCCTGAGGTAGCAGGGATGCTGCTGCCATCACGGAGTGCACATTGCTGGCCAGGGAGCTTGCCAGCATCCACCAAATATTGCTGCCAAAAATACCCTGTCCAAAAGGACTGCAGCCTCACTGGGAAGTCATCTCTGACCAGCTGAAGGTATTGTGCAAGTCAAGAGGAACAGTTCATCCCCTGCAGAGATTCCACGTGGGACACTTAAAAGATTTTCTATTAGAAGTTCTGGTTATGGATGGAAAGAG
Organism: Florisuga fusca; assembly: GCA_038090715.1. Taxonomy (NCBI): domain Eukaryota; kingdom Metazoa; phylum Chordata; class Aves; order Apodiformes; family Trochilidae; genus Florisuga; species Florisuga fusca. Next base: position 13,433,247 of record JAAWXA010000011.1, read on the forward strand.
GCAGAAACATCCGTAGGTTTGCTGCCCTGCCAATGAATACTGACTCATATGAACAGAATTGTATCAGCCTTCAAGAACTCCTCTGAAGGCACAGCTGGTCACAGGTAAAACCCTAACCCTAACCTTTTTTAAATTTAGCCAAAGAGAGTCAGGAGAGAAGGAAGAAGAAACAATAAGCCAGAAATGCTCATGCTATGAGGAGTTTCCTGCTACTGAAGGCATTTCTGTAGCTGATTTCCACCACTGCAAGCCAGAGCAGATGGGTCAACAGAGAAGCAGACAACTTTTCTCCACCTCTATTTAATTTCTGCATCCTCCAGTCTGGCAGTGTTCTGTTCCCTGTTTCATTCTGCTATAGATTTTTAATGCCTGTCAAGACACTGTATTAAAGTATGCTGGGAATAAAACATGTTGTTCTCTCACACTGCTCTTCAGCTTCTTGTATTATTCTTCAGTTCTGTCATCAACAACTGGCAGTACAAAAATCAGAAACCTGAAAGCACTTAAAGGCATCACAGCCATCAAATCTATTTACAGAACCATAACACTCAGTTGTGGCTTCCAAAATGTGGTCAGTTGTGTTGAATCAGAAATCAAGTAACAGAAAGCCTCACGTCACTGAAAGATAAACACTCTTAATCCTCAATGAAATCTGATACAGGCACAAACCTACTCTGCCTCTTCTGTTTCTTTTGATTTTCTCTCTAGCCCAATCTAGTGTAACAGGGGAAAAAATGCCTCATGGCAGTGTTGAATTCCTACAGTTCTGCACAAAGGATCCTTCTCTGCAGGTAGGTCTGATATTTAACTGGACAATTAAACTGGAGATTTAACTTTGATTTTGGCCCCACGCCAGAGAACATTTGAAGTTGGCTTCTGGAAGGGAGTTGGGCACAAAGAAGAACACTATCCACATCACATAGCTTCTGAAATTGATCACAAATGACAACTGATAGGCTTTCTGGCTACTCTGGTGACAACAGAAGACAGAACCGTGGACATCCTGTACCCTGTGCATTTGCATTACTGAGAAAACTATTTAAGAAACAACATAAGCTTCCTTATTCAATAGAAGCTATCCATGTTCCTTAAGCTGTTTTAACCAAAGCCCAATTCTTTTTGTCCCAAGTTTATTTCTGGTTTTGTTACACCTGGATACAACCTAGAGCTCTGGTGTTACGTGGTGGCAAATGAAGGCTTCCTCCCTGTGCAGTGAGACAGGGAGTTCTGCACCAGAACATTTATTAGATAATGCAACAGCACAGAGAAGGAGGAATAGCCCCAAATCCCAGCCTCAAGCTTCCCAACACAACAGTGAACCAGCTCAACCTTCCTAGTACAAGGACATTAAGCTGCAGTTTAGACATGGAAGTTATTTTAATGAGGCTTTATTTAAGTAAACTCATTGCCTGTAGCCTTCTGTTTTGGCAATTGTCGGATGGAAAGCTGCTGTACCAACGCCAAGTGCCTCCCAACCCAGCAGCAGAATAAAACATTAGTTGTTTGAGTTGTTGAAGCCTCCAGGGCTGATCATTTCCCTGAGAACCTGATGGATGCTTTCACTCCATCCAGAATAAACCCAACCCAGCAGAGGAGCCAGACACTTGGAAACAGATGGAGAGCTACAGAGGAACAGGAATGCTGCTTCTGGAGCAATCTTTCCAGGGCTTACCCTGCCACTCCTGAGAGAACACAGGCAGGGATGAGGTGTCCCTGGAATGTTTTCCTGGGGATGGTGAATCAAAAAGGCTTCTCCTCAACCAAAATGTAAAGCATCTTATGCGTTTAGATAGAACATGTTTCAGCAGGAGGTAGGAATCAATTGTTTGATTATTCCCTTTCCCCCAAAACGTTGGTCAATATGAAACCACCTTTAAAGTGACATTTAAAAAAGCAAGTGGAATTCTTCCAGAGCTTTGAATAATCCACTCCTTTGAAGCCACAGCTAGGAGTTGTACCCTCACTTTTCCTCAGCCATGCAAGGCTACAGAAGAGAACAATCTTAGAAGATGACTGCTAGTGCATTTCTTTCCCATATTAGTTAGAACCTCTCTAGATACATCCATTCTTCCAAACATGTTCAGACTCTCAGCCCAGCTTACTGTATTAGTACAGAGAGGAAGGGAAGCCACGGAAGGAGAGCTGTGCTTTTAAAACTAGAAACTGGATTCTCTTCAACCAATTTAACTTCTGACCTTCTCAGCTGTTGGATCAAGTTGATGCCGCAGGCACGGAGCCAGACAAGTAAAACATAAGGGCATGCAACTTGCTCTGCATTCACTCTCTGGCTGTTCAGCTACTTGCAAAAGGAAGGTGCAACACTAAACTTTTATTTCAAGGTTAAAATCTGCTTCTGATCAGAATAACTGAAAGTGAGGCAGTGGGGGAAAAGAAGAAATACAAATTAGTAGCATCGACCAGTAGAGAACAAGTTGCTGAGTCAGGAAGATCCTGCTGGACTCCCACACCTTCCTAACTGCTTTCTAGGTTTCTCCTGAGCCTAAGTTGAAGCAGTTGCTGTGAATGACTGCATGTAAGCTGTTCTAGAAATCTGAATATAGTTTAAATTAAATTTGAAGAGATAAAATATTAAAATATTTTGAAGAAGTTTAGTCTTACGGTCAAAATGTTTCCTGGACCAGAGGACTGTGAATGAAAACTGTTTTATTCCTTGTTGTCACAGACACTCTGAGTGACCAGTGACAGCCTTCTTGTGGCAGAAATGCACAATATAATGCAAAATTTGAATTATCTAGTTTCTACAGCAAAGAGTGTTGCACAAAACGTAGACTTCAAATCATTTGTTTCATCAGTCAGCTGCACAGTCACCCAGCATTAATGTTTCAGTGTGTTCTCTGAGCAGAAATCACAGTCCCAGTGAAGTGACAGTAAAAGCTTCCACCTCCTGCAGTGGTCCCACATTTTACCCCACGTGCTTGTGTATCTGTGTCTCAGGCAGGACTTGTAGTGATGAAGACAGAAAATTAAAAGGAAAGTTTATGAAAGGCACAGAAAATGAAAACTTTTTCTTCTGCCTGAAAACACACCTCTGCTTCCCTTGACTGTCAACAGCCATAAATTTAACACCAAGTATGTTACCCATACAGATTTTATTACAAAGTTTTAGCAAAAAGAGAACAGAACATTTTAAAAGTATGCATCAACCTAACAGTTCTTTAGAAAAAAATTTTCAGAATCATGCTTGTCCCTGAACGTAGAGTTCATAGTTTGCCTTTAACACAAACTCAAAGTAAGCATTGTATTTCAAGTGGCCAAGTTCATTTGCTTGCAGGAAGTCCTTCACTTCAGGTAAATATTCACTTAATTGAACTCCTACAAGACAAAACCAGTTAGCACAGCACTGAAAAAAACTGCTTAGCATTAGCAGTTAAGATGATTTTTAAGTAAATACTTGTGCTTGCCTCAGAGTTAAGTAACACTTTTGGAACTGAGAAGATCTAATTCTAATATGTCAAGAAATACCATAAAGCTTAAGTAGCCTGTAAAATTGAGTTTAAAAAAAAAAAAATCCTACTCTAACAGAGATTCTCAGTGAATTTATGATGAAACCTAAAATCCTTAAGCCTAAAATCCAAGTCTTTACACAACACCTCACAGAAAAGAGAAGGAAGAGAAGAAAGATGGGAGGGGAGAAGATAAGGAAAAGGGAAAAGTCATATAATAAAAACTTGTCAGTTGCAACTCTTCAGTGTGGGGGGTGAGAATCTTACAGAAGGAAATTAATTGACAGGATTGAACATACAAAACTACAATTGTTCTGAGGAACTTATTTTTTGTATTTTTGACATGAAGCTTTCTCTGTTCTGGAACAGAGCTGATATGCAGTAATATTTAAAAGAAATTTTGGCTTCACCTCCTCTCCCTCAGCCTCAGCTGTAACTTCTATGGCCATAACTTCCCATGATCAGTTTTTGCCCCCACTATAGCTATTTAATACCTTTTTTGTTTGGGGGGGGGAAACCAAATTTAAGCTAAAATAGATTAAGCTCTTCTGAGTGACAGTTATTAATCCCTTATTTTAGAGGTGATATGCATGTAACTCCAGAAGACATAATTTATTGTACAGTAAGAACTGTCTAAAGATCTGACAACTGCCCCACTGAACATGTAATTTGAGGGTGCTAGGATGACAACCCAGAAATCTGCTCATCTCTTATCCCTTCAACATTTTACAGAGATAGAACTAACTCCTTCTGACTGTAATTACCTAGTGGAATGGAAAAATGGAAGATTTTATTACTACAATAATTTTTTAACACTGCTTCTTCTATATTAGTGTTCATCTTAAGTAGCTTTTAAAACCACTACACAATTTCAGTAAATTCTGTTGGATTTCAGTACACTTTACCTTCTTTTAGCAGCTTTTGTAGTATTTTCACAAATATACTATCTTTAGATGCTTCAATTGGATCATCTTTACCATCTGAACTGGACCATCTGCAAGTGAAAGAATAATTTGTGGAAAGAATTGCAGAGTTGAAATCAAATTAAAACCAGCATCTTGCTTAAGGGTAGGTACTGTAACATATCCAACACTTTTGTACCCAGATCAAAGTTGAAAGACCAAAGTTGGATTCAGCCTTTATGGGTTTTCAACACCAAATACAAGTGGCTCTTTTAAGCAGTATTTAAGGCTAGGATCTGTTACAGACAGGAATGGAGCTTTAGCTGACAGGTTCATGACCTTTTTGAAAGTGGTTCAGCGGCCAAAACTACATGAAAAAAAAAAGTCTGCAGGAGTGACCTCTGCACATGTTGCTCTGAAGAAGCTTCCATCCGAGATGCTTCAAAGGAAAAAAAAAAAGTTACAGCATCCATAATTTTTTTTACCCTAGCATGGGGTGAGAATGAAAGCTGTATGGGTACATTGCTGCTAAGAATGCACAGTAGGTTGCAAGTTGAAGTACTACAGATTTTTATTTATTTTTATTTTTTGCTAGAATTTCCCTTTAGAAACAAACCAGAAACAAACAGATTAGATACTTCACACCTTACTAACCTTATACAATGAAATTCAGACTTTTCAGTGAGCCAGAGAATAGCACACTAATACAGAATTCTGGAAAAGCTGTGCCAGAAACACTCCCAGTAACATACATCCATACTGGACTTACCCATCTCTTTGGAGAGCCTTGCAGAGAATTTTAAGTTTAAGATAGTTCACATCCACTTCCTCTTCCTTCAATTCATATAGAGAAAAAAATTCAGAAGGTAAATTTTATTTTAAATAATTACTGTCACACAGATTATACCAATGAGTTAGAATCTTCAGTTACTGATCATTATTCTTAACAGATGACCTGATCAGACTGGTCAAACACCACACTATTTATTTCCACCTGAAAACATGGCTCAGCTTTTCTCTACCACCATGTTAACAGACATGAATAAATACCAGCTGGCAAAACTGCATTCAGGGCAAGTTTTATTTTTAAATGTGCTAAATGATGACTGAAGGAAAGGCACTTTCTTCAACATGGCCAAGCTGACTAGCATGCATTAGTGTCCACATTAAGATGTATATTTTATGAACTTATTAGGAAATGTCTTCCAAAATCCACATTTGTCTTGGAAAGGGCACTCCCTTCCTTGGACAGAAAGTTTGAGATAACCAGTGTCAGAATCTCTTAAAATATAATGTCAGGAAAAAGACCATTATTTTTTTTTTTCAGCCTCAATGTTCCATTTAAATTTTTCTAATAAGAGACAAAAGAAACCACAAACTCTTCAATTTAGATGCCTGAAAGCAAGAGGATGCATCCTGACTTTAAGCTATGCATTCTCAAGAGAAAAGCAGGGAAAAGTAGGGAACTAGGTTTTAACCTCCAGTCTACACCACCATTCTGGTCCCTGCTACACAGCAAAGATGCAGAGAAGGACCACAAAGATGCTCAAAGGACAGGGCAGCTTGCTGAAAGACTGACAAAACTGGGTTTGTTCAGCCTGGAGAAAAGAGGGGAGACCTCATCACCACATTCTGGTACTACCAAGAAGATGGGAGACTCCCTTTTTACAAGGAGTCACATGGAAAAGAGGAAGGGTAATGAGCACAGATAACTCCTGGGAAGATAACCCAGAAGAAAATTTGTCACTGTAAGAACAGCCAGACATTGGAATAATCTCCTCAGGGAAGTGGTGAGCTCCCCAAAACTGGTCACATTTAAGACTCAGCTTGAGAAGGTGCTGGGCCATCTCACCTAAACCATGTTCCTACACAGGAAGGCTGCACCAGATGATCCTTGATGATCCTTCCTTCCTTCCAACCCTCTGTAGTCTCTAATAATTTGTGCTGAGTGGTTCAACTCAAGCTGTTAGAGACTCAAATATCTGAGCAAGAAGTAAACCTGAATCTCGTGTTTTTAGCGTGACATTCATTTTATTCAGATGTCAAAAGCCACACAGTTGTTTCAGTGTTCATGAATTGTGTTGACAAAATTAATTTAAAAGAACAAAATGAGTTAACTCAAGTTTATTTTACTACAAAACCTTATTTAAATTATCTATCTTGTGAAAACAAAGGGGTAAATTAGATTAAAAAGCAGCACTAGATTTTCTTTTTAAAATAAACAGAACTAACTCAGAGTAACAGAGCTACTCCAAGTAGTAATACTTTCCTCAGTACACAAACTGTGAATTAGTACTAACACAGGACAAATAGACATAAACATGAAGCAGGAAACCCCCCTAGTTAGTAAAGAAGAGTTACTCAATGGAAAATCTGATTTAAAACGCAATTAAAAAGAATTTAACTATAAAGACATTTAGAATTATCAAACCAAAGTTAAGGCCATCAAACTGCCACAAAGGTGTTTCCAAAACACACCTACAGGGAGGATTTTACCTTGGAACCCTACCCAGACTAGCAGGAACTGGGATAATCAGGAAAGAGCTCTGGCTTTCAAGTACTAAAGAATACTTTTGCTGAAATAATCCAATTTTAGCTTTTTAGCAAACACTGATGTTAATTCAGGTTTGCTGCTCCTCAGAAGTTGATTTATTTGTGCCTATGTGGAAAATTACTCCTGAGAAGATACTAGACCATACAGTGAGACAGGAGACAGCAAATCTGTGGCTCAATGCCATTTATATGTGAAGAGCTGTGACTATCCCAAGTTCCCTCACGACAAGCACAGAAGCTGCCAACAGCTCAGAACTAAATGCCTGAAAACAGATGATCTTCTGTCCTGCTTGGAGAAAGCCTGTAGGGAAGCAAGGCTCTAAAAAAGAAACTACAGACTATAAATGGGAAGTGAAGATGAGGAGTGTCATTTTTCTTAAATGACCTAAACCCACATTTGGCATTAAGCTCCCAGTGACTTAAAACAACCTCAAAAACACATCAGGGGTTATTTTTAATTACTGTACACTAAGCTACTTATGGTGCCTAACCACAGATGTACCATCCTAGCTTAAACACTAATTTTATTTTTTTTTTAAACTCTCTGGATTAGAAATCCTTCAAAACTTTTCTTACCTCATCAATATATTCCAGCAGATCAAGAGCTTTCTTGAAGTCATACTCATTGGCCCTTCTGTTCTCATCACATATGTACATCTATGATACAAGAGATTAACATAGAGAATTATTTTTAGCCTACAAACTGATGTAACTGATACCATGGACAACTCATTGTGGGAAGACCACCATGTATTTTCCACTTACATGACCTTCTCCTGAAAATATGTCTTGATTCAACTACAAGTATTTTTATAGTAAGGAATATACTTAAGGTTTTAGAGCAGCATTCCACCTACATGACAATGGCCTGTGGACAAATGATATTGGATATAAGGCTGCTAGGTTTCAAATTTAAATGCCATTTAAGGCTGTAACATTCCTGGGCTATTGTAGCCAGAGCTCAGCTCCACAAATAAGCTCCCAGAATTATTTTGGTAATTAAGCTCAAAGCAGTACTTATGCACATGCACTGCCTTTCACCTTTTCAAAACAGACAAGCTGGCTGTAAACATTTCACACCCCCTGCAACAAAATTCAGATTAAGTGTTTGAAAGGTGTTCTTTGTAGCACCACTTACTGAGTTTCATTCTCCCATTGCAAGTAGCAAGTACAAACACTGCTTTAACAATCAAAGGGAATTCAGAAGGAAAACTGTTGTGGTGCCAGTGCTTGCCAAGTCCTGAGTGACACTTCTTAGTCTCCCCTCATCCCACAGAGAGTCTCAGTTAAGGATACAAGTAATGACTTCAGAACCTGCTACCAGCATTGTTCTGAGAAAGTCAGGAGAATGTAAACAAGCACACCAACAGCTTCTGGTTTCCCATAGGATTACAGGAAAAGGGAGGAGTTGCACAACTGACAATTAGAGAGGACCTGATTTGTTTTACAACCTGGTGTAATTGTTGCTCCTTGAATATTTTTGTGTGCAACACTGGCTGGTGGAAATATGCTGCCAAGAAGGCAGAACCAATAAGGCTACTGGTGGCTGGCTACCAGCAGAAAGGAGTGTGGAAAGGGAGTCAAGCACTAGTAGTGATCCCAGCACATAAAAAAAAAAAAAAAAGTAGAAAGACTCAAGGTGCCTCTTTGCAACAGGTGACCAAAAGCATCTTCCAAACATTTAGTTTTTTTCTAAACTGCAGCATTCTTCACCACTGAAGTGGAATTCTTTGTTCCTTCTGCCTTTCAAGTTCTGCCCTACTGATAAAGTAACAAAGTAAAAATTGTCTCCTATCCAAAAACTGGTTTAGACCCATAAATCAGCTTCTGGCACTGACTTGATTTGTTTTTTCTTCTAACAGCACTCTAAAGCACACATTCAACAAGAACAAAATGGAACTAAAAACCATCATTCTGAAGTTTATTGCTGGTAGAAACTAAGCAAAGATAAACCAATCCATGTATCACAGAGCTAGGTGCTTAGCAAGTCCTGTAAGGGACAGACAGCTGTGATCTTTATCATACAGAGGCAGAAAACATACTTGAACTTTAAAAATGTAAGGAAGGAAAGATGAGGTACTCACATCAATGAGCTGAGATGCAGACAACACTGGCATATCATTGAGGTTCAACTGTTTCTCTGCCAGTAACTGTTCAGGAAGTGTCTCCTGATGTAGCAGGAAGCGTTCCTGTTCTGATATTTCTTGTAGTCATTTCAGGAAATGAATGTTTCATGTTATTAAAATGTAATCACTCTCCAGTCACAATGTTATTCAGGTCTACAAAGTGTTTGTTACAAAGGATTCTCTTTGGAAGCTCATCTATGATCCTGAAGCACAGAAATGCTTCTATTTCAGTTCTGTCATCCTGGTGAACTACTTCTTACTTTCCACTCAGTTTCCCTGTGTAATGAAGACTAAAAATCCTTCCTTTTTTTCCTCAAAACTACAAAATGGTAACATGGGATTGGAGGGATATTGTTGCACTATGCAGGAAAGTTGGTTGTAGTTGTTGGGAGCTACATTTTTGGCTGAAGACTTGTGCCATGGGCTTGCTCCATCTCATGCAAGAAATGGCTTTAAGAAATGAAATAACTTTTACCTTACATCTGAAATATTAAAATGCAGCTTCATCTACTTCAGAACTGTCTAATGACTTCTCAAAAAGACTGTGAAGCTCATTATTTATGCCATTATTTTGTGTGTTATTAGAAAAAAGTGGAAAGGTACAAATTCCCCTTGCTCAGAGTCCTAACTCCCAGGTGGAAGTGAGTACTCAAGTCTTCCTTATCCTTCCTGCAGGGAGCAAAGTCATCAGCCCTTTTATCATTACCACATTAAGTTGGAGCCCTCAGCCTGACAAATAACTTTCTGCAAAATTAATATTGTCCTAATTAAAAAACCTGAGTAGTCTAGTCTTTGCACTGCTTTTCTTTCTTACCTTCTACTTTCTCTTGCAGTATATCATCTGAAAAATCAGATGCCAGGGCAGCTAATTTGCTCAAGCCAAGCAGTGTTTTCTTCTTGGCAAAATATCGAGTCTCCATATTTGCTAAAGTCTGCAAGGTTCTGTGAGCCTGAAATTAATACAGATGTTAGAAAACAATTTTAGAATTTGACCTCAGAAAGTTAACAGATGAAGGTTTGATCTGAACTGCAGTCTCTTACTGCTTGTAACACTACAAGTCTTAAAGTTGTACAGTTTCACACTGAAATCTTGCATTACCTTCTTCAGGAAAAGATACAGATCTCCCCTCCAATCATGTCCAAAAAACATTTTAATTATTAATTGAGAAAAAAATAGTTTGTGATCAAATGATTAATTCCAACTTCACATATTATATTTCTGGGATCTTATTCAAGGCTTTGCCACAGAAGCCAGGCAGAGATGCTTTGACAGGGCAACTTCACATGCAGATTGATTTACTTGTTAATTCAGGAATCTGAAGAACAGAATTATACATATAACCAGTGCAGTAGCCAAACATTTAGGCAAGAATTTACATTATCTGACACACAAAAAAAACCCCAGAAAATTTCTAAGCACCTGCTAAGAAATAAACTCTCCAGACTAAATTACTTGTACATTTTTGAATCTGTCCCCTCCTCATAGCATGTAACTATAAAAGGCAAAATCTCACCAAATGTAAATATTTCAGGACTCTCAGGGTGAATTTTGGGTTTTTGCTTGATGCTGGTTTTAGTTTTTTTGTTGGTCTGGGTTTTGTATGGAGTTTTTAAGGGGCATAAGGGTATTACAAAAGTATAATTTGCAGTAGGATAAATATTTCCATGCTCTGCTTGCATAATAAATGTGCACATGCATTGAAAAAAAAAATTCTTTCTTTAGAATTGGTTTATTTGCTAAAGTGAAATACATCCATAAATCTAGCAGGAGGAAGACTGACCAACAGGAACTAGGGAAAAGTTACTGGGCAGTAAAAGACAACAAAGAAAACAAGTTCAAAACCAATGTTACATTAACCTATCCACATGCACATTAGCTATTACAAAATAATTGCTTTTATACTATGAATAAGCAACTAAAGTAATCAGTAACTTTGTTACTTTGGTGGTATCTCTAAATTCCTTTGCTTTAAATAGTTCTGAAATATAAATGTCAGTTCTTCCCTTGCTGGATAATCTGAGAATGGTATTAATATTCACTGTAAACTCCCAATTCCACCATTTATTTCTTATAAAACTTCATAGAAAATATTAGTCACCACCAAGGGATGAAAAGTAGCCCTCATTTCCACTGCATGGTGCAGCAGCTTATATTATATACCAGATGGTGCCTGTGGGGAGGCTTTTGGTATTCCATGTCATCTCAATTAACTCATCTTTTGATGAAGAAGAGGCAGAAGGAGATATTTGCCTTCTTGAACATGTAACTTATGATGTAACACATGACGTTTCCATTTGGGTTGTACAAAACAAAAAAAAACCAAAACCAAAAGCATCCCACCTTTTGCAAATCCTGACTGTTGATTTCATGTAACCAGCTCAGATGCTCATGAGCTTGCAAGAAACTGGCCAGCTGCCCGTGCTGAGCAATAGGCTGAGATAGCAGCTTCCCTCGCTTCCCTTTTTCTAAATACCAGCGAAAGAGGAAATCTGAAAAATTCTGAAGTTGAGAGGAGAATGAGCAGATTTTTAAAAGTTACCTTTAAATACCTTGCCTGTCTACTAAGGCAAAATGTTTCATAAAATGCAACAGGGAAAAATATGTAAGAACCAGCTCAATAAACCAGGACACACACAGCATCATGTTGCTGAAAAGAAGAGTTCTCATTGGAAGTGTTCAAAGGATTCAGCAGCAGAAGAGATGCTCACACACTCAGCAGGGTTTATGCTGCAATGAAGTAAAGGAAGTGCCAAATATAAATTAATGTTAACCACACATATGGGAACAGGCAGGACATCACCCACAAGTTTAGTCTTTTTTTTTTTTTTTTTTTTTTTTTTTTTTACCTCTTCCTTTCTTCCCCCCAGGAACTCTGTGCTTACTGCTTCCTTTTCTGTATGTTTGCTTCTGCTGTCACTGGTTTTGAAACATTTCCTCCTGTCTCCAGCTGAACCTACAACCTTACTTCTCTCATTGTTAAAAACTAAAAAACCCAAACCCAGCAACCACCACCTAATTTTATCTTTAAAAACTTCAGTGTTCATTAACTGATCAGGGTTTACCTCACTCTTTTCAGAGTAATTTTAGAATTAATGCTAAATTTTAATTGCATTAACTTTAAATTCAAGGACACCAGTCTGATATTCTCCATTAGATTTGATCTGTTCATCTCTACAACTATTCAGAGTATTTTCTGTTCAGAAACTTATTTTTTCCCTTTTTAAAAAAAACCACAAACATCTGAAGAGAACAAATAGAGAATTTATAGCCTTCATTGGCAGTATGTGTATTTAACTCTCACTATTAAAAATGTTTATAATAAATACTTGTAATGTCTTGTAATATTTATTTGCTTGCTCTTATTAAACAACCTGTCTGTACTGTAGATCAGGAAGCCTGCAGATTGCATGATTTCTCTTTCCATAGTTGTGGTGGAAAATGAAACAAATTGATCTCATCAGCTCTTCAATGAGGAAACCTTTGCCCCAGTCCCCCTCACTTCAAGTAGTCTCTGTTTTCAGTCTCTATTGTCTTTTCCTTAATGAGTCCTTATGTCTTTTCCAATGATTCAGCACACTTAGAGGTTTTTATGACAAAATTTTGACAGACATTAAAAAATTGCCCAATGAGTACCTGGGAGGACAATAAAAAAGATCAGAGCACCATCTGTCTTTCTACTCTTAACTACTTATTCTATTTATGCATTTAAAATCTAATTTGTTTAATTTAATAAATTTAAGAATTTTTTTAAAAATATCTTTAAATTTTTATTACATTAGCTTAAAAACACAGCAGCACCCTGACTATAGGGAACTTGTTCCCTTCCCTCAGGGAACAAGTCACAAAAAGCCAAAAGATGTTGGGAGTCAGACAGTGTGTCTGAAGCACAAAAAAGGTCCAATGAAAAGCCACTGCCCAGAACTAGAGCTTGGATTTTTGTTGATTTGTTTTGCATTCTCAGGGTAAAATATGCCATCAAGTTCTACAAAGTGAACCTGGACTCCAATTTTCCACCTTGCCCCTGTATGTGTATGTAAATATATATAAATTTAATTTTAAAAAAACCAAAACCAAACAGTCACTCCTTCAAATAAGAACTTCTGCAACATTTCGGGTGCAAATATGTTGTAAAAAAACATTTTAAAGGTATAAGGAAGGAAAAACAGAGTTACCTGATCTGCAAACTGACTCATGTAACGTTGTAATTTGGCCTGGTTGTCTGTCTGCTCACACATCTGCACCAGGATATCAAAGTCACAGAATTTCTCTGCTAAAGCAGCTGCCATCTGATACTGTCCCAGGGAAACTAAAGAACCAAGAAGAAAAAGCAGCTCTATCAAACAAGCTCCTCTTTGCCTGTTGGATTACTGAGAGCAGAGAGCATAAAAGGGAAAACAAGTTTCAGGTGTTCACATCACAGAGATGCCCACACATTCCCAAGGAAACATTCACCTTGCTGCATCAAGACCCTTCCCCTGTGAGAGCTCACCTACCTACCACCTCTGCTCCCCAGTAAAAAAGGGAAGTTAAGAACACTAAATCAGCAGTACACATCCTGTTTTCTCTGAAAATGAACAGCATGTGCTATCTGTGAGTCTTAAAGAGGAGTAAAAAAAATTAGAATCAACCATGACTTAATAACCTGTATTCATATCCACTTAGTTAGGCAAAGTGACAAAGCAGCAATAGAAAAGAGAACCAGTAAAGGTAACACACTTTAAATACAAATCTTATTACTTAAAATCTTTCATTTTGAAAGATTTTGAGCAGAACACTCCATTTTGCTTGTAAAGAAATATTAACTTTACCTCGAACATAATGATCTAAAATGTCCCACAAGTGTTCACAAACTTGACAATCATAGTTTGAGAGACCCTTCTTAAGGTTTGAGAATGTTGACAGGCAGTGATTATTAAACTGTTCTATTAATCACATTCATTTTTAGTCAAAACACCCTAAACTTTGTAAGCTTGCTACCATGTATTTGCTCAGTTATTTCCACTTAACTAGGGGTGTCTGTTTTCAATCACTCATTAAAGACATGACATATCTGACATGTTAAACAGCAGGTCTGCTTATTAAATAATCAAGAATTGAAAAGTAACTTTTTTTCTTGATAAACAGTAAGCAATCTCTCAGGCATATACATTTATGTCAACCACCAACAACACAAACATACAGAAATCCATTTATAAGCTATTTTCAGACAGTCAGAACAAGAACAACTCCTAGAGAAAAATAGAAGACATTAACAAAAGAAAAAAAATCAAGCAGCAATGTGTCTAATGAGAGGTATGGGCATGGATGCAATGCTATAATCTGTTGCTATTTTATAAATATCCCAGTAAGTAAGAAAAAGTCATTCATAATCTGAAGGGCAACATGTGGAGAAACAGGATTTGTACAGAGATGTGATTTATTCCACCAGATCTGCATCATTTCCTCATCAAGCAGAACATTTAATCCTTGCATTAAGGAAATGATTCACCATGCTCTAGTGGGCATGGTAATATAGATATATTCATATGTTTTATTTTAACTGGGGGGTGGGGATGTTGACAGTTGGACATGGTGACCTCAGGAGGTCTTCTCCAACCATGCCAATTCTGTGATTCTGTGGAAACAGACAGCACTTACTGAGAGGAGACAAGACTTCTGATCTTTTCTGCACATATTCCATTTCCACATTGCTGTATCTCTCCTGATTAGCAGGGCGGTCGACAGATTTCAGCTGGGAGACATAACCATCCAGGAAACAATCCAGCAGTGCCACCAACTGCTCAGCCAGGATGCTCCTGAGGTTGCTGTCCACCTGGGGATACACCATCTTCAGAATGATTCCATGCTGGCGTGTGATTGCTGCACGAAGGCCACTGGATGCTTGGGGAAAACATTAAAACAATAATCCTGCTGTCACAGGAATCTATGCTGTGTTTAACAAAACCATTACTACATGTAATTAAAAAAAAACCTAACAAACATCCTCTAAAAAACAAAGCAAAGCTGTAAAATAAAATAAATCAAACCCACAAAAACAAACATGTACTCCCATCTACCTTTACTACATTTTAAGCAAATCTAAGATGTAAACAAAAAAGAACAGAAAATAAACCACCCCCTGAACTACAGGGATTTACACTGTCAATTACCAACACCAGCTATTTTTCAGAAGAAAATTATAATTTGTGCAACCCATAAGCAAGGAAGGAAACACACAAGGAAAAGGCAATTAAAAAACCTGCTAAACTGATTTAAATGTTTGGATGTAGCCATAAAGATATAACATACTAAAACAGCTTGCATGGGTCCTGCTTTTCAAAATATTTCTATCTTGGGAGCACTAAACAAATGGGCTTTATATCTAAAGGCCACAGGAAAGCTTGAAGCCCCACTGGATGGTTTTTCTGATGGTTTTTCATTTTATCAAACCATCAAAACACTTAAGGCAGTGGAAAATCAGCAGTCCTTTTAAGACAGTTACAAATCACACTCTGTCACCCATTTTAACATCATTTACCCCCATAGGTCTGCCAACCAGAACCACTGCATGACAAATAAAAATAAACATAAATTAGCTTTGTCTCTCAAACTTTGTTTTTGTAGTCAAATTTGCAATGCAAATTTTAAAGATTTATCATCAATACTGGACAAAATAAGTGTTCATTGATTCATTCACCAAAGGAAACCTTTAGCTTCTCCTAACTGACAGCTTTGCAGTAGCTTGTAGCAGTAAGTTTAACACCCAGACTGAAATGCTTTGTGTTCTGAAACTCCTGAAAAGCACTTTTGTTTAGGATAATTAATGAACTAGTAATGATAATTTCTCACCTGTCCATGGAATATATTCAGGCTCTCTTTCTGGAAGCTCTCCTGTTTTATACAAAGAGGCTCTAGAGTGACGATACTGACGGGCAGCATGCAGCATGTCCTGTTTAAAGGCAAGGACATAAGTACTTGAAAATCTACCTCTACATACACAGGCTGTAAAAAAGGCTGTATTTAACATTTTTGAATCCTTCTAGTATCCCCCTTCTTCCTACACCACAGCTTCAGCTGTATAGCAGAGCACATACTGAGTAGGAAGCCTCAGTGCTCAAGCACAAGCTCTTCACTCTTTGCCACCTACTCATATTTTCACAACAACACTGACACTTCTCTAATTACATTTAGCAGTGGCTCAGGAAGGAGAGGAATGTCTCTCCTTCTGCACACGACCATCTTTTCCTTCCTAATATATTTGAAAATGTGAAAATTGCATTCTCTTTTGCTCTCAGATACACAGTTGAGTACAGCTGAGTGATCTGTGTTACCCTTCCCCTCCCACAATCACTGGAGTTAATGAGTTCTATACCTTAATGATGTTGTTGACATTGACAACTATCTGGGCCCACTCAACTGATTCAACAGGCACATCTTTCAGGATTTGTTCCTCTTCTTCTAGTAAGCATTCAAAGATGGAATCTATCTGGGACACCTTAAAGACAGAAAGAAAAATAGCAGTGGGCACAAACATACTCATTACCAGCTGATACCTGAAAGCCAAGTCATGAATTGTATATAGAAATAAACAAATATAAGTACAAAACACACCAATAGCTAAAAATACCACAAGGTATCAACTACTCAAATGGATGAAACCAAAAGCTTCCATTTCATACATTACTCGGAATAAAAGAATTGCCTTATTTCTAGGCTTAAATCTGAAAGAAAAAAATAATCCTCCTTTTTTTGAAGGGAACTTTATAACCTTTCACTAAGCATATTTTTAGTCTTCCAACCAAACATTTTGCAGTAGGACCTTTTTTAGAAAAAAATGTACTGGATAACATATGTGCTTTAAAATAGGAGACTGATTTAATTTTATTTTTATTTTTTTCACTAGCAACTACTGCCCTCTACAGGACAAAACTCCCTCGGTATAAATGTTGTGTATATTGCTCCTCTCAAAGAAAAAAGAAAGAAAGATTGGGTGCTGGACTGGAACACAGCATCAACTAAGATTTAGCTTAGATTCACTAATGTTAGAGGAAAAAATTTAAACTAAATTGATAAAATTCCATCCAGTCCAGTTC
This sequence comes from Florisuga fusca, assembly GCA_038090715.1. Classification (NCBI taxonomy): domain Eukaryota; kingdom Metazoa; phylum Chordata; class Aves; order Apodiformes; family Trochilidae; genus Florisuga; species Florisuga fusca. The sequence goes on from JAAWXA010000011.1 coordinate 13,450,365, forward strand.
ATCAAAACAGCTTTCCTATCTGGAAAGCTTCACCCTCTTAAATTCATCCCTTAAAAGTTATAATTTAGCATAAGTTTTACAATATGCCAGAGAGTTGCACTTCTATTTTTTTACTGATCATAGTTCAGTTGTAAATCATAACTTCAATCCTGCTATGTGAAATTTATCACAATCCATGTTTCAGCAGCAGGCATGAAGTATGTTCACCAAAGTGAGGAAAATCCCATCACACTGTTCCTATGAAAAGGGCTGTTGTGTGAAGCTGAGAAGTTCCCAATCACACATGAAAGCACTGCAGTTTCACTACACACCCTGTGACACCAGGCTTCAGAAGTAATAGATTTCTGACCTCTCGAAAGAAGACATCAGCAGGGGTGAGGCTTGGTGGAACATCACACTCCCTTTTGTTCAGTGCAGTCAGGATAGCAGCATTCACCAGCTCAGGCAGCCTGGAGTGGTGGTTTTTGAGAACAACAGCTGCTGCCAGCTTCTCTGCATGCTCACAGAGCAACAATCGAGTTGCCATCAGCACCCCTCGGGCTGGAAAACTGCCCAGTCGTTCAAACACCCCCACCTTTTGTTGACCACAAAAAAAGAAAACAAAAACAACGTGTGATTTAAGTGGTGTTCTAGAAGAATTACTTTAAGACAAAATAATACTCTGCTGTGTGTGCTGATACCAAAAGAGGAGTAGAATTTCACCTGATGAAGAAACTCAATGAAGAAGGAATGTGCTTTTGTTTTATCCTCCAGCTGATGAAGGAGAATGAGAGATGTGTTGCTGAAACCTGCTGCTTCTAAAAAGAGAAAAGTCATGGATCAGAACACCTGATACCTTCACTTTTTTGGTAACTGATTTACCTTTTTTTTGCCTTTGAGGTAAACACAATCCTATCAATTTCTATAATGTTATCACACTGATACTTTAGTATATGTGCACACATATTTATATATTGCTTACTATGCTATTTTTAATGTGGTTTTTGAACTCTGTCACAGTAAAGCCTTTAGAAGAAATTGAGTATCTTTAGATCAGCACAACTATCCTGAAGGAGTCAATTCATTATGCTAAAACATCAGTTCACCAACTTACTCAAGCTTTAGTAAGATTTAGAGTCAGATTTTCATCTTCACTGTGGCCTAGCTATTGCTAAACTATCTTCTAGGCCCCAGCTACAACAAAATGAAATGTTAACAGGCACTGAGACATAACTGTGCAGTGGGATTGTACAGGTAACAAGCTCAACCTAAGTGGTTGCTCAGCACTGCTCTAATTTTCTTCTGCCTTAACTAAGCTTGCATCTGAAAAGTCAGCTAACATCTTGTCTAGACAATCAGGTCCTTGAAGGAGTAAATAAGGATGATAGGAGATTCCTCATGGGTATCCTAACAAATAACTCACCTCAGAGTTCTCCAGAGGTCAAGTTATTTTCCAGTCTTAGAATTTTTGCATAATTTAAGTGTGCTTTAAGCCAAAAAGCTACCAAGATACAAAACTTCAGAAGAACTATCACTGAGCAAAATTAACAAGACTACTTGCAAAAAGCTACTGATTTTCACTTCTTGCTTTATACAAGAACAAATGCAGTTAACCCACCAAATTAAAAATAAAAGTTGATTCAGAAAATACTAAGGATCTGATGCCTGACAATTTCTAACTGGCTGTCACACAGGAACAGCAGCAGGAAGCATCATCCATCTGTAACTATTTACTACATGGACTTCCAAACTCAAGTCTCTGAGTTGCTCAGTAACTGGTAACTGCTGCCTAGTGGTCCTGGGGACAGTTCCAAATTAACACTCTTCATAGGAGACAGGGAAGAACATAAGTTTCTTGCTGAAAATGTGTCTGGTTTAATCCTTGTATGTACAACAAATATTCCAAAATAGATTTCTCCACTCTTTTAGGCAGGCAAATTTCAATGCTGCAGAGGGGTACGAGTTCATCCTACCCAGGACCCAAGCCTAGCAGCAGCTCTGCACCCATGCTGACCAAGGGCTAACAAGCATCAAAAAATTAGCTCTCTCTTAATAAATCTCAGTGGAAATTAATTTAGATCCATTCAAGGAGGCATGGAAATGCTTTAAGTCACACCAAGTGTTCCTTGCATAAAGTACCCTTTTCAGAAACAAGTTTATCTGGCAGTCTCAAACATCTTTTAGCCTTTCTGGAAATACATCTAGTGCTGGAAGCAGGCAAAGCTTAAATTATAATTTTCTACAGAGTACTATAGAAAAAGACACCACAATTCACACCAAACCCCAGAATCCTCAACAAAAAGCACCCCCCCACCATTACATTTACCTTCAGGTACAGATTCAGCCCATCTTGGATCAGAGGCAGGGTAATCATCTATTAAGTCCACACTGATCTGAGTCACTGCCCTGTCCAGTTCAGCATCAGAATCCAGATCTGCATTACTTGGAAAGAGCTCAACTACCATGCTTTGTGCATTGGCTATGTCTTTCCTGAAATAAAGACAAAGTACATGAAAGAAGAACAACAGGCAGGATTATAGGAACAAGAACCAATCAATTAGTAGGATTTTCTGACATGCTTTCTGTAAAGTGCTTTAGATTATAAACATCAAGTGTTCTTTGGGGTATTTTTAACCTGATTATGGATAAAAGCTATTCCAACTCCTTTAGAGTAAGTAGGCTGCACAGTCTATAAAACAAAAAATCCAAAGCCAGCAAGTGTTTCAAGTAATTATTACCATTATTATTAAAAAGAATCATCATACAGAGCTAGATCTGGATGTCTGGCAGCTAAGTCACTGGCAGTCATGTAACATCACAAAATGTATCCAGAATAAGTGAAAAGTCATTGAGACTACACCAGTCTGCTCCTCTCTAGCACATATCACTTCTTCACTAGCTCAAGATGTATCTTTCCTAATAAAGATGTTCATTTGTCATTAAAATAGCTTTAATCATAACAGCACAAAACTATCATTACAAAGATAATCTCTCACTCCAGTATCAGAGTGCCTTCAGGAAGAGCAAACAAGCAAAGTCTCAAAAATCCAGTGCAATTCCTACCTGCAGAACTGTAGGAAAGCAGCTTTCAGTAATTTAGTCTTATCTTCTTGAGCTATGACTTCCATCCTACAGGCTGCATCAAAGGCAGGGCTCTGAAAACGCAAAGTAAAAACTTCAGCTCACAGGTAAATATCCACCTGCACTAGGAAATGAAAACAGTTTTTCTAAGTAACAACAACACAGACTGAAAATAAGGATGCCACCTGGAGATGTTGGTGTTTATTAAGGCAAAAACAAGGCTTTAAGATACATGTTACACTGAAAGTTACACTGGGGTTTGACCTCAAGCATTTAAATAAAGTTCCCCCTAACTGAAGAGGAACACAACAACTCACTTCACAATTCAAACTTTTTATGGTGATTTTAAATATTTTACCATTCAAACCAAACATTTCTGACAGAATTTACAAGGTATTCATGAGTACCATAACCCACAGAAACAATGCAAGTGCAGGTGAATCTAAGCAGAGATCAGTTCAACAAGAAAAATACAGATCCATCTGAGCAATCACCACTGAGGTCTTCCCCTAAAATACTAGTTAATGATAACTGATTTAAAAGGTGATTTAATTACTCAAACTGGCAGATGTAAAATCTCTTGGGTTTTGCAAACTGACTTTGTTACAAGTGTTTGAGTCTCTATTTAAAAAAAAAAACAAACCTTTAAAACTCAAACAAGCTAGGATTTCCACAGTGAAAAATCAAACTGCCAGAAAACAATTTAATTCTACACTCAGGTTTCAACCAGCTGAGCAAACAACCTCTACCTCACTTCTTGGTCCAACAACAGAAGAGGACAGGGAATCTTCAAGGTCTTCAGGAAGCACAGAAATATTTTCCCTGGACAAGATGGTAATAAGTCCACTTTTTTTGGTAAAGAAGATGGGAAGGCCAGTACAGGAACCTGCTCCTAAAATGCTGTCTCCTAAGATGGAGGAGAGATGAAAAAATAAAGCACATAAATACCCCTTTTAAACAGTTCCATAGACAACTATTAAACTTTGTTATGAGTGAATCAACAGTAATTGACAACTGCACCAGACTTGCAGAAATTATGGTTACTATAATCAAGCTGCAGACTTCCAGATACTGCAAGTTTAAAAAAAAAAAAGAAGAAGAAAAAACCACCAAGATTCAGGTGGCTCAAATTCTATCCAAGGACCAGTGGGCAAGTCCCACTTGAAAATACCTCTGAAGGTCAAGGATGACATAGTGAGAGACATCTGATGCAGGCATACAGTATGACTTGTAGGCTGAGCCTTGACACAAAGTTAACTTCATAAAACAAAAAAATCTCAAAAGAAGTAAGCACCTTCTCCATACACACACGAGAAGCTCCTAAATCATTGAAAGATTTATTAAAAAGGTGCCTAAATCTGATTTTCCTCTCCCCCAAAAATCCGAATATTGTAAAAACATTCCATTAGAAAGTAAGAAGATGTGATGGGTTTTTTCCCTGCAAGTTACCTTGTATGCCAAAGATGATTTTCTCCTGTGGCAAAGAAATTCTTCCAGTTCCAGTGGAACAAGCAAACACTTCATCTTCCTTATAGAGGCAAGCAGCATGGCTGAAGTAATCCGGGACTATCAGACAGCGCAGTACTTCCTCTTCTGACTGCAAAAACAGGGACAGTATCACCTATATAATCAAAACCTTAAACAAGATTTTAACATTTTAAAGGCATTTAGACACTCAAGTTGTCTGGGTTTGTTTTAATTTTTAACAAGAATATACAAATTTAACTTATGACCTAAAAAAACACACAGTGACTCTTAATTTTCCCTAAAACTGGAGACCTGGGGTTTTGTTGTTCCATCTATATTACACATCTTATATTAAACTCTTGCTAATTTCACATGGGGAGATAAGTAAGCAGAACAATTATTCTAGAGATTTCATGCTCTCCTTCCATCTTAAGATCCTCTTTTAAGATGTCACTACAGACAGGTGGGAGAGAGAGGGAAGACTACAAGAAGTTTACCAAAGGAAGTTAATGCCCAAAGTTCATGCTTTCAAACATAGCACCAACAAGGTACACTAAGGACAAACAGTTTGTCCCCTACAGCAAGCACCAAAATATAGGTCTCTGAATTCCTCAGCCTGCTACAAGAGTCTTGACAGAGTCCAAGATCTGTTCTACATTCAGTGTGTGACTTTACCATAAAATTAATAAAATTACTCTGCAGAAACTTTCACAGAAAGGAGACAAAAATTTTAAAAAAGTCACTAGGAATAAGACATTTGGACTTGTATTTTCATAGTTTCTTAATCCTGTACTTCAAACTGTAAACATGAACTTTAGCTACAGTTACTAGTAAACATCAAAAGGTGCTACTCTAAGTTTTCCTCAGAATACTATAGACCCCTACTTCCAAGAACAACCTTTACACAGGGAATTTGACTTTCTTTTGGCAAAATCTGCAGTGATTTATGTACAGGAATACTCTGAAAGACTCTGCTTGCTTAACTCAGTTTCAGAACCTTTGTCTGCATACCTGAAAAGATGGATTATACTGTGTGACCTCCACAACAACATCATCAGACATTTGGGAGCCTTTATCTTCGACCGTTATCAGAGTGTAGTAGACAAGGCACGGACGATCCCCAGGATGCCACGCTGCAGCAAGGATCACCAGCCCATCACTATTCAACAACAGATGATTATTACATATTTTACTTGCTCAAACTCTACTCACAAAAACAGATATCTAAGTACAAACACAAATAAATATTTTCCAATATTGTCTTTTTTTTTTTTTCCAGAAAGGAAGTCTATACAATTTTTCTCTCGCTCATTTATTAATAGGATTCATATTGTACAAACTTGTTGGCAGTTGTGATTTTATGTAATTAAATTAAATCCAAGAGATACTGAGTTCTCTGCATTTGCTGGAACAAGTTACAACTGCCTGCTTGCTGCCTCTGTAACACCAAGGCAAAACAAATACCCAAACCTGATGAACTGACACTACAAAAGTGAAAATATTGCTCTTAGGTAATGAATTTGTGATGCCAAGGCAATAATGATAGCATGAAGTATAGGATAACCTAGTTAACTAATTTGACATATTTATATTATCAACAGTGGCACTCAAGTAAAATTAAACTACAATTACTTAAATCACTTTTTGCAAGAAAACAGAACTTATTTACCTCATTAATCTATGCCTTACCAGATGCAAAGGCACTTCCTTACCGATTCTGTTGCAAATCCATGTATTGTACATTTACTCCTCCTTTAATATCTTCATAGTTACTTTCAGAACTCTAAAAAACAAAATCAGACTTATAGCTATATGTAAATAGGCTATTAATTAAACAAACAGATAAATATCAGTTACTCAGTGAGGTGGCTCTTACCCAGATTGCATCTGTAATATGTTCTTTCAGGATCCTGTTGATATCCCAGCTGAGAATAAAACGTTCTGATGAATCATCAATCTCCCATTTGTTCAGATTTGAACTTGTTAGCATATAAAAACTTGATGTCTCTTTATCCCAAAGAACATTAGAGATCTGAATTAACAAAAGAAAGAAACTAAAAAGGTTGAAGCACAGCCTTATTATTTAGATACAACAATCTATCCCACCCTCAGTCTAAAAAAAAAAAAATCACTTCTTACACAAATTACAAGATGAGAGTATTATGATAATTTTTCAAGAGAAATCTTCTTTTTAGATATAAGCACATCTAAAGTATGTTTCCTATACTTTCTTCCAGTTTCTGTGGGTAGTCATTGACAAAACTCAACCCTGTCACCAACCCTTGGCAATACTAAATCAGGGAAGTACAGCTACAGGTTACTGTTAGTTTTTTCAAGTAGTAAGAAGAAATTAATAGAAAGAGCCATGACCTTGAATAATTGCATATTCCCCAGAAAATATTACTATTTTGAAGTCTCCTTTTAACCAGATCTAACGAGCAATTCAGCATTTCCCTTTACAAAGCACAGAAGTTTATTTGGTTTCTTTCCAATTTTAAAGAAACAGAAGTAACACAAATGACCTGAGTTTTGTCTTCTTTTAGATCATACATCCTTACACAGACTTTAATTTTTAATTCCTAAACACTGAGGCTAGATATGAAGGAGAGAAATAAAAGCAGATTACTATAGGAATGTTTTTTAAGCTTACCACAGCATCATGTCCAGGAGACAATATACCCAGAAGAGAAGAAACCTTCCTACCAATTCCAGAAAACATGCCCTGACCCTGTGGCAGGCCATGCTGATGAATCTTGCCAGAACTATCTGGTATCAATCGAACTAGCTGGCCTCTGGAAGATGACAAAATAAAGCTTCCTCCCTGGCAAAAAGAAAAAACCAACTGTATGAAACAAAACTGCAAATCTTATTCTTGAAACAATTCTATTGTCAAGTTAAAATTCTTGAAGTCAGCTTGTAAGAACACTAAACAAGAAGAAGGCATCCATAGTGTTGTACCAGGAAAGAACACTATGCAGATGCAAAGAAATAAGTTGGTTTCTGTTTGTTTGGGGTTTTTTTGTTTCATTTGGGTTTTGGTTTTTTTGTTGTTGTTATTGCTTTTGAATTTTGCCTTTTTTTTCCTTTTATTTTTAAAAGTCAAGACACTGACTGGCACTTAGTACTGGCAGAGACTCATTTTCTTACATTGCATAACATTTTTATCAGTGAAAACTCCATTTTATTTTAACAACAGAAATAAAATCTCACGTAATGCTAAGGATGAAAAATCATGTTACTTTTGCACTATGATAATGTGGAAATTCCTGTGAATTATGCAAAACATGCACTCCACTGTGGGTGCTGATACACCTCCTTCAGGAGGCAGAGCTCTGTCAGTGCTTCTCTTGCCTGTCCCAATGGGTGCATCTACATCAGCACTTTGATTATTGGGACTCTGTGAGTCCCCCTATCCTCCCTGAGGATGAATGAACAAAGCCTGTGAGATGTACAACAGATTCTAAAAAAATTAATGCTAAGGGCCTGGGGACTGCTGAAAGAATGAACTGTTTTCCTGTACAGGAAGCATTCACAGGACAAAATTATATACAAACAAAAAAACAGCATCACTTTCAACATCAGACTATATAAATATTTTGCTAAAGTTTATATCTGCCCAGTGACAGGATGGCAAATTAAGTACAGTTATATGTAATCACTGTAAATAATCATGCAGCTTTAGCACAGGGATTAATAAAAGGGTTCTGCTCTGAAGAAGAGGAAGTTCCTCTAGCTCTGAATACACGTTGATCTCAATATTTCAACTACAGGGATGGCAAGACCTTTCTTTCCTCATCTTGGTATCTGAAACTTGGGCATAATTCAATTCCAATACCATAGACACATATTAGTATTTCTTAATATATTCAAACTTTTAAGAAATTATTAAGATCACTGTCTCCTGATAAGATTTAGAAATGCTTATTTGTTTATATTTATTTATTATTAGAGCTGGTTTTGCAATATCAGGATTTCTACCACTGGTAGTAAACACAGAAGTAATACTGACACTCCTCATAGGCTGAGGTACCAAATCAGTCCTCTTAACCTTGTGGCTGATCCTGCACACCTCCCTGATTTTAACATTAATATTTATGACTACTATTTATGCTATTTAAATACCTCTGATACTTAAGATCACCACACATTGACATTCTCTACAACTGCTCCTCAGAACATTTGGCAGTTTGCTTTGCAGAATTTATTGCAGATTGAGGACTAATCATGTGAAGTATGCATTTTTTTTTAATTAGGAAAAAAAAGCAGTATTTTATTATAAATCATGTCATACTGTACCTTTACTGCTGTTAGGAAACTGCACAGAGGGCCTCCAAAGTCTGTAAAAGTCTCTGTGTAAGAACCTTCATGAGCAACATTGGGCCAGTAGCGCACAGAACCTTCACTGGTGGCAACCATTATTGCCAGAGACTTGAAGGGGAGAAATAATTAACAGAACACATAAGATAATATTGTTTTACACATCAAGATTGTGAGAAACAAACATATAAAAGTAGCAAATACATAGGGATGCACACTGACAAAACCCAGAGCTGAGCTGCAGAAGGATTCTGTAGCGTAACTTATTACGTAGGCAGGGAACATTTTACTCATTTGTTTTGCTAAAAATAATATTTTCTACTGATTCTTCTTGCTGATAATTCACAGTCTGCTCCTGAAATGCAACCAAGACTTACTGTTGCAAGACAGCAAAGAGCCTGTGGAGAATTTTGGATGTGAGGAGTTGTAAGGTACTATGAAGACTTAAAACACAGACTATAATTTAACAAAGAAACTCCTCTGATGCTTTTAAGACAAATATCAAACCACACAGTGGCTCTTCCCTTCATAAAGACATCAGCCCACAGTCTGCCTGCATCAGGGTTTCTGACTCAGGAAATCATTCAGATACCAAATTCAAAGCATGAAGCAAGAGACTGTGTTCAAGCAGAGATTTAGAAGCATTGTACCTAATCTACTGGTTGTTGGAAAAAAAACCAAACCAAACAACACAGTAATCAAAAAGCTGCAGCTGAGAGCTGCTATTGAGTTCCTTGAAGATTATTATCTTTGTCACTTCACAAGGGCAAGTAGTTGGCTAATGAACATAATAACAATTTAAAAACACCACAGGATGCAAGGGATTCCTGCTCATTAATGAATAATTTTCATTAGTGAAATATGTTCTACTGCTAATATTTTCACTTCACTATATAAAAGCATAGTACCCATGCATAGCTCACAAGCTAAAAAAGATTAAATTTAAAAATAACAATCTTTTAGGTGTAGTTAGGTTTAGGTGTATTAATTCCTCTTAAACTTCTTATGTATGACAAAGTCATACAGCATCTAGAGTTGTATGAGTTAATCACAAGATGGCTTTTCAAGAAAATCAAAACATTATTACCTATCCTGTGCTGCTTATCCAGCTTTATTTAACATACTGTCAGATACATTAACTGATTTCTAAACCTCCAGCACTGCAAGTTATGAAAAGGCACTCAGGAAAGCCATCAGTCAGTTCAGATGAAATCATCTGTCCTTCCTTATCAAGCCCAGCCAAGGGAGGGTGCTGCTGTTTGCTTCTCATCCATGTGCACTCAGAATTAAATCACTGAACAACTTTTTTTCAGCCAGCATGGATAAATATTGCAATTCCTTAGACTGAACATTTGTTCTTTGTTAACACAGCACTTTTTACTTTATGTATTTGTGTTATGAAACATCCCAGGTAATCCTTAGGGAAACTATTATTTAACCTGATCCTGTAAGATGGAAAGGGTGTAATTTGAAAAGACCAACAGAATTTTATTTCAACCACATTTACTGCAAACTATCAATCCTGACCTTTTGGATGTAGTACAACATCAGTAGTTTTCAAAAAAGTACTTGTAAAAACAGGATACATTCAAAGTTACATTAAAATGTAAAAGTTGATCACCTGCAGAGAAGGTGCTTCACCTGAGGAACTCAGACAAGATATAGCTGCTAAACTAGAACTCCACTGGAAGTCACTGGGTGGCAGTTGCAGTTCCTTGCACAGAGATAACTGTAAGAAAGAGATGCCATAATAAACATGGGACTGGAAGAACTTATTCCTCTGCCACAAAGTCTTTGGATTTATTGACCCCGTTAAAAATTATCAGCTTGCCCAGACACCGTGTAAGGGAAGCAAAAGAATGTCACAGACACTTTCAGCAAGGTTGTCACAACCAACAAAAAGCTAAAACCCACCTACTTGTACATTTTAAAACATTCAGATTTTTCTGAGTGTTTCTCACAACAGTACAATATTGAATTACTTCTTTCAGAGATGTAATTACTTGACCAAACCCTAATACAACATGCTAACAAGGCAACAAAATCAAATTAAACTAGAAGTGCTTGAGACGCTCACCAGGTACCAACAGAGTTGACAGGGGAAACATTTCACCCTCTCCCTTTCCACCCCCAATCAGAGAAATTTTAATTGCTTATAAAATCTCTACAAAACCCAGAATGTGTACACTCTAAGTGCAGAAACTGTATAATTAATTTATGCTACACTTATTGAAAGATACTGATTTTGTAAGGACAGGTTTCCTCTGACCCTACCTACTACTGACTGACATGATGCTGAAATGAACAATGCACAGAAAAGTTATTGACATAAGAAACCTAGATAAAACATATATTTAGCACAACTAAAACCTACATTTTTTTGTTTTGACAAGCTGAAAATTACTTCTGGAACAATCCAAACCTACCTGTAATACATCAACTAGTTTTCAACTACTAAAATAAGCTTTATCAAGGCTTAAATATAAGGCCCAAAATACAGAAGTTTTTCCATCTTTTAGTTACCTTAGCTACTGGAGACTGACCAATCTTCCAAATAATCAGCCTCTCTTTATGGACTAGCCAGGCCCATCCACTCTCATCCACTTGAACACTCAGCTGGTCATCAGCTGCATAAAAAGTAAGTTTTTTTAAAAGCATACTGACTTTTACAACACTGCAGAGTAACCTTAAAATGCATAAACTTTCATTTTAATTGGAAAATAAGAAATATATTTTCTGTTAAATCATATTCCACACTAGGATTTCCATGCATTTAGTTAAAACACCAAACTACTACATACAGTTTATATACAGTCCATTTGACAAATGCTCAACTTTTGAGAGTGAAAAGACAATCCTAGAAGCTGTTTCCACAATTTACAGCAGTTTGTAACAGCTTTGGAGATTGCTCAACAATTTCAAAGATTATTTTTAAGATAATGTATTTTTTTGTTCCTCCTACATCTACTATAAAAACAAAACCTATCCACAGGGAAAAACTGCTTAGGAAACCAACTTCTTGAATTCAGGGAAAAGGTTTGGATCACTGGGGCTTTCAGAAGTGGTAAGAAATGTGGATTAAAATAAACATAATACTGGAGAATCCACTTTATGACACAACAGACTCAAAACACATGAAAAAGGTGTGAAAGAGCTAATAACTAAGAGTTACTAAAAAACTGCTACTGGCTTCCTTATAAGCTTGGATTTCATGTTCCAATGGTTAAGACATTACCTGAAAGACATTTACATGCATCCATGGTTATTGTTATCCAAGAGTGTTACCACAACTACAGCTACACAGCTAACCAAGCTGGATTCAAACCAAAACACAAAGATTTCGGCATTTAAATGGCATCAACAACACATTAGCACTTCTCTCATCTGTCAGTTTTAATGAGAAAAACAACAGTTCTTACCATCAGCCTTCTTCAGGGCTTCCATAACCTTAACAGGCAGAGAGGATCCAAAAGCTTTAACATCATAGTTAATAGTTTCATTTGCAGAGGGATGCTGGATAACTCTGGTAGGAGTTGCTCTTAAAAGAGACAAAAAATTACAGTTTAGCTTTTGATTGTTTCTTCATCAGTTTCAGCAGACATTTACTTATTAGTATCTGTTTACAATTAGCTGTGATGAAATGGGTTTATAAACAACCTCCCTCTGGGAACACCAGCCAAAGAAGTTAATTCAGTGGCCTCCTCACAGCCCCTGGGCTGCCATCAAATGTCTTTCACTTTTCAGAGAACTCATTTGGATCATGAATTCCTCACCCAGCAACAAAATCACCATTCAACTTCTCCACATTCTGGTTATCTACAGAATAAACCTACCCACAATGCCAGGAGAAGCTCAACACTGAGTAAATTTCATTGTTTTTAGTAAATACTGCCCTTTTAAAATTTCTCCTCCCAGGTAAAATGATGCCACAGTGAGAAATGGCAAAAGGATGATGACACACAGCTGAAAGAAAAGCCTGACACAAGGTTTAGAAAAACCCTGTATGGTGCAGACCTGAAGTAAAAGTTCCCCCAAACTGAAAATGGGCAATCTTGTTTATCTCAGCACCAAAGAGATTTGTTGTTGCTCCTGAGATTAGTCTTGCTTCTCTTGTAGTAAATGAGCAAACACAGACTAATAACTCATGGGTTGTTGGTTTTTTCCCCCTCCTTTTGCATACAGAAAAGTCACAAGTAAGAATTCTACGAGACCTTTCTGAAAAAAAAATTAGTTAATACAATCCAGACAACACCAAGTACTTAAATTCCAAAAAAACATTCTAAAAGATCCCATATCAGATTCCGGAAGAAACCAAGCTGGGAGATAGGAGGCAAAGTCTTACTGTAGACCAAATCCCATTGGAAAGAAAATAACAAGCAAAAAAAAATACAAGGAAAGAATGGCTAATTGGTAAACTGCAGGAAGTTTCCATTCTATAAATCTATACTGGTGTTGAAAACCTTTAGCATAGATATAAAATAAATTACCAAAGTGACAGTGTCCTGGCAATACAGTGTTATTTAGGATAAAAGAGCAAACAATCTGAGTTACTAAACACATAATAAAAGGTAAAACAGCTCACAACTCCACATACATCTTGTTGAGTACTAGGGTGACCTCGCATGCACACAACTCTAAGAGATGTTGTAGAAAAACCACTGAAAAGAGATTTTAAGATGAACAGAGAGACACAATACCTTACAATACGTCACAAAAGAAAACAACGGTAAATGTGCATTCGTGAACCAGCAATGTTGCCACCGAGAACGGCAAAATGGAAAAAACGAGGCAGGGTTTGCAAAGAGAGATTAAATGTTTTGTTGAACCCCCTGCACCAGGAGGGTGGCAGGAACTGTGTGTCCATCTCCTCACCTCTCCTGCCACGGCTAGAGGGATAGGGCTTGTTCCAGAAAAAGGAATAAAGAGGAATAAGAGGAGAAAGAGGGGGCGAAAGAGGGGGCGAAAGAGGGGAGAAGAAAGAGGGGGAGAAGAAAGAGGGGGAGAAGAAAGAGGGGGAGAAGAAAGAGNCACCTCAATCTCCTTCCTGACCTGAGGGGCCCAGAACTGGACACAGGACTCGAGGTGTGGCCTCACCAGGGCTGAGTACAGGGGCAGAATCACCTCCTTGGACCTGCTGGCCACGCTGTTCCTGATCCAGGCCAGGATGCCATTGGCCTTCTTGGCCACCTGGGCACACTGCTGGCTCATGTTCAGCTTCCTGTCAATCCAAACCCCCAGGTCCCTCTCTGTCTGGCTGCTCTCCAGCCACTCTGTGCCCAGCCTGGAGCTCCCCATGGAGTTGTTGTGGCCAAAGTGCAGGACCCGGCACTTGGCCGTGTTGAACCTCATCCCCTTGGAATCAGCCCAACTCTCCAGTCTGTCCAGGTCCCTCTGCAGAGCCCTCCTGCCTTCCAGCTGATCCACACTCCCCCCCAGCTTGGTGTCATCTGCAAATTTGCTGATGATGGACTCAATCCCTTCATCTAAGTCGTCGATAAAGATATTAAACAGAACGTCGTCTTCCTGAGCGGTGTTGGGTGGTCGGGTATAAACGGCCTGAAGAAGGGCGGGTGAGGGTCGGTCCCTCCGGGTGCTGCCAGAGGGGTTCGCAGGGCTGGGTTTGGGAATTCTGGTAGAAAATAAATAGTGCCGTTATTCTGGCGCTAACCGGAGAGGAAAAAGGCGTCTGGACACGCACCAAAAAAACTGCTGTTGAAGGATGATTGTTTGGCGCTTTTGGGAGGATGTGTTGGCACTGACGGAGTTGCCTTATCTTTAAATGGGCCTGTGGTGTAAGCTCTGTTTGTCTCCAGATTTATATAAAAAAATAAACCCACACCGAACAAACCACAAAGAAAATTCCATGCACATCGTGGTAGGTAAATAATCATGCAGTACCTTTAACCTTCCAATATCTGAAAGGGCTCCAAGAAAGCTGGGGTTGGGCTTTTGGCATGGGGGTGTGGTGAGAGGACAAGGGGAAATGGGTTTCAAATTTGAAGAGGGGAGATTAAGGTTGGACCTTGGGAAGAAATTTTTTAATTTGAGGGAGGTGAGACACTGGCACAGGCTGCCCAGAGAAGCTGTGGATGCCCCATCCCTGGCAGTGGTCAAGGGGACTCCAGAACTGGACACAGTGCTCCAGGTAGGGTCTCAGCAGAGCAGAGTAGAGGGAGAAATCACCTCCCTTGACCTGCTAGCTTTGCTTCTCAAAGTTCAGAGACAGATTCTGTTGAAGAGAATCTTAAATTAGAAACAGGAAGTCTACTCTTTACTGCCAATTGTACCCTCCTGCAGTAATTCATATTGATACAGTATTGTTTTATTAGTTGTCCTTGAGAAGGTTCATTAGTAGTTGTCTCTAACAAGGCTGTGGAAATCCCACTTTTTGCCTAAAAATGACATTTTAAGTAACAAAAAAAAGCTTGCATATGCCTTAAAAAAGGAGAAAGCCAAAACATACTCTTGGATAAGTGTCATCTCAGAAGGGAAGTGAAGCTGAAGAACTGGGAAAATAAAGAATGAAGACAATTCATGCAAACTTTAGATTTTCCTACTGTGTCTTAATATACACTCCCTTTGTCCTTAGGTAAAGTCTCATGCTTCCCTGCTCTGTATTCTTCCCTGTAATTCTCCCCAGTAGCTGTAGATGGTGACCATAATCAACTTTCACTTTCCAGAACAAACAGCAGCTGAAAGGACAGTGCAGTGGGAGTCAGACAGGACTTTAAGAGCACACTCCTGTCGTGTGTTTTTGAATTCCAGCATTTTAAGAGAACTGACAAGCACAGAAAGTCAAAGTCCATTGAAAAGGGAAGAGACAACGATATGAAAATTGGCAGATTGTCATTTAATTACCCAGAAAATACTGAATTTACTGGAGAATGCAGCACATCATCATACAGTCTGTTACAGCAAACAAGACTCTTAAGTGGCCTCCACAGATCACGAAGCAGAAAAATCTATACACTGAAAGTATATCTCTCTGTGATACACACTTTAAAAAGTTTCAATAATTATTAAAAAGCTTTCCATAAAAAGTTTAAACACATTTTAAGTTTCGAAAGAATATTTTGTACATTTTGGAAAAATATAACATTTACTTTACATAGCTGAACCATAAGTTAGATTCTTTGATATCCACACATCCTCTGGCAGGCTTTATTTTAATGCATCCTTTTCTCTGGGCTGTAAATCTAATGCAAAATGATCACTGCTCTGAAGGAAAGCTTGTTTCTGCATTAGTTTTCTGAAAAGTCCATTTGGATTGGCAAGCAGCTCCTCGTGTTTTCCACATTCCAGAATTTTACCCTGGCCAAGGACTGCGACAAAATCAGCATTCTGAATGGTAGACAGACGATGGGCAATAATTAGGACTGTCCTCCCCTCCATCAGCCGGTCCAGAGCTTCTTGCACTAAATACTCATTTTCAGCATCCAAAGCACTGTTAGGAAATGGGAAGCAGGGAGGAGGGAGAGGAGGGTGTTTGTTATTTTAAGAGAGATCAGTTCTGGAGGCATTGGCTTGTTTTGCTAAAGCTGCAAAACTTTGCTTTTCTTGGGGAAGCTGAACCCGTGGAACTGCACGAAGTTTTGGGGTATGCATAGTGCACACATCCAACTGAGAGGCATCATACATTCTCATATTTCAAAATACATATGGGTAAATAACACTGATCCAGTGAAAACAAAAATATAAGTTATACTGCAGTGTAATCACCTCTCTTTAACACTCAGATCTTCATTTACACTAAAGCTACAAGAAAGCAGATGTTTCAAAAATCAAGTTACATGTTACCAATGGAACTCCATGAAAAATCATGGGTCTCCCCTACCCAATTCACACACTCTAGAAAGAACATTCTTTTTGTGGGCAGAGAAAAATCAGGGGCTACAAAATTCATGCCTGAGCATGCAGAGAAAGAAAGAAGAAGGAACACCTCATATGAGTTTTACAGGTCATTTCTGAGTTTATTTTCTTTCTTACCTTGTTGCTTCATCTAGCAGAAGAATTTTAGGATTCTGAAGAAGAAGGTAAAATCAGTTATAGTGACAATCAGACAAAATATAAGTATTTATATCAAAATAAAATGATTCCTACAGCTTAAAACTCCAAGTAAGTCCAGTTATTTCAGCAAAAGTACTGAGTGACATTTAAAGCCTTACTTTTAAGAAGTCTGAATGCTAAGAGGACAAAACAAACAACACTCTTCCATCCTCAAATTTTGCAGTTTAAAGTCACTGAACACTATTTACCTGATCACTATTTGAAAGATACAAACTAAAGGTGGGAAATAATTTGGACAAAAAACATGGTCAGGAGTTCACTTTCCTATTTGCTGCTCCTGTGTGGTTCTTACACAGAGGCTGAGCTACTCTGCTTGCAGTTGGATGTGTAACTGCCTAGTAACAAAAAATAACAAACGTAACAAGTGTTTCACCCCCAGATGAAATAGAGAGGACTTAACAAACAGTATTTAATAACTCTTGCCAATTAAACAAATCACCAACACTTAAATCCCTAAGATGCCTCTTTCAAATTACAGTACATAACCCAAACTTGATGAAATTGACACTAAAAGCTTCAGACTTCATCTCAAGTGAAGGCACTTCACTACACCCCAAATTACATACATGGAACTACTTCTGTATTTTATTTTTTTCTCCCTAAAATAAAGTCCCAACTCCCATGAACCATACTTGCATAAAATGCAATCAGCTTTTCAGCATTTTGGCAAGAGAGGGCTGGTATCATGAGCATTTCCCAGTAATCTTGCAGAACTGGGCACACTCTGGTGCCATAGAAACCCCTGTGGCTTAACCTGAATGTAAGCTGGGTTCAGCAAGGCTCAAAACTTCCAGCTGAGCATCAGCCCCAAACTGTGAGGCCCCATGGTTGTCCTGTAACCAAACTCCCTCTTTCTGATCCTCAGAAGCCTCCTCAGATTTGCCCAGCATCCAGCCTGCCCTATAGCCAGACCCAGCACCAGCCCTTAAAAAAAAAAAAAAAAATTACACCTGGTAAGCTGCAACCCAGAAAAATCAACCCACAAGTGGCAGAGATGTGAACACAGAGACTGAAGTGCCATCCAGGAGTTTACTAGGACCATATTCTTAAAGTCTTCCTTCATCTTTGACCTGGTCTTATCAACTACCAAAAAACACAACTGGAAGACAGGAAGGAGCACTTAGTAAATGGTCTTTAGTTAATCTACTCAGCCCTTTCAAACGTCCTCATTAATGAGAAAGATATTATTTTCTCTTAAAAAGTATTTTCCACCTCTTCCCTTAACAGGCCTCCTCCTTTTTAACCCATCCTGTCTCCCCACAAAGGAATTAAATATTTCTTGGGGTGCTGCCTTACCTTGAGCAGAGCTCGAGCGATCGCAATTCGTTGCTTCTGTCCACCTAGGGGGAAAATCTCAGTGAACTGAAGTAGGAAAACAATGTGAAGGAATTTTAACTGATTGCCTGGGCTAAGCAGAATAAGGTACATGTACTTCAGAGGGCAAATGGAGATGGAGGGATTTTTTTTTTAATGCTTATGGCAGGCTATGAGTTGGAGAAAAAAATGCTAACAAAAAATAATAACATTTTTACTTCACTCTTTACTATCAAGGTTTTTAAAATAAGCATTATAAAGATGTACCTGAAAGCAGAATGCCTTTTTCTCCAACTACAGTGTCAAACCCTTTGGGAAATTCTCTGATGAAGCTAGCAGCATTAGCTATTTCAGCAACTTTCAGAATCTCCTCTGCAGTCACAGTAGAAGGATCCTCTGCACCATAGGCAATATTTTCAGCAATAGAACAGGAGAACAGAATTGGTTCCTGATAAATTCAAAAAACATTAACTAACATGGTAGCTCTGTAATTGCATGTATTGCTTATACATTGAATAACACAAACCCCACATACAATACTCAGCATTAATTTCTTTTATATCTATGCTAAAGAATATATAAGCTAGAGCTAGCTGAATTTAAAAGAGACCTAGCAGTTAAACTGCACTGTGAAGCACCTGGGGAGATGAGGAACACAGCTTCATTGGTCAAATATTTTGTTTTTCAGAGACCACAGAACATCTCTCTGTATTTTCAGAGTCTAGGTGTTGCTAAGGACAGGGCACTATGAGAGTAAGTGCCAACACTGTTGTATTTTCATGTTTTCCTATTGAAATTGCGTTTGCCTGGAAACAACAACAGAGCATAGGGTCAGTTTGCAAACGGGTGTGATTGTGTAACTTCCATTAGTACAAAACCTGATTAAATGTTAGGCTTTGGTTTATTTTCTTTATAGCAATCATCAAGATGGTCACAGCTAGAGAGTTTCCAACAAAACCAGTCTCCACATGCACTTTTCTTTCAAGCTAATACTTTGAATCTCTATGACCATGAAAAAACAAACCACAAAAGAATGGGACCAGCTCATAATATTTTTAGAATAAAGCATGCACAATAGCAGCTATAGTTGTTTAGAAGTGAAGCACAGCTCATTGATTACACAAAATTATATTACTGACTTAAGATTTTTTTTTTTTCCTTCCTTACCTGACTCACTGTTCCAATCTTTGTCCTGAACCACAGTGGATTTAGCTGACGGATATCAAAGCCATCAACAGTGATTGTACCTTAAATGAAGAAACAGTAAAGTCAAGTCTGTTTGGCAAGTACTGCAAAGAGGCAGAAAAAACCAGTTTGGAACAGGGAGCCGTGGGGAATCCCATCCTGGGGGATCAGAGAGCCCTGGGGAATCACATCCTGGGGGATCAGAAATGCAAACCCATGCAGGCACCACCACAAAGTAACTAACCCCAGAGGGAAGCATGGTGCATCAGTGGAATAATCATATCAGGACCTCAAGCACAGGAAGCCCAAGTGTTTATAAGGTGTATCTGAGATAGAAAACATCCATTGCCACAAATGAGATGTTTTGCACAGAAATTTGCACTGAAAACATACCTGAGATAGGGTCATACAGCCTCAGCAGAAGGGATACAATAGTTGATTTCCCTGTGCCACTTGGGCCAACCAGAGCCATAACAGAGCCAGCTGGAATAGAGAGGCTAAAATCTTTGAAAATTGATGTTTCTGGACGTGTTGGATATGCAAACTCAACATCCTTGAATTCCAAAGCACCTCTGAATGTGTCTTTGTCTAACGTGATTCCCTCTGAATGACAAAGAACAAAACATGTAAATGTGAAGAGAAACAAAAAAACAAACAGAATCAGCTCAGCCCTCCTGAAACTTGATTTACAGCCACCCAACCAAATATCTATCTCCATGTTAAATCTAGGAATAGCTGCAAGCCACAGTTCAGGACCACATCATGACCAAATCAATGTGGTGTACCACTCCTTCCTGAATGCAATTTCAAATTGCTCACAAGCAGTGAACCCAAAGGCTACCTGGAGCAAGACAGAGAATTTGCATCTTGCTAATACCTAACATTGTTCCCTTCTAGTATAATTCCCTGAATATTACACACAATTTAAGTTTTGTCCATTAGGAGCACTGAAATCAAGTGGTCCTGTTGGAGGCCGAAGTCCTGTTGCCATAGAACAGATGCAAAAAGTTAAACATTGCAAATCACTTACTGCCCTTTCACCTTCACAAGGCACCTGAAACTCCCTCCTCTTTCAACAGGAGCAGTTCCCTTCCCACTACCTGTTAACTCTGTGGCTTTTGGGTAAAGGCTGGCACTGGATTAAAGCTGCTGCTAAGTTTGTTGCATTAATGGCCTTTTTTTAGATTTTTTTTTTAAGTAGAAAGTATATTTAATAAATTCAGGACAACAGTGTATTCAAAGACCAATCAGAGGCACAGTCCTTAGGCAACAGTTCACTGAAACTAACATTTCAGTTTGTGAAATACCATAAAAAACCATCATGAATTAATGAATTGCAATGTTAGATAAAACCAGCTTCTTTCCAGAGTGCAACACTTGATTTGAACACTCAGTTGAAACGACTGTCAGAAAAAGCTTATAAATAAGTTAAGACAAAAGAAACCCAATTTCTTCACTCCCTGGTAAATCCCAGCAGCACACATCCATGCAGAGCAGACTTAACTGGACAGTGATGCTGCATTCCCAGTGTCTGACTGACAGAGCTCCTACCAGAGAACTGGCAGCACCAGAGCAACACCCAAGCAGTGCCTGGGGATGCTGAAGATATGCACCTCAAACCATTACATCTCTTCAGCTGCAGCCCCTGATTAACCCCCAGCTGGCTATGGCACAGGGTAGCACGTGCCCAGGTTTGGCTGAACAGCAGCTCTGGACAGGGAGGCACCCATCAGTAGCAATTAAGATTTCACTAGTCCTGCTCTTCTTAGGGAAAACAAACAAAAAAAAAATTAAAAAGCAAAAGCAAAATAATTTTTTTTTCCCTCCAGATTCCTGCCTCTTCTCCAGGTTTTCCCTCTAATTGTGGTAGCATTGAATTGGCAAAGGTAAGAACATCAAATTTCAGACTCCTTTACTGACTTTAACCCATGGACAGAAACATTTTAACTTGTTTGTTAGGAAAAAGCACAATGGTCTGTAAACCACCCTTAAAATCCCATGCCAGCAGCATAATACTATTATAAAAGTCACAAGTAATTTCTTATCTTTATTCTCAGTTCCAGTTACTGCACAGTCTATTCCATGGCCTGAAACACTGAAACCTGCTGCCATAAGGAATTCTGCTACCACAAGTCCTTCCTCTCTATAGTACTGTAGAAGTATCTCAAAGCTGTATACAGATCTGTACTTGTTTCTTTTTGGATTCTAGATACAGGAAAAAAGACATCAGAATTTGTTCCCAAGGTATTTGTTGTCACCAACAGCAGCTGGAGTTCCATGAAAATAAAACCTAAATAGCCAAGAGAGCAGAAGTTTGAGATGGGTCTCTTGGTTTTATTGTCTGATGAGACAGAAATCAACTATAAATTGTTTTTTGAAACAAAGGTTTATGTCCTTTCCTATGTATGCAGTTAATACTGAAAGAAAACTTAAGCTTTCTGTAAGGCAATGCTACATGCTTGTCTGAAGCTTTGTCTGATGTATGTTCAGGCTATAAAAAAATTGATGTCACTATTGGTGTAACTGAACAATTCTGTACCTGCAACAGGAAGACAACTACTGCTTACTCTGCACTCAGGTCACTGTAAAGGTGAAAACCACTGAAATAACCTAAACTAAAAATAAATAAATAATAAAATTACATCCAAACAATGATGGAATCAATAATTGCACTTATGTCAGTGAAGGGTAGAGCAAACTGCTGAGGACAAATGGATAATAATCAGTCATGGCAGGAAGTTTAAGCTGCATTGCTTAACCAAGCAAACCCTTGGTTAGCCAGCTGGGGACAACTGGCTCCTATTTTAAGTCTGCCTCCACTCACTGGAGACAATATTGTTTATTTTTCCTGGCTACATGAAGTCTGTGCACACTGGAAAGCATCCTACAGACGGGCTTGCAGCTGTCAAGAGAACTGAGACAGAGGCCAGATGGTGACTTGGTGTCATCAGATTAAGAACTCAGTGAATTACAACAAGGTTGAGTGTAAAGTCTTCCACCCGGGAAAGAACAACCCCAGGTACCAGTATAGGGTGGGGACTGAGCTGTTAAGAGAGCAGCACAGAGGAAAGGGACCTGGGAGTTCCTGTGGAATGTGCCCTTGTGGCCAAGAAGGCCAATGGCATCCTGGGGTGCATTAGAAAGGGGGTGGTTAGTAAGTCAAGAGAGATTCTCCTTCCCCTCTACTCTGCCCTGCTGAGGCCACATCTGGAATATTGTGTCCAGTTCTGGGCCCCTCAGTTCCAGAAGGACAGGGAACTGCTGGAGAGAGTCCAGCACAGAGCCTCCAGGATGCTGAAGGGAGTGGAACATCTCCTGGTGAGGAAAGGCTGAGGAAGCTGAGGGGCTCTGCAGCTTGGAGGAGAGTGAGGGGGGAGCTCAGTGATGTTTATAAATATGTAAAGGGTGAATGTCAGGAGGATGGAGCCAGGATCTTCTCAGGGGTGACCAATGACAGGACTCACCATCAAATGGAAGTTGGGGCTTCCTTTCTATCAGTTCCCACAGACGACCACCAGCACCCAGTCCTTTCATTAGTTCAGAATAAAAGGAACTCAGACCTAAAGAAAAAGCAGATTTATGCATCCATATGGAATGGAAGACACAGGAGACATGAAATTTGCATTATACTTTTCCTCACCAGCATTTTCATCACCCAGATATAGGGATTCTTTTATTGCAATGCACTGTCAGGGATATTGATTTAAATCCTACCTAATGTCACTTCAGAGCTACCAGTAATCCTTATTGATCATTCTTAGTTATGGCTCTAAACCAAATCATTTTGAAGAACAAATACAGAAAAAGTTAATTAATGGAAGCTTGTTTATCCTCAAAAGCAAAAGAACTCTTTTTCATTCATCTGTCACAAAGAACAGCACCCAGCTTTAGAGAAATAACCCTCCAGCCAACCAGCTGTATTTTCAAAACCATTCAGTAGAACAGAGCACTCTGAAATTGTCATCTGGGATTATATTACTATAGAAGAGCCTGGCTGAGCCAGCTCCAAGAGAGGGAGAGCACAAACCTAAGGCTGAACTAACACTTGAGAAGCCACATGGAGGACAGACAAACCAAAGAAATATGTCTCCCAAGTCACTGGGCTTCAAATGTTACTTGGGAAAGCAAAAGCTAATGGCAAGGATTGCATCTAGTACTAGGCCCCTGCTCTTGGCAGCTGTGTGAATCATCTTGGAGCTGGCTTGCTGAAATAAACACAGAAATGGACCTAGAATGAAAAATGGAGTAAGACATAAATATAAAAGGTCTTATTTCTTCCCTTTTCGTGTCTTTCAAAGTAGAGTAACCAATTTCAAAATCCCTGAATTCCAACAGAATAAACATAGAGAATATGCTACTTCCACCTTAAAACCTGCATAGTGTTAAAAGTGATTTCAGGGGGGCAGAAAACCCAGGGGATATGAAAATAGGGTTATTCTTGCAGAGCAACATGCCCAGGACAAGGTCAGAAGTCTGTAACTACAGACAGGGCATTTCATCATGCTGCTGCTGAGGACTGCCTGAAAGCTTGCAACATGAGGCAGTAGCCATGGTGAGAAGTTGTCTGCTTGGAGCAAAACAAGCCAAAGCACCTACATCCTTGAGCAGGGCACAGGGGAGAAGGCAGGAGCCTCACCAAGCACCCCGAAACTGAGGTCTGCATCTTCACCACCACTCCTAAAAAACCCCAGCAATCTCTAAAATGGACAGCAAATATTAATCAGAAAATGTTGCTCATTTTCATAACCTGTCTTCAGTATTGGGCAGCAAACACAGCTGACTGTTAAAACAAAATAAGGCAAAGTGGCAAAGGATGCACAGGGAAGATTTCTGTGCTCTGCAGGCATCAAGGAAGGGAGGTCTCTTGTGGACAGACACCTTTACTTCAGAGTCCCCATCAGAGCAAGCTCTCTGCAGAACTATATTCTTCAATTGTCTTCAGTAGAATTTGAAAAGAGGTTTTTACCACAAATAAATGCCAATCCAACAAGATTTTATCAGTGCTCCTAACCTGGTTTTTCATTTATCTAACATTAATTTGGCCAATGTTTTCAAAGTGATAGGTATCTCTCTGTTAAAGAAAGGGTTCAGGGAGTTGGAATGTGCAGCACTGGAATTTTAATACCCAAGGAAGCAGGTTCTGTAAATTTTGCTCTCCAGCATATCATTTTTGCCTCCAAAGACACCAGGCTTAGGCTTAGCAGAGTACAGATGAGCAGTACTGCCCTGCTGGTTTATCAGAAGTCACAGACTCACTTTACAGAAGAACCCTTCCAACCAGCTGTCAAACTTCAAAATACCTTATCTTCATTTTTGCCTGTGTGCAGTGGTGAAGACTGCTCTGTCAAAAAGATGAACAGTTTGTTCCTGGGCCAGTAGATTACAGAGTCTGAGCTTCAAGGAGGAGTCAGTTAGTAAGGAAAAACAAAAGGTTAGCACCTTTTGTGATGTTCTGCTGGCTCTTTGCTTAGTCTTCCAGATCAAGACACTCTAAACTGAATTCAGCTGAATTTACAAGCCTTTCTAACTAAAGTATATTTAAGACATGTGTTGTACAAACCCCATATATTTTGTAAAAAACATAATACCTGCATTAGTTCTTTAAATAATATACCAAGTATCTTTAATTTAGACCCAAAGAAAACAAAAGTAGTATCTGCCATGTACACACATTGAAAAAAAAAACCACTTTTGTATTCCTTGGGGAAAATGGAAGGCTCATATGAAGATTAGGTTATAAATTATTATTTTCATTAACTCCTCATTAAAAAAAAAAAAAAAAAGATTTCTCGGGAAGATCACTTGAAGAGACTTTTTTTAAGACAGCCAGATCTTTTGAGAGCTTTGTTCCTTCCTCCCCCATACTCACTGTAATCCTCTGAACTGAAGAAAATTTAATTTCTCATTCCATACCTCCAATGCTTATTCCAACCCAGAAAGCATACATTAGGAAAGATGAGAGTTCTCCAACAGTCATATAGGCACTGCCCATCAGTAATCCTCCTTTGTATAAGACTGAGAGGACAATTAAGTTTCCAGAAAGGCCAGTCTAAGGGAAAAGAGGAAAAGGTACATTTTATCATATGTATCTTCCATTTCATCCTCTAAAATGTTGTTTCAGAATTTTCCTTCTGATAAAAGAATTCCCATAATACAGGTATCTAGAGTTTTAGAAGACTGAGTTAAATTTGAGCAAAACCAATCCTGAGGCACTGCACTGTGCTACCCAACAAGCATTCAAAAAGCAAGTAACTCTATAGTTCATTGTTTCATGTTCTCCAAAATGGAAGGGAACACCAAATATTACTCTCAGCCATCATTAAAGGCAGAGAGTTGAAAATCTGCTTCTATGTTGCAGTTTTAGAATACCATCCAGCAAATTCACTGCTGCTGGAAAATGCAATCCCACCCTTCCTCTCCCAACACCAACACTCCCCAGCTTCCTTTGCATTGATGTTCATCTCATTAGGAAGCCAAACCTTTACAAAATGCTGAGGGTGGGGGAAGGTTTCCACTGGTTTAATTCCCTGAAGAGCAGCAGCACCAAGCTATAGGGGGTGGGGCAGAAACAGAGCCTTCAGCTGCCTTTATCATACCACTGCATCTCAAGGTGCAGTTTCACAGCAATTTAGCCTGCTTTAAGTCCAGTCTTCCCACAGTGACATGTAGGTTCAATTTACACTCCATTTATTTGCAGATTTATACCTGTCCTCATGAATTTACAAAGAATAACACACTGGGCGTAATCTGGTTGAATCAACCAGATTTTTTTTTTTTCTTTTTTCTTTACTTGCATCAAAATATACTTACAGCTCCAAAGAAGCCTGCCCGAGCTAGTGCCTCTTTTCTAGCCAGTTGTAACACATAATCAACTTTATTTGTATACTTCTCCATTTCAGCTACTTCTTGCCCAAAAGCTCGGACTGTTCTGATGTTTCCAATGCGTTCTTCAGCTAACTGCATTCAAGCACAGAACAAACAAACAAACATCCAGACACACAATTTGGAATGTTCATGTTTTTTTTTTTTTTTTTAATTCTATTAAGTTAAAAGCAAACTGCATGCCCAGGCAGTTTAAAAAGAACTTCAATATTACCTTAAGTGCTAGCAGAGAAAGAAAAACATAAAAGTAGAGTTAAAAAAACAAACAAACAAACAAACAAAAAAAAACAACAACCACAACACACTTTAATTTGATATGAAAAACAAGTAAGAAAATTGCTCATCACAATAACTTGCAATAACAACATGAGGGAAAAATAAAGAATATTCTGTTCTACACTAAACCATGTAAGATTGATTTCCTGGAACAATTCCACTCATTTAATCAAAGCAACACTAGTAATTAATTTAGCTTAAATAGTGATGTCCAATTACAACCTTATTTTAACTTCTAAACAGCAAAGTATTAATTCTAAAATTACCTCAATTGTAAACAATTAGACTGTGTTGTTACCAGACACTGTGATGGTTTTACACAAACAAGGCCCCCTTTTGTGAGTAGAAATAAGATATAAAAGTATCATTCTATTTCCTCCACCATCCATTCCACCTAAAAATTTGAAGGGAACAACAAAACTGCTTGTTCATGAAGTCCCACACCTGCTTTACAAAGGCATGAGCTTCCCTTCAGCACAGGATGAGGAAGATAAACAGAAAAGGACTAATCTTGACTTCTAACAGTCAATTTGCAGAAATCCTAAACAGGACATCACAAGTTTCAAAGAGCTGACAACTCTGGCTGTGGCTGTTTTGGCAAAACTGTGGCTGTTTTGCCCAGGTCTTTCCTAATTCTATTTCTGTCCATTTTAACAATGTTTCCCCACACCCAGCCTGTGAGAAAAAGGTGACTATCACTCCTATTCCTCTGCTAAGGCTTTGGAATATTTCAGTCCAGCCTCCAAACACAACAAAAGCCCCTCTGTAGCAGCCTCTTCAGAAACAACAGTTCCCTTGACTTTCTTCCAAAAAAATATAGGAAGTCCAGAGAAGTTTTAAGAATGTCAAGCCTCATGCACATTACAGAGCTGACAATAAGGCCAAACATCAAGGATTCATGCTAAAGAAGCACTTGCTAGCAAAGTTTTCTTAAAAGATTGGTCCACCCAGGATGCTTCTGATGGCTTCAAACTCACAAGCATAGGCCAGAAAAAGTGTTGCTCAAACCCAGGTACCAGATAACACAGGACTTCATAGGCTGATTTTTTTTTTAAATTTTTTTTTTTTCATGCTCTCATACAGCTAAAGCCTGATTTCCCTATCCTTTCCTACATTCCCAAATTCTCAAGACCTCCACATGAAACTGTTATGACAGCTCTTGACAAAGCATGGTTGGTTTTGAAATGGTTGGTTTTGAATAAGTGTTCCTCAAGTTTACTTTTCCTACTGCTCAGGTGCAGAACTACAGGCTCAGCATGGCTTAGGCTAATGAACACTACAATTATCTTCCTTCAGCAGATCTGTAGCTTCAGAGATATTAACCTAAAAACACCAAAGGGACTTTGAAGTTAACCAGAAAGTCTCAGCTAAAAGATTACCTGCGTTGCCTCTGCAAGAGAATCTTGGGTTGATTTCGTAAGTTTTCGCAAGTATCTTCCATAAATCACAGCCAGGACAGCCAAGGGTGGCACAACACTCAGAACAAATGCAGCAAGGCTAGGAGACACAAAAAACTAGAAGAAAAAGGGATGTGTCAGGGGTTAAAAGTAACCTACTGGAGTCGTGAAGTGCAACTTTTCTCATTAGAGTTTTCTAAAACTAGTGGGATTGTAATTTAGTGCTGCCACACTTTCATTTGTCATTTTTTATTTCTTCAGGCAAAATATCCATTCCTCCACAGTGTTTGGGGAATGTATCCCATGGTTAGAACAAAGGATTACAAGCAATGGGGCCTGGATTTCATTTCTGGCTTTCTCACTGATTCTCTGTGTGGTCCTAGCCAGGTCTCAACCTGCCAGTGAAGAGGCCTACCAGGAAATCTCTTGGGGATGCTGAAAGACATATTCTATAGCTTCTAAAGTGCTTTCACAACTTTTAAAAAGATGGGTAACACAAAGTTTGACTAGAGAAATATTATACCTTACACTTCTGGGTGACTGAGGAACGAATGGAGCAATCAGTGCTCCCTAGCACCCACACATGCTCATAACCTGGGATGATGGATTTGATTTACTGTTCCAAAACCTTATCACTCATAAAGATCCTAAATAGATTATTTCCATAAGATTTCTTGAAAATGGATCTAATATGATTTCACTTCATCTTGGCTTCTTAATTCAAAACAGAAAAATCTCCAGAAAAAAACCCTCAAACTTTACTTAATTGACAGACTTCATTAGTAGTTTATATTAATCTCTTCTTTCTGGGCAAATTTTTATAGTCCACCTTTTAGCACTGCATTATGGCAGCATTTTTAGCAGGGTGCCTTATATAAATTTACTCCAGATTGTCTACAGTAAGATATAATCTTAGCCTTTATTTGCTTACATAAATACAGGAAGCCAAAATTCTTATCAGTGACAAAACAACCTTGGGAGCTGATTTTTATAAGGAGACTTTTTGCTGTTTGTAACTCCAGGTAGA
Organism: Florisuga fusca; assembly: GCA_038090715.1. Taxonomy (NCBI): domain Eukaryota; kingdom Metazoa; phylum Chordata; class Aves; order Apodiformes; family Trochilidae; genus Florisuga; species Florisuga fusca. The sequence goes on from JAAWXA010000011.1 coordinate 13,479,357, forward strand.
CAGCAGAAATTGCCACACTTTAAGACAAGTGCAACCAACATACCTTTTTTCAAAGAAACATAATAAAATTAAATGCCTCAGAAAACATCAGGGGAAATCAGACTTTTATGTGAACCAACTGACCACCAAGAAACATTAACTGCTGAACTGAAGCCTTAATTAACATGCTTCATACCTAAATATATTGACTAACACTTGTAGAACTCCTCAGCACCAAGCTGGTACTCAGTGCTGCCTTTGCTCACCTGCACTTCAGCCAGAATCAACCCAATTCGATGCCTTTTACACGAGGCCCTTCACACCTTATTTTACCCAGGACCATGGGAATATTACAACTGATTTTAGTATCTTTGGTAAGAACAGAGCTAAGCTATTTGCCTCCTAAAGTTTGCCTGATGAATGTGGGCATTTCAGACCCTACCTTGGCTTCTCAGTAAACATCAAGTGGCTACAGGCACGTGGAGTACATGAAGGTTGCTGTAGATAACCACTGAAATACACTTCCATCAAAAAACACACAACACTTTCTGGATTGAATCCCACTCACACACATTGTCTAACAGAACTGAAAGAAACTTAAAAGCAGAAGAAGTGAAAAGCAGGGAAGAGACCACCCTACCATCATTCCAATCCCCACAGATGCTTGTGCTACTGCCCTGAGCCCATCGGAAAGGTTCTCGGTCACTGAACGGCCCAAGAGGGTTGTATCTGCAGATAAGCGGTTTATCAGCTCTCCTGTTCTGGTCTTGTCAAAGAAAGCTGTTTCTTGCTTCAGAATAGAGGAGAACATGGTCGTTCTCAAACGTTTCACAATCCTTTGCCCTGTCAGAAACAGAAGGCAGTCAGGCAGGGCACAGGAGATGGACGCAGAGAGCGACAATTTATAAAAGTCAGGGGATGTCACAGCACTGAAGAGTCACACTGCAGAGTTTTAAAGCTCACTCTCTCCTGGCATGTTAAGATGTCACCTAACAGTAAATAAAAATGAACAATTATTCCAGCATACTTATCTTTGCACCTTTGATCTGGTAAGAAAAACCCCTACTGATTCCAAGAGGACGTCTCTGATTATTTCCAATCATTATATATCATGACTTTTTTTTTTTCCCCTCCCCCAAAGATGACTCTCAGTACAACATTTTGCTTCTGTTTTTACCTGAAGTCTGCATGAGGTAGACACGAGTAGCATTAGCAGCAGCACCACATAAAAAGACTCCACTCAGCAAGGCACACAGGCTGGTCAGGCTGTCAGTTAAGTCTTCAGTGGGATTTGTATAAATAACATCAATAACTTTTCCCAGGAAGAAAGGGGCTGACATGGTAATGACACTGGAAACGGTCAGAAAGCCCACGGCAGCTGCAAATCAACAAGGAAAAAGAAAGGGAAATCATTCTGAATTTACAAGATCATTAATAGTACCTACAAAGTCATTTTTCACTTCAAACGTTCATTAATCTCGAGAGTGCCAGTATGAAAAATCACCTTTCTTCTAGGCCCAGTTCTGAATGGGATATTTTAAGTCATTCTATAAATTAGGCAAGGCACATTTTAAGATCCTGAAAGTCTCTGTACACAATCACAGTCCTGGAACTGCTTCTTGTCTGACCTCCCCCACCACCATCCAACAAGATGTCATCCTTAGAGAGCATTAACAGGTACCAGATTTTCCATATCACACACACAATCCTTCAACTCCTGCATGTCCTGTTTGGTTTGGGGTTTATTATTCACTCTTTTTACTGTATTAATGCTGCTAACAGTCTATTTCTGAGCTAGCAATGGACTGAAGTAAAGATCTGAGCTGAGAAATATCTAAACCATACAAGTTTATTGAGGGAAAAAACAAAAAAACCCAATAAAAAAGCACTTGATTTACTCTTCACTGGCAAAATTTGTATACATTTGTTTTGTTTTACTCTTCACTGTTGTTGGTCTAATAGATTAAATCTGATCTAGCAGTATATTTGCCAATGAGCAGAGCTCTTGAAGTGCAGTTACAAGATCACCCCTGGAACTCCCTGGGTAACTGAGTTTCAGGCTGTACCACAGAGTAGGAAAACAGCAAGACCTAGCCTTTTGATCTTTAATCTGCAAAGAAATTTCTTGAGCCAAGAACACAGCTTGATTGTGGAAAAGCAAGCCAAGCTTGGAAAGCCGAGAGCTAGGGAAAAAAAAACAAAAACATCTTAATAGATGTTTTAATAGAAAACTGAACAAACTTGAACCACAACAAACAAATGCCATTTATACAGCATCATTTTCTAACAGCCAACCCCACACTTCAAGCAGCCATTCATAGAAAACTACTAGCAGGTAAGTGTCTTTAAAGGCAAAATAGACACAGTACTGAAAATCCTGAAGTTGCCTGAGTTTTGGTTCCACTCTGCTGAGCTTCTTGTATCACTTCTGTGATGAAGACAGCAGAGAACCTCCCAGAAGCTGTGAGCAATATTCCCAACATCTGTCACAGGGGTTTGATGCCTCTTGCCACCTCCACACACTCGTGGAAAGCTTTGTCTCAGTTTTTACTTTAAGTGTAACTAGAGCTGTGCATTTACAATGAAGAATTTGGGGCCCAGAATTGCATACCTGCCACCCCCTGAAGCAAACCCTTCTCTGAGGTGCCCCAGAGCAGTCCTGGGAAAGCTCCACACACCACTCCAACAACTTTTATTCTTGCTGTTGCATCCACCCTGAAGCCTGGGGTTCTAATTCAAGATTTGTTTGAAAACTTTCTGCTGTGTTACACTCAGGCCAGCAAGCACGTGAAAGATAAAGGACTTGGATCTTCAGCTTGAACTGTAAAAAGATGGAACTGAAAAGGGGAAAGATTTCCAGCTGCAAACTTGTGTGATCCATGCCATAGATACATCTCACAAGCATATTATTTCCTAGTTAAAACTTGGTAAGAATGAGTGGCCTCATTAACAGGCTGGCTGCATTGGTTTATTCAAGCTGTGAAGCCACAGGTTAAAATCCAACAAGAGCCAGGTCATCTCCTGTCAGGAAAAGCTGCTCTGCAAGGCAGCTGGAGAGGGTCAAAGCATTGCTTGGAAGCACAGGTTGCATGGCAGCTCAGTCTCCACTAGTCCAGACAACTTCCAAGTTAGAGATGAAAAGAACATGTGAACTGCATATGTAAATACTCACTGAAGGAAGAGCTAAAGGTACTGAAGGTACAGCTAAACATTCCCTGTGTCTCTGTCTAGTGGTACAACCTTCCTGACTTGGATTTAACTTGAGCTCCTCTTCATTCAAACTACTAGGAGTTTCCAACAGCCTCATCTGAACTAAGAGGAAATACTAGTAGGTAAAACAAACTGAAGACTACTCAACTCCTGAAAGATTACAAAAACTGTCAATAACATATAGGAATGATGCAGTCCTGAAGTTGAAAGCTTAAATAATCCAGATGTCACTTTCAAGACTCCCCTTGAGCAACAGACCTGTCGTTATTAACTTAATCACAAATCACATGCAAATATAAAGTTGCCCAACTGAAACTCTTGCCTTGATTGGATCAGCAGAACAACCAGAAAACAGCACAGATGCCAAGCTGCTGCTCTTTTCTTTTGTTTGCTTGAAGTTGTTGACTAATTAAAGAAACAGGAATCAGCAAACACCCCAACTCCTCATCCAAAGAAGAGCTGTCATTGCCATAACTGGCTAAAGGAGGAGCATGAGGTGTTCAGCAACCACATATGAAGACACTTCAGTGATGCTGAAGGTTGCTGCTGATAGAAGAGGTCAGAGCAAACATGCACTCAGGGTTTTGTTGGAGATATTGAATGAACAGAATTCCTTTCCAAATATTTAAAACTTTGTTTTATCTTCTCAACCTTTATTTTCCTCAGCCACAGAAATCAGACAAGCTTCTAATCATCAAATGTTGGAAAGTGATAAAATAACTCTAGGTTTGCAGAAGAGAGTAGAGCTGGGAAACTGAGTTTCCCAGAGCCTCCTCTGTCACCCAGAGGACCATGTCAAACAAGAGTGTCTTTCTGAAGCCTTATTTCAATCTGTTTTGCAGGCTATGAGATGAAAATAAAAGGATCAGCTGGTGGCATCCCTCATGCTTGGAACACTTACACAAAGCAGTTTATGGAAGAAGTCTATCACACCCTGAAGAATTCCTGCTCTTTGAGTCCAGAGGTGGTCAGGATCGATAGAAATCACCTTCCATGGCTTCTCACTGAGATTCCTGTGATGAAACAGGACACACCTGCCAGGAATCTTGAACAAAGTATGGAGGAGCCTTGGCAGAGTAAGCTACAGAGGGGGTTTGTCAGAAGAACTTTCAGAGAAGATCCTGACCAACAGAAGCAACCTTCCAGGCAGAGCAGAACAGAACACAACACAACACAGTGCTTTGAGGAACCTGAAGAAAGGGATAATAAGACCACTGCCACTTTGTACAGGAGGAGGAAGAGGCAGCAAAGCACACAGCCTGATGTGATGGTGGAAAGCAAAGGTGGAGGCTTGGCTGTAAGCAAACAGCATCCTTCCTAGGAGAAAGGGAAGATAGTTTATAAGTTACTATTAACAATACAAACAATAGCACAAGCTGGTCTTTCTTTGAAGACACCTGAAACCAGCTTGTCACAAACAGACCTGCTGAGTGACACATGGATAGTTTGGGGGTTTTTCCACTTTATTTTTTTTTTTCTGTTGCCATTGGGGAAAACATTTGGAGAACTACCACATCACCCACAAAGCAAACATCAAAGCCACGTAGGGTGGGGGGAAGCAGAATGCTGTCATTTTTATTTCTGAAAGCTTACTATCCTAGCAAAACCCACAATAAAAGGATGGGTCACAGAGCTTAATTAGAATCCTCTGAATATTTTCAAAAGCTTCCCTGGACTATTTCAAGACAATGCACCAGTCTGTTGTTCAGATACAGCAGAAATACAGAACTCACTCAGCAAAGTAGGAAAACATACGTAATTTCTGTATTTTGTAACATTAAAATAATATAAGCCATTAAGCATGCACTCAGGGTTTTGTTGGGGATATTGAATGAACAGAATTCCTTTCAAAATATTTAAAACTTTGTTTTATCTTCTCAACCTTTATTTTCCTCAGCCACAGAAATCAGACAAGCTTCTAATCATCAAATGTTGGAAAGTGATAAAATAACTCTAGGTTTGCAGGAGAGAGTAGAGCTGCTTTTTTTTACCATGTGTTTAAAATTAAAGCATTTAATGTGCTCATATTTTTAGTCTGTAGAAGACAGTCTTTATGTTAGGCCAGTCTAGCTATTATTCCTTCTGTCTTCACAATTTTCACAAATAAGCAGGGCAGCAGAAACATTCCAGGAAGAAATTAAGTGGTAAGCACCTAACTGCATAGCAGCTGCTATTTCTGCAATGTCTTAATTACCTTCATAAACACTTTATCACCTGTTTAAAATAAAGAACTGTTACCAGCTAGCCACAGAAAGCAAAGTTTTTTTGTGAAAAAGCTACAACCTGCTTAGACATTTTGTGAATTTCATATCAAACATGGATAAAATCAGAAGGAAAAATTTGTGGGGTACAGAGAGAACTAAAAAACATGCAGTCTGTTTGATTTCTACAAAGGGGACACTGCACATCAGAAAACAAGCAGCAAATTACTGTATTTACTATCCATATGGGAACTGGGATTTTCAAATCCCAAGAATTGTCTTCCAAAAATTGGAGTGTGGCTGTTGCTTGCAGATGGAAAGCATGGAGCTGCTTTCTGCTGAGTACCCTACAAATTACCACCACCACTGATCTACCCAGCAGCCACATACAAAAACTTGAGAAGTGAACCCAAATTTTTGGCAAGAATTTCCCAGCTACTGGGTGACAGCAAGATTTACAACCCAGGAGTTCAATCCAGGCTCCAAAGAGAAGGGTATTCCAGTGTCTGGAAGTCCCCCCCATTCTGCTCCCACCACCTTGCTTCCCATCATGCACACTCCAGAATTAATTTGATTCTCTGTCAAGTTTGGGTGTATGAAAACTGATTTTTCAGAGATAACCCTTGTCTGACTTCTAATTAATTTTGAAATGGAGGAAGAAAAGCATGTCCTGATGGACTGACTGCCTGATGATGCTCAAACTCATGCTAAAAAGCTTAGAAGAGCAGAAGTTTCAAAATTAAACCACTTAAATGTTACTACAAAATAAATAAACATTGTCAGCCTGACTTCATTTCCTAAAATAACTGAAGTTTTCGAAGATACTCCTACTCAGGTACTTGATGGAAGAAATGTCAGCTTGTAGAAGTATAAATAACTGAAAGCCTGACTTTATAGCAACAATACTCCCAGCTGATGTGTTCTATGTTTTTATCTGCACCTTTTACACAAAAAATTCAAGTTGCTCACTATTCCCATCACCCCCAACCAAATTATTGAAGTAGCTTCTGAACTACATTGCAAAGGATAAGAATACACCTAAAAAAATCAGGTAGTCCTAGGTGCAACACTTCAGGTTGGTTTTGTGGGTTTTTTTTTAATTGCTTTCCTTTTTTCATATGTACATGTGTTCTTTATTAGAAACTACAATAGATACATCTACAGCAATCTGGTATTTCTCATTCAAGGATGAGGAAATGCAGCACCTGGTATAATTTTAAGGTACAGAAAAATCAGATTATGAATAAGCCAGTGCTCTTTTTTCATGGCACATTTCAGCCTATGGGAAAACATCTATTACAAGTTATGCCCAAAATTCGAAAATAAAACTTCGGAAATTACTTTTCTTGCAGATCTCTAAAAAGACCTGTGTCAAAACAAACCTCCTTACTCAAGGTTACTTACACTGCAGGAAGTGTTATACAGGGAAAGAGCACAATTTGCTGTTGGATTAAAATTTCCAGAGTTGTTTGTGCTTACTTTACAATTCAATACAAGTATTGTTGCCCTCAAGTGTGGTTTGGATAATGTGCACCAGACAGATTCTCACAGGGAGAAAGAAGGAGGCAGGAGGAAATAAAAGGGATCATTTTGAAAAAGAATTCTTGTGGCCTCACACAGAGAGCAGGATTTAGTAATTTCAGCAATGGCCCTGTCCTCTTCCCTGAGAGTTGGATTTAATGGAAGACACAGGTTTACCTGACCTGACTGCAGAGAATCAGCCAAAGAAGTCCTAAAATTACTTACCACTTTTAACAAAACAACAAGATTTAACACACGTCCTGTTTACAATGTATTTGCAGCTCTAGAATTAACTGTGCATGATCTATAGAACACGTTACACTGATTTTTTTTTTTTTTTAAATATATGTATTTATACCAGTATGTAAATTTGTATGTATATTCTACCATATGTACCAGTATGATATTTGGTACATTTATTTTTATTCCTAAGAGCCTCCAGAGGGTCAGAATCTCCCTCTGCATGCCACTACACTGGAACTCCTGAGCCAGAAGATGGTGAAGTGGCCCCAAGTAAAACAAGGTGTGACCAGCCACAACCAGAGCAGAACAGGTACCTTCACCTCTGTACTTGCATCACCTCAGCTGCCACCACATCCTCACCACTCCAAGATGAGTGAACCTATCCTTGGCTCAGCTTCTCCATAAATCATCCTCTGCCTCCCAGGTCTCCAGTGCCATGGCTGCAGGGACATCCCCTGTGACTGTGGATTTCAGTCTGCAAAGAGGAGAATATCCTGACACCATGACCTGTGCCACGTGGAGTGCCAGAAAAGGGATGTATCACTGCACTCCCCAGAGGGAATGCCACAGCATCTGCTCACAAAGTTATGTGGAGTTGAAGAGGAAATTAAATGTTTTACCCTGGGTTCACTGTTTCATACAGTGAAATTCTCAGCCTTCCTCTTTCAGTGCAGGAAAAACAGAGATATTGAGTTTTTAAGGGCTAATTTCTCAGCACAAAGATACAATAAAATGCAACATATTTTATCATATTTTAGATACAACAGGCAGATGTGATTTCCTTACAACCCCCTGTAGAGCATTTTGCCCCTTTCTGTTTTCCTGCACTCTATAATGACCCAAAGCATTTTCCTGATTAGCTTTTCCATCCTCTTACTTAATTACAGCCTAACAACAAAAGTTTTCCCTTAGGCAGGGCATCAACAAAGAAGAAAAATTTTACATAAATTCAGTCCTCTTATAGCACCAAGACCCAGAGAATGCTGAAAAGCAGTTATTGCATCTGTGTATTTTTTTCCACCCTCATGATTCGATACCATCAAGTTGTTGAGTTGTGGATTTTATTTTTTTTTTTTAACTATAATTCAGGCTGTTTTGTTATCTCGAAAGACAAAACTACAGGTAGCTGATTTTAAGTAGCTGTGATAGTTGATTTACTTAGGCAAGGCCATCCACAGACTGCAGGGATTAAGGATACTTAGCCTTGTTATAAAAAATAATTATGAATAAGTGTAGTGTACCCTGCCTGTGAGATACAAGGCAACAGCAAGTACCCAGCAAAGGGTACAAACTAATTTACAAACTAATTTACTTCCCAGCTAGTTCAGGGCCTCCGACTTCTAAAAGCCATCCTTCAAGAAACTGTTTAATTATTTGTTTCCATTGCAATGAGAAAAACAAAGAACTTCATTGTAAAATCAGCATGTATCTGATCAGATGCTTCTTCACCAAAATCTGAATAGACTGAACATTGCTAGAAAAGGACCTTTTACTTTTAGTCTGTAAGCCAATGAAGAAAAATAATCCTGAGGAAGACTGAAGCCTCACTGAACAATGCACCTTCCCCTTCTTCATCCAGCTATATCCCACCAGTTCCCCCTGCTTTTATTCTGCATACCCAAGACAGGGGTATTGGCTGCATAACACAGATGTTCACAGCTCAGAAATACTTCTGAGTCCTTATAAAAACTCCTTTGGATCCAAACTATTTTGGGTCTATCCTCACCAACATGTAATGAAGCTCTGTACCTATCTACTGTGAATAAAATCCTGTACAAAGTACTTCATATTTCTCAAAACCACCTCTTTATGTAAGACTTACTACCTCTTTTAACTCAAATACCATTTACCCAGTCCATGGGAACTACCAAAGTTTTTGTGAAGGCCACAGGTCCATCAGTAAAAAAAAACCAAAACCAAACAAACCAAACACACAGTAATTTGATATTATGTTGCTAATAGCAGCTATTATCCTATTATCCCCATGAGAAGGAATGTCAAGAAAAGTTTTTCTACTCTTTGTAGATAATATCACTCTGTTAAAGGTGGAATTTAGGCAACCGTGGTGTTTGACTTCACCGTATACAACAAATATTAATAAATAAACATCTTACGAATGTTTTAGGCAAGGAATCAGTAGAAGACTAAACTCCAATTTATATTTTGAAGAAAGAGCAAACCTGAGGTTCCCATTTTTACTTCCTTCCACACAGTCTCAGGCCCGAGTTTGCTGCAGGCTGCTTGTGGAGCCAGCATTCAACATGCACAACGCGACAGCAAAGGGGAAATATTCCCCAACACCCAAAACTTTTGCCTTCCCATCAAAACAACAACAAACTCAGAAGCGGTCAGGGGAGGCGAGGAAGGGGCAAGTGGGGAGAACGCGTATTTTCCGCTTTTTCCACCGCTCCAATGCTCGCTGAAGTTATTCCACGCTGTGTTCCGCTGCTACCACTTCGGGAAGGAAACTCGACCTTCTCTTCACCCCGGGCTGTGTCCCCAACACCCCGGGCAGGCTGCGGGGCAGGACCCAACCCCGCGCTGCACCCCGGGGAGCCCCTGGGGCCGGGACGCGGGCAGCCCCCGCTCCGACAAACCCACCGTGCCCCCTTCCCCGCTGGCACAAAGCCCCGGGAAGGCCCCCGGCCGGTACCTGTCAGCCTCCAGCGCTCGGGGTGCAGCGCGGGGTTGGGTCCTGCCCCGCAGCCTGCCCGGGGTGTTGGGGACACAGCCCGGGGTGAAGAGAAGGTNCTTTACAATTCAATACAAGTATTGTTGCCCTCAAGTGTGGTTTGGATAATGTGCACCAGACAGATTCTCACAGGGAGAAAGAAGGAGGCAGGAGGAAATAAAAGGGATCATTTTGAAAAAGAATTCTTGTGGCCTCACACAGAGAGCAGGATTTAGTAATTTCAGCAATGGCCCTGTCCTCTTCCCTGAGAGTTGGATTTAATGGAAGACACAGGTTTACCTGACCTGACTGCAGAGAATCAGCCAAAGAAGTCCTAAAATGACTTACCACTTTTAACAAAACAACAAGATTTAACACACGTCCTGTTTACAATGTATTTGCAGCTCTAGAATTAACTGGGCATGATCTATAGAACACGTTACACTGATTTTTTTTTTTTTTTAAATATATGTATTTATACCAGTATGTAAATTTGTATGTATATTCTACCATATGTACCAGTATGATATTTGGTACATTTATTTTTATTCCTAAGAGCCTCCAGAGAGTCAGAATCTCCCTCTGCATGCCAGTACACTGGAACTCCTGAGCCAGCAGATGGTGAAGTGGCCCCAAGTAAAACAAGGTGTGACCAGCCACAACCAGAGCAGAACAGGTACCTTCACCTCTGTACTTGCATCACCTCAGCTGCCACCACATCCTCACCACTCCAAGATGAGTGAACCTATCCTTGGCTCAGCTTCTCCATAAATCATCCTCTGCCTCCCAGGTCTCCAGTGCCAGGGCTGCAGGGACATCCCCTGTGACTGTGGATTTCAGTCTGCAGCTGCAAAGAGGAGAATATCCTGACACCATGACCAGGTGGAGTGCCAGAAAAGGGATGTATCACTGCACTCCCCAGAGGGAATGCTATACCCCTGTATCACCAACTATTGGTTATGTGAAATGCAAAAGATCTGGAAGAGCTCAACTCTCTTTGCAGAACAAAGCAGCACCTGTAAGCCTCTGAAGAGATCCCACAGCATCTGCTCACAAGTTATGTGGAGTTGAAGAGGAAATTAAATGTTTTACCCTGGGTTCACTGTTTCATACAGTGAAATTCTCAGCCTTCCTCTTTCAGTGCAGGAAAAACAGAGATATTGAGTTTTGAAGGGCTAATTTCTCAGCACAAAGATACAATAAAATGCAACATATTTTATCATATTTTAGATACAACAGGCAGATGTGATTTCCTTACAACCCCCTGTAGAGCATTTTGCCCCTTTCTGTTTTCCTGCACTCTATAATGACCCAAAGCATTTTCCTGATTAGCTTTTCCATCCTCTTACTTAATTACAGCCTAACAACAAAAGTTTTCCCTTAGGCAGGGCATCAACAAAGAAGAAAAATTTTACATAAATTCAGTCCTCTTATAGCACCAAGACCCAGAGAATGCTGAAAAGCAGTTATTGCATCTGTGTATTTTTTTCCACCCTCATGATTCGATACCATCAAGTTGTTGAGTTGTGGATTTTATTTTTTTTTTTTAACTATAATTCAGGCTGTTTTGTTATCTCGAAAGACAAACCTACAGGTAGCTGATTTTAAGTAGCTGTGATAGTTGATTTACTTAGGCAAGGCCATCCACAGACTGCAGGGATTAAGGATACTTAGCCTTGTTATAAAAAATAATTATGAATAAGTGTAGTGTACCCTGCCTGTGAGATACAAGGCAACAGCAAGTACCCAGCAAAGGGTACAAACTAATTTACAAACTAATTTACTTCCCAGCTAGTTCAGGGCCTCCAACTTCTAAAAGCCATCCTTCAAGAAACTGTTTAATTATTTGTTTCCATTGCAATGAGAAAAACAAAGAACTTCATTGTAAAATCAGCATGTATCTGATCAGATGCTTCTTCACCAAAATCTGAATAGACTGAACATTGCTAGAAAAGGACCTTTTACTTTTAGTCTGTAAGCCAATGAAGAAAAATAATCCTGAGGAAGACTGAAGCCTCACTGAACAATGCACCTTCCCCTTCTTCATCCAGCTATATCCCACCAGTTCCCCCTGCTTTTATTCTGCATACCCAAGACAGGGGTATTGGCTGCATAACACAGATGTTCACAGCTCAGAAATACTTCTGAGTCCTTATAAAAACTCCTT
>JAAWXA010000011.1:13494224-13717316 GCA_038090715.1 Florisuga fusca
GCCCTCCCACCCTCAGAGGTCCCCGGAACAGAGACGCGATCAATCGAACCCTCGGGCCCGGAGCGGGACTTACGGGCCTGGGCGGAGCTGCTGCGGGACGAGCAGAGGGGGACCGCCCGCATTGCTCTGGGACGGCAAGGCCTTTGAGGGAAGGGCTTCGGCTTCTGTCTGCATGGAGCTACACACCCCCCTCCCCTTCCAACCCCGATGGGGGCGTTCAGATGAAGTTCCCCGTCGTCCCTAGTTTTAGGGTGTTTTCAGTATTTCTGGTTAATTCACTCCCCCCTTTGAAAGGGCAGTGCAGGATGGTGATAGCCCCTGGGCAGAGCCTTGGCCACACCGAACCCGCCTTTCCTCAGCAAGAAAAATTATGTAGGATCGCTCGTAAAAGGGATTAAAAAACCAAACCAAAACAAAACAAAGCCAATAAAATACTTCTTTTTTATAGGAGGGATGATTAGTTGAGCCTGTGAGGAGCCACACACTTGCAGGTTGTAGGCCCCTGTGCTCCCCTGTGACCAGGCCACGTCCCCCACATCAGCCCCAGGGGCCGAGGATTATTTGGGGTCTGGGACACGGTATGGAGGGCAAACCTCCAGCCTGGGTGCAATACTGAGAGCACTTTCCAAGCCTGCCACAGCCCAAGGACCCTTCCTTCCCCTGTGGGGTGCTGGAAGGTGTGGAGAGCCAGGGAGGGCAGAAGTGAAGGGGAGGTGGGTGCAGACATCGTAAGACAATCAGGAAAAGTCTACAGAGGAATGAGTTTCTGCCTTCAAGAAAAGCTTCAGCTGCCACAGGATGTCCTGCCCCTATACTCTGCTCCCAGGTTGCCTGCCTGGGTGTGTGGGAGCTGCTGGGGTTGCATGTTGTAGATAAAACTGCCAATGATACATTTATGTTCATTTACTGCTTGATGCTGAAATAATTTTGCAGCCTGTTCTGCACCTGCAGGGACAACCAACCGGGCACTGCAGGACCAAAAAAGCCTTTGCAGGGGGTGAAGTAAGCACTGCAAAAGCACATTCTTTTGCAGTGCTGCTTGAAGGCAACCAAAAATGTCTCCATCACAAAATGAGACCTGACCAAAGCATGCAGTTCCCTCTGCCAGATGCACAGTGCTCCCAAGGCAGAGGAGAGGCAGCTTGAGAAGTGAGGTCTGCTCTGGTATCCCTGCATGAAGATGTCACTGACAAAATTTTGCAGGTAAGAAGCATCATGTGCTAGCAATAAAACAATCCACACAGGCACAAAGAGTGCTGTAGGAAGGCACCCCCTTCATGTGGGTGCTGGCCACCACATGAGGGCTGTTGGAGAAGGTAGGATGGTTTCTCTTGAGAGACTTTAGAAAAATAGTAAATAATTGTGGACAAGTAATAATAATAATAATAATAATAATAATAATAAAAAGAATAACCAAGCACCCCCTGCCTCCTCTGATCTGACTGGCAAAGGTGATGAGAAGCTTAGATGCAGCAGAGCTTGATGTTCCAGTTTTGTTTAAGTTTTGCTTTTGGGGGAAAAAAAAAGTGTAAAATAAGCAAAAACCCCCTCAGCCTCACAGATGGTTATACAGTCATCCCAAGCAGTCACAAAATATTTGCACAAGTGGAGTTGCCAGGAGGGAAGAGAGAGCCAAAAGTTCTGGCTATTCTTCTCCAGTTTGTTTACCACATGCAGACTGCTCTGTTATTGCCTGTAGCAAAAATGGCAAGAGCAGCAGCAGTACAACACATAAATCTCCAGTTAAGCTGCTCACCCATATTAAAAAAAAAAAAGGGGAGGAAAAAGCTGTGCAAACTTCAATTCCAGCAATGGGTTGGAGTTGTGATGTGTTATCCTAAAGTGCTACAAAGTGGGGTGCCAGCTCCAGCTCCAAAACTTTGCTTGGGCTTGGCTGCTTTCTGGTGCTGAACTGCATGCAGGTCCAGAAGGATCTGTGCTAGTTCTAAAGGGCAAGTTGTCACTACACAAGTTTTGCAGTGCTTTTCTGGATGCCAGACAAATGGCCACCTTCCAGGTGGAGGCTGCACTGGTTTGCCTGAGGTTGTCTTACAGGGTGACCCCAGTTTATCACAGCAGCAAGCACACAGCAGTTTCTGCCCTTATTTGCACTGTCCTTTCCTTTTTATTTTGCACCCCATGAGCTATGAAGCATCACCAACTTTTGCAAAGCCAGGTCCAGGGCTGGTCTAAGGCAGACAGGAGAGCAGACAGGTATTATCACAGCAGCCTAGAGACCAAGAAACTGCTTCTGGCACGAGTGGCTTCTTATCCAGTGGCCTTCTTACCCTTAGTATCCCCCTACCTCTTTCTCTATCCATTATTTCTAGGTACTCATGTGCAACCCAACCTCTGGATGTTTCAGTGTGAGCATTGCTGTGCCACTGCCCAGAGCCCCTGCTTACAGAGAGCAGAGTCTGATCTAGCACCTTTTAAATTAAGGGGGAGGGTGTTGGGTGTTTCAGTATATCCCCTGAATATCCTGAAGAATATCCCAAGATCAAAAGCTTCTCTCAGATGGACTCAGGTAGTTCAGTCTGTTCCAGCCTAATTCCATGACAGAATTTTAAGCCACAGAGGAAAAATATTAAAAGCTCTGAACCAAAAAAAAAAAAGCCTGAAACAGCAAACTCCAAAAAACTTGGATTATGGAAATACTTATGAGCAATTTCTGAGCAAGGAAAGCAGCTTGATTATTCCACCCTCTCCCTTCAGTGGCAGGGTAGGGGGATTCAGACAGGCTCAGGCAGTGTCCATGTGTTCACAGGTGCTTGTACAGCACCAAACAACATCAAATCCTGTTCTTGGCTGATCCCCTGGCTGTAGATACTAAAATATTTGTTATCAGGCTTGTCATAAGCAGAAGATCATGGCTTCACTGGGGACCACCAGCTTAGGCTGAGAGAAGACAATTTTATCCTAAATGGAACTGCAAAGATTTGGGGTAGGTAGGAGAGCGAGGCTAGCAATGAAGCAAGTGCAGCTCCGAAATATTTTTCCTCCTCTAACCCTCAGCCCTTCTGTTTGAGGATGTTTTAGTTACAGAGTAACACCTATGAGATCAAGTTACAGAAATAGCTTCCGCAGCTGCCTGGTTCAAGAATTTCACTGTCCCAAGGGAACATTTCTGCAGGATGAGAGACAGGGTGGGTAATGCCTTGCCTTAGACCAGGCCCTCAGAGAATACACCACCTTCTCTGTACAACTGCCCATCAGTGCTGTTGTATGTCAGTGTCCAGGAAACAAAAAGCCAGGTGCTTGTTTAAAATGGTTAAAAAAATTAAAAAGATTATAGGTCTGGAGAAAAAAAAATTAGCAGGATTTTGTGCTTGAAAAAATACAGTGCATGGTGAGCATTGTTATTTCAGTCAGATTGGGCTCCTCTCCAGTACTTAAAAAAAAAAAAAAAAAGCCAAAAACCCACAACATAGCTAACTTGCAGCGTGATGGGATAATCACTGGAGAGGGACATTCAGGCTGTTAATTTGCCTGTCACATTGGTGCCCTGTAATGGTACCGTTTTAGAGCCTGGCTCACCGTGAGCAACTGGACACCCCTCAGAAGGAAAGCCATTCCAGGACTGTGCTGAGGAACCCACTGAGCCTGGAGCACTAATAAAGTCAGCCACAGTTGAGACAAGGTTAGGGAAAGGGCCTCAAATCCTTTTTATTTTTCTTGGCAAACTTGCAGGACCCGTTCATGAAAATATCATTTCTGTAAAGTGTTTTTATTCTGAAGACACGTGTCAGAGACAGCTTTTTCACAAAGGAACTAGAATGGGGAGGAATAGGATGAATTCCACTTTTTGAGGAATTAAGGCATTTAGATGGCGCAATGGGGCAGCATAGCTCAGGAGAAGTGAAATATGGGAAGGACAACTTCCAGAGAGACCCATCAATGGGCACAGCAGCTTATACTCTTTCCTTTGACCAGTATTAGGTGAATAAGTTGGATTTGTACCTCAGCTTTGGCTGTTTTTACTGTGGCCTGGACTAACACCTGTTAGTTAAAGGCTGTTGTGCTGTTCATTTTGCCTGTATGGATCCAGGAAGTCAGGCAACAGAACAAAATGATCAGATGACTGATGTAAAAAACAGGGAAATACTTCCCCCCTTCCCCTTAATAAAATCAAGGTGTAGAACTTCTTGCTACATCAAACTGTGGATGCTACAAGTACACAGCTGATTAATACAAGGGATGAGACAAAAATGCATGGGGACTAAATCCACCTGCAGCTGTGACTGAGAACTGGGTCACACACAGACTCAGAAGTTAAGATTTGAGTGCTTAACTATGCCACCTTAAATGCTTCTGTGTTTTCTAGGGTATGCATTTAAAATCAAAAAAAGAATTTGTGCAAGTGCAGGTTTATTTCTGAAATAGACCAATAATAGAGATTATGAGCCAAATTTTGCAAGACTTAATGGTATTCCTTCCTCCAACTCATACTTCTCTCCCACTTCTACCTGGAAACTCACCCTGCCAATTGATTGCAGACATTTCTAACAGTCAAGATTACCTCCTGGCTTCCTGCCTTCAAACATTTACATTCTGTGAACATCAACAACTGGCCACAAAATACCCAGAAATTTATAGGTTTGAAATGCATCGTTAGTGATGTTCCTCTTCCAGCACCTCCAGAAATCACTTTCACATTTTTTATCCTATGCAAGTATAACAGGATTTGCTTTGCAAGTCTCTTTTACTTACCACTTTTGTATGCAAAATACTTCAGAACAACCCAATTAATTTAAAGCCAAATTCCACTGTAGAAGTAAGATAAATAAAGGGAAATTCTGTTCTCTGATCATTTCACTTTTTTTTTTTTTCCCCCCTACTTGCTGCTGTTTGCTTTGCCTCAGGACCAGAGGTCCAGCTGTTCCAAATCTAAATACTGCTCAGGACACATGGCAACAAACAGCAAAATGAGTTCCAGTGAACACTGGTGAGGTATGTCCTTCCTAGGTACTCACAGAAGCATTCAGCCAAGCACTTTGATTCTTGGCTATGATACAAAAGCAATCATTTCACAATGAGATCTTTGGGCTGGGATCTACAGAATCGAGCAAACCCACTCAAAACAACCAGAGAGATTACTGCAGGTTGAAAAAATACAATGCATTTATTCTGGTGAGCAGTATCAGCTCAATAGATCTGAAGGAGATGGTCTCTTTAGAGACCTGCACAGCACAAAGCATCAGTAATACAACCATCTCCCAAAGCTGTTTTGTTTTTCCCAAATGCATGATCTTGGGATGGGATTGTTGAACTGCTTCACACATTTGATACCCATCCCTCAGATGATTAACTCCAAGCATACAGAAGGGTTTCTGGCAATTGCAGAGCTGAGCCTCAGTACACACTGCTACTAATCTCAGAAAGGTCAAACACTTTTCTGATAAAAGTTTTTTTTTTTTAGGTTATTTACCAACCTAAGTAGAGGAAAAAAAAAAAAAGGCAATTTTGAGATGCCATCTAAACTCTTGGATTGTTTAGATGTTCTCAAGAGAATTCTCTCCTGAAAGCCCAGATGGTCTGAGACAAGGTGAAGAGAATTTCATTTCATACATACAGCCTGTCTAGAAGACCCCAGGATTGTGCCTTTGCTCAGAAGAGGCATTTCAGGATGTCAAAGCACAAAGCAAAGGTCAGGCAGTGCTACAGAATAAGGCCTTCTGGTGCACAGTGTCAACCTCAGGGGGTACCCAGCTCCTCCACGTGCATTCCAGCTGATCCACAAAGCTGTGCCAACACCCTACCCCACAACCTGTCAGGTCAGCTGGAGGGGGAGCTCAGAACAGGAGGCACCAAGTGAGCAAGACCACCAGATTCAACCTCCAAGTGCTAAGCAAGCTCTGGCTCCAGCAGTGCAGGAGAAGAATGCTCCTGCCCTCTCCTTCCCATACAAGTCAGAGCAAGTTCCCAAAAAGGGACCAAACCATTTTTTTTTTTTTTAAACTAAATGCTTTTAATAGAAAACAAAATACAAAATAACTCTTTCCAGAAAGCAGAAATATTTAATCTCTCCAAATGACAAACTAGAACGTGCTTTATCTGCAGATCCTTGTAAATGCTGATGATTTATCTCACAAAGTGTTCATGAAGCTGATATTGCAACATTTTGAGAAAGATCCAACACAGAGCTGCCTCTGTGTATGCACAATAACTTAGTAATACTAATTTTTCCCATGTCACTTTGTGTGTGTGTCTCTCTCTCTCTCCTCATCCCCCTCTCCCTAGACTGCCAATTTCCATTTAGGGAAATATTTCTGTGAGGTGAAGTGGTGGACTGACATGCCCCATTTCCACTAGGAGTCCAAACTTAGCTGCTTCAGTTCTAGCATGTCCTCTCTCCAGACAAGGCATTCACTAGCCTTAAAGCCACCACTCTCTACCCCCACTGTCCTCCTTTACTCAAAACTACAGTGCAACCAGATTCAGAAAGATTCCTAATTAATGGAACATAAATATGAGTATCACAGCTAGTACCAGGAACCAAACCCAAATGACAATGCAGAGATGGGCCCCAACTGAGGTCAGACTTCCTTACTAAAAAGAAAGCTGGTATTTTCTACTTAGATAGTCCAAAATATTCCAGAAGTGCTATAGGGAGCTGTAATATTTAGGACCACTAACACAGCAGAAAATACATAATATTCTTTTAACAGAAGGGTCTTGAAATGCTGGTCCTCTGCAATACCAGGAAATAAAGGCAAAACAAAACAAAAAACACTGGGCCAGTAGTTCTCCACACACTCAAGCCTCAGTTAACAGTAGCTAAGATGTGCCCATCAATCAATGCAGGACATTTAAGTGCAGGTCAGCAGCTTATCTGGTTGGCAGTTTCATTTGTCTGGACCAGGCTTTTCAGATTCCTCAAGCTACTGGATTTCCTCCCCTTTTCCCCATCCCTACAAGATTGGAACACGTCTGCATTTTTGTCACTCC
Organism: Florisuga fusca; assembly: GCA_038090715.1. Taxonomy (NCBI): domain Eukaryota; kingdom Metazoa; phylum Chordata; class Aves; order Apodiformes; family Trochilidae; genus Florisuga; species Florisuga fusca. The sequence continues at coordinate 13,501,173 of JAAWXA010000011.1, forward strand.
TTTGTCCTTAATTCCATTCAACAGCACAGCCTTTTGGAGGGCAAAGCGTTTTTAAAGCATCTGCATCACTCTGAACATGCCTTTCAAGGGGGCAGAGGAAGAAAAGTGTTTCACAGTCATTAATCTCAGCTTGCAATGGACTCTGGCATTCAATACACCCACCCACTTCCCTAAGACAACAACAACAACAACCAAAAAATTAATGTTCCTGATTTTCTTGTGCAATTCCAGTCACTAGAAGAAGATTACAGGCCATAAACTGTACGCTCAGTACATTATTCATCTGTCCAGTATATACACCAACCAGTTCACTGGAAGACCCATCGGCGGGGGCGTTGCAGTACGTGTTCCGAATATCCCAGACCCGGACCGAATTGTCCATGGATGCCGAAGCAATTAAACTGCTGTCAGGGCTAAAAGTCAGGCTGGTGATGTTGTCCGTGTGTCCCCTCAGCTCTTTGTAAAGAGTTCCTGAGGCCAAATCCCACAGCTTCAGCCGTTGGTCTTCCCCTGCTGACGCCAGGTACTTCCCGTTGGGGGAAAAGGCCAAGGCCAGCACGGGGCCGCGGTGCCCGGTGAAGAGGCGCACGGAGTTGCCTTGCTGGGTGCTCCACAAACGCACGGTCTTGTCGGTGGAGCCGGTGGCCAAGTAGTTGGAATTGGGATGGAATTTGACACAGTCCACGTCCGCCAAGTGCCCGGCGTAGATCCGCAGCGGGTAGGTGCGATCGAAGGACCAGAGCCTGGCCGTGCGGTCGTGGGAAGCGCTGGCAAAGTAGAGGCTGCAGGAGCTGATGTCCAAATCCCAGACGGGGTAAGCGTGGCCTTGGTACAGCACGGTGTTTGTGAAGCTTCCCAGGTCCCAGTATCTGATGGACATGTCCTCAGAACAAGACAAGAGGCCCGAACTGTCAGACAGGAACCTCGTGCTATAGACGGGCCCGCAGTGTCCTCTAAGGATCTTCATTTCCGTGCCGGCGCTGTCGTCCTCTTCCTCCTGGTTGGGGAGGAGAAAAAAAAAAGAAACAAAAAAAAGGAATGGATGTTTATAGGTTCAGCAAACGCAGGAACCACGCCAGGAGGACAACAGGCGGGTGTCAACATGGGAGTTGTTTTAGATGTGGAATATTTTATGGAACTCTGAGAAACAAGCATCGCTGAGCACTTGCTACCTCCAAGTTAATGCTGGTAGAGATGGCAAGGTAAGACTAAAAAAAGGTTTTATCTTCATTTGGGGTAGCCTCATGCTTACTCCAAAAGGTACCTTAACTTGGGACTCTATGCAAATAGGGGAAAAAAAAAATTATGATATTTTTCCACTTGCTCAAACCATACATTTAGTCCCTATCCACTCTCTACTAAACTCCTGGCTAAGATGTTGAAACAGATCTTGGCATCTGCTCCTCTGGTGTGGTCATTATTGGAAGGGAATCTCACAGCAGAGAAAAGGAAACAGATGTCTCAAACAAAAGGCAGGAGACAGAAAGACAAAGCGTATTTGACAAGGACATTCCTTTTCACCCCCATGTGTGAACAGAAACCCAGCAAGGCTGTAACATCCATTTCTCCACACAAGCTCCATCAGGATGCTCTCACATCCTCACCCTTTCAGAACAGCAAATATATGCAGTTTATTTAGGTCAACGAATCTATTTTGGGGTAGGAGAAGATGAATAATCACAAAAAGGATAGCACTGGAAACCTTTTTATTCTGTAATTCTGCAATTCAAGTGCCAGGGCACACAGTGAACAAGTCAAGACTTTCACATTTAAAAGCTGTGCTAAAGCAATCTCCCAGTAGAGGGGAAAAATCTCTGAAAGTCTTCTCAGGTAGCACATCTCAACCCTCAAAGGCTACAGATTGCACGAGTTTCAACAAATTTCACCTTGAGAGTGTCCTTGCTCAGCAATCTGGGGTCTCCTTGAGAGAGTGCCAGATAACCATGACTTGGGGGGCTCCTGTGCAGTAGCCTGAGACCACCCTTCCACGGGGCTTTCATTCACCCACGGACAATTTCTGTACAAATTCAATGCAACACCCCTTTGTTTGTGAGCAGCTCCTTTAACTTTTATCATCACAAACTGGGCTGTTTCCTGCTGCAGGAGAGCTTCCTGCCCTGAGAGGAAGCCCAGTTCCCCAGGGCTGCTGGACTGCTGACTACCAGCAGAAGTCAGTGCCTTGCTGAGCAGATCTCTTGGCTGACACAACATCTCCCACCCCTCTGGCCTCAGGACCCACACAGACTTAGCAGAAGTCTTGAGAGTCCTTTTCCTCCCCTGGTTTCCAATCTCACCTCTGAGGTGAGCAAACTCTTGAGTTAGTTTGACTCTTAGTTTGCTGCCTTGTTCCTCCTCAGTGGTGTGTTTGGTGGTAGGCACTGAGCCATGGGACTTCATGATGTGGCTGGGAGCCAGCTTCATCTCTGCTCCAGAGATGAGGCAGAGAGAAACAGCAGGCTCCAGCATGAAGAAAATCCCCATTCTTATTCAAATTTCTTTTTCTGCCTCAGATGGAGCAGTGCTTGCTGGAATCCACAGCATCTCCAAGGTAGGTTGCCACATTAAAGGAGAGAGGCTGATACCTGCAGCACTTTATACTATTTAATTATGACCATAAGGTTCCTGAAAAGTTACCAGTGGAATCCCAGTCACTTTACCTGTATTGTATTATAGTTTTTATAAATTCTGCAAGTCTGGGGTGCTTAATTTTATGCCTTCAAATTCATAGAGAACTTTTTGGGCTGTCTGCAAGCATGTATTCTTTTTTTTCACAAGCACCTACTCTTCTCTTGTACTACAGCAGCAGTTTCTTTGAAAATACTGGCTGAAGCATTCAAACTCACACTCCTGTAGTGACAGGTAGGAAGTCTAACCTTTTACTTCTGTTTGACACCCTCTTGGCATCACAACTGCACACTGCTTCTAAAGCTCACCAAGACCAGCAAGTACATCTATAATGCTTCTGAATTTTTCTATTTCCTCCCTGTCCAAGTTACTCTGCTGACCAGATTAACAAAACAGATGGAAATGCAGCTACTACATTACTGCTTTGCAGAACCAAGCTTAAGTTCTTTGGCAGATCCAGCATGCTCCTTTTTTGCATCTCACAGGTACCACGTAGGTGAGCACTCCCAGCAGAGCAGCTATAGAAAGGTTGCAGCCTGTGCTTTAAATCAGCATGGAAGCAGAGAATTCCTCTTCCTAATATTTTTTCAGGATTCCAATTTCAAACTCAGATTACTTTGCAAATATGTCCCCAAATATCCACACTCCTTCTCAAGTGGTTGCTGCTGCAAGTAAACATGACTGATTTGTATTTCCTTGAAATGAACAAAAATTCAGTTGTATAAGCCCATTTTAACCTACACACACCAAAAACTACCTTTTATTATTTGTATTGTGTAACTTGTATTTTGAAAAGAACTCTCAAAACCCATTTTAAGTTAGTATGGTAGAAATGGAAAATCTACAAACACTACTAAAATGAGCTAAAAACCACCCACCAAATAAAAAACCTCTTCAACAGTGAACAGGAAATCTTCCTGAGCAAGCACAAGACTCCCAAAATTAAATTATTAAGAAACTGAAAATAGTAAAATTGTTTTGTTACACTTGACACCTTCTAAATGACACCCCTATGGAGAGACTGCTTAACTCCTCACCTATTAGTTTTTCTAATTACTACTTCAGTAATTATTCAATAATGGATTCTGCATTTCTGGACCCAGAAAAAACTTACTGCCAGTGCTTCTTACCTTGTGAGCAGCAAATGTTATTTACCTCACAAAAATCATCTTGATCATCCCCCCAGCATAAACCTCAGGGGAATGAGTGAGCCTTAAGAAGCAACAATAACCTCAAACCCAAAACCTCTCACCCCATTCCTTTTTTTTCCTATCTAGTAACAGGTTTCCCTGGGTGTCATCATCTGTCTCATCAAAATATCAAAGATATCAGAAGGGAATAAGACCTCTTCCCTGCCTACAGTAGGGATTTCCTAGCAGGGAAAGATGAAGGAGTGGTTACCATGGCTCTCTTTGCAGGACATTTCTTACTGCTCCTTCCAGAATTCCCTCCCTTCTGCTTTCCACCAAGGTGCAGGACATCACCCTGCTCACTACCACTTGAAGGACCACTGCCCCTCAGCAGCAGCATTTTAGAAGCAGAGCTGAATGGGAAGAAGTCTTCACCTTCACAGAATTTAAATGCTGCTTTTGCAGCTTGGAACAGAGTGCACTATTTTCTGTTGTTGATTTATGTAGCACCAGTGATGAACATGACAAAATAGCAAAGACACAAACAATACATCCATTTGCCCAGCTGCAAAACTGCATTTTTATACTGGACCTTAACAAAGAGAGCCTCTAAAGTGACATTTATGAGATGCTATTATGAAGAAAATTCAGTTCCTTTATCCCAAAGTAGCAAGCACCTTGTATTTTCCAGAAGGAAGACAACAGTGGTGAAGTGCACTGGGTCATCTCACTGAGCCAGAGTCACTAAAACTACACCTAGTGAAGACTTTGACCTTACTGACACAATAACTTTACACAGACTAGGGGAAAAAAATCATTCTTCCAGCTTTTTTCCAAGTCTTTATATATATATTTTTTATATATGTATATATATGCAAATATATATATAGAGAGAGTGTGTTAATAAATCCAACAATCTAATTGTAATGCCACCCTGAACAGGAGCCACCAAAACTCACATTTTTTAACCTCTAGATCTTCATAAACAGAAGGCTCTATTTGCCTGCAGCAACTCAGAAAACAAGCTGAATATTACTTATTTCAGGCACTGTTATTTAAATACAGTACCCAAAGCTAATTACACAAGACAGAAATCAACCCAAAGAAAATGAAGAGACCTTACAAAATCCAGCCCAGCTCAACACCCTCACAAGTTGCTCTATAGAACTCACTGAGATTTTGTTCTAGGCCAAAGTTTTCATCAGGGAAATGCTGGGAATTGCTGCTGATCACACTGCAGTGTCTGGAACACAGCCCCAGTTCACACCAAGCTGCATGACTGAGGACTGCAGCCCCATCAGGGTGGTCTTCTCTGGTCTGTCTTGGAATCTGTGGCTTCCCTCCTCTAGGCACCCAAAATGGAGCTGGTATCCCTCCCCTTAACTTTGAACTCCTGCTCAGGTCACTGTTTGTTTTGTTGGTGGTCAAGTCAACCAGGGCAATGATGACTTTGCTCTGTGCTGGTTTTTCACCAGTTTTTTGATAAATAAAATATTAAATAGTCATTTGTACTCAGGCTTTCACAGCTGTTTCATAATATATGTAGGCAAGTATGTGCCTACATGCCAAAAAAAAAAAAAAAAGCTAATACTCCTGATAACCTGACAATATCTGAGTTTTCTGTAGTCTGGAGCTAAAGGAGGTGACCTGCTGATCTGTCAGAGAAATTTTCCTCTGTCACAGGTTATTGACATTTGGTTTCCATGACAGGCAATACACACAGCCTGGTGTCCTATGAACTCTTGGAGCTTATAATGAAAATAAGTCCATAGCTGGGCCAGTCTGAGCCACTTCCCTGCTCACTCTGCAGAAAGGGTTAACCTGGGAAGCCCTGAGCATCCACCTCACCTGGATGTCTGCCTGCCTCTAGTTCTCAAGCTGACTAACAAAGTAATCCCTACCCATAGATCCCTTTGTACAGAAAGCCCTCTGTACTCTTCCAAAATAAACAGAACCCTGCCAGTAGGCATTTTTTATGAGGAAAAAAAAAAAAGAAACTGTGGAAAAAAGGATGTTTCTCCTGCTAAGTGTTCAACACAAGAACAAATGAGGCTTTTTTTCTTCCTCTCCTTCAAGAGGGGAGTGATTAAACAAAAGAAGAGTCACAAATTCTGATCTCTAAGCAGATATGAGATGCTACGTGGGCAGCTGTGGCAGAAAGGGAAGGAAGGGTGTGACTAGGAGGCAAAAAAAAGAGTAAACTGGAAGATGCTATCTAACCTGGCATGTGAAAGCACACGCATCCCTCTCCTGGTTTCCAGCACTCCAGAGCTAGAAGCCTTTGAAGTTTCCACACTGCAGATTCCTTAACAGAGATTTGGCATAATTTTTCCATGCTAACTCTTTACCTCTGGTTAAGGTGATTCCTTAAATACAGGTTTGCATCCCTCCTTCTTCCTGAGGCCTTGGACCAGCCTCATTTCTCTTTCCTTACTTAGTCTTTTTTTTTCTCTTCCTGCATGTCCCTCCCCTGCTCCACTCCTCTCTTCTGAGTGGTTGTTCTTGAGCCACTTTCTTTCTAGTTTTCCTTCACCACCGTGTGTCCTTACTGCCCACATCTTGTTTCATCTTCCCATCCATAAGAAGGCTCCATGCTCCTCAGGCAAGGAAACCTTCCCTGGCCACCTGTCCTTACCAGGCTGTGTACTTTCTGTTCAAGTCAGAGGGGGAAGATCAGCACAAAGTCCTAAGAAACTGTGACCTGATAACAAACTCATTGCACCTCACCACAGCATTTACAACCACTAAAGAGCAAGGGTGAAACAAGGATTTAAAATTTATGCTTGAAGGCAGACAGCTTTTGGAACTGCCCCACAGTCCTCTAAGATGCTCCATAATGCATGCCCAAAATACCTCAAGAGAAAGAGTAGGGAGGGGGGGGAAAATAAATAAAAAAAAATTAATCAAACAAACAAACAAAAAAAAATAAAAGAAAAAGAAGGGTATCCAGACCTCCTCATCCAGGATGTCACAAGCCAGGTGGATGCGGGACACATCAACGAGATGGGGCTCAGATTTTAGCTTCCTGGAACGCAAGCTCCAGAGCTTCACACAGGAATTATCAAACCCAGCAGCCAGCAGCTTGCTGTTTGGTGAAATCTCTGCAGTGTTCAGCAACTGCTCTGTGTTATAGAAGGCATAGAAACAGATGGTGGTTAGGGAAGGGGGCCCATCCTTGACACGTTTAATGCTGTCCTGCAGTAAATCCAGCGCCGCCTCGTTCTGCAGGATGGAAGCTGGCACGTCGCTGGGCTCCAGGCCGTTGCTCTCGTTGCGTGAGGAGCTCCCACCAGCATAGAGCTGGTAGTCAGTCCTCTTGGCAGGCTGTACATCCAGGTGAATGTGCAAAGTCAGGACTTTGCACAGGGCGTTGTTGTTGTCACTTTGGAGGTAGCGAAGAAGGTAGTTGTAGCTGTCCTCTTGAAGGCGGATGACGTACTTGTTGTCCAGAAAAGCCCGGAGCTTCAAGTTGGACAGGATATCTTGAATAGTCATGGTAGTCTGCAACTGCTCAATGATATCCTTCTGGCTGGCATTCTGCAAGAACATGCCATGGAAGCGGCTGTAAAAACTGTCCACTGTGCTTTTGAGGCCATTCTGGACCATGTTCAGATGGAGGTAGACGAAGAGGGGATACAGAAGAGGCATCACTTCATGGCTGTGCTGAGAATCTGAATCTATACATAAAAACAAACAAACAAACAAACAGTAATATACTTTATAGGATTTCTCAATCCATTTCCTACTGGGAATAAAATAGAGCAAGGACAATTACTGCAAAAAGTGGCAGCAGAGAGCTATCAAGAGGAGACTTTTGTTGGCACATCTAAGGGAACCTCTTCTGTCACCGTAAGGGGATACACAATACCTGTTAGAGATCCAGAGAGAGGTTTTCAAGTCATTGAGGTATGAAGTCAGAACAAAACACAGATTTCAAAACCCTTTTTAGGCGTGGGCCTACATGACAAACTACATGACAGCTGAGTCTTTCCATTAGGTATTTAAAAAGAAACATAATGCCCTCTGTTTACTGCAATAAACAGACTTTAAAATGTAGCCATTGCATTTAGAATAGTATTGTTTAAGTAAAAATTATTTACCTATGTTGTGGTGGACCTGAACTTTGGTGGCTTCCCCTCCCCTCAGCTTCAATAAAACTTGCATGTGGTGCTTTGGATAGAACTGATTTGTCTGGGGGGGACAGGAAGCCAGTTTCCAAAATGTCCTTCATTACACTGTGCTCTTGGTTTTTTTCTGTGCCTGCCCATGTTCACCCATTCTCCCTCTCAACTCAGGTCTCTGCCAAGGCAAATCCCAGCAGTAATTCCTAGCACACAGTGTAACAAACTCCTGATTAGGCTGTGCTCTACCTTCCAGACACCAATCTGTGCCACAGCTCCACCCCTCCTGCACTGGCTTCTTGGGGCTGCTTCACTTCTGCTGGCTGCAGGGAGTTGAGGAGCAGAGCCCTGGAGCAGCATCCATGGCTGCCAGGAGTTACAGGAGGACCAAAAGGTCCAAATTACTGCAACAAAATAGACATTGCTCATCCTCAAACAGGACTGCTGGTCTTCAAACAAACAGCATTGCTTCTTCTCAACTTGTTCTTCCCTCCTGAAGACAACAGGAGGGAAGACAACACTCAACAATGCAGATTCATTTTCTCCTCCCTTTCCATTAGGTTATTTTTCCTTTTTTCTGTTTCCTATTTTTCCTGTGTTTCCTTTTTCCTATTTTCTGTTTCAACACTCTTCCAGACTTCCTCTGGTCCATGCTGTGCCCCTCTCCCATTTCTCCGAGTAAGCAGTGTGTGTGCAGCATGCAGTGTATAAATACATATTTGCATACTTCAGCATCATTCTCTTTTTCTGTCCCACTGAAATTGGGTCAAAGCCAGTGAAACTGGTGGGCTGGATGGACTAAAAGCTCTAAGCAGCCAGCAGGTGCTCTTTTCTCTACAGCTGCTCTAGTCCAGAAATACACAAGGGGAAAAGGCCACACTCTGCAGGGAAGGGGGAAAGGGACTAGATGGGAAGCTGGCAGAAATGGGAAGGAAGCAAATATTACCTAGGAAAACACAGAGAGGTTACAGGAGCTCAGTCTGTCCAGCCTGGAGAAGAGTAAAGGAATACCCAAGTGCTGCCTTCAGCAGCACCCTGTGGACATCACTGTGGAACCAAAGAGTCAGCCTGTCCTCAGAGGTGCTCAGTGAAAGGACAATGGGCAAGCTGCTTCAAGGGAAATTTTCACCAAATCCCTCAAAATTTTCACCAGATCCCTCAGCCCTGCAGCTGGGGCCCAGAGGTGCAGAGCAATCTCCTCTTTTTTTGATTTCCAAAACCTGGCAGAGCCATCTGACCCAATTCTAACCTTGCCCTGCTTTGAGCAGCTGGTGGAACCAGAGGTCTCTAAAGTAATTACAAAATTATTCAGCAGTCCTCATCCCCTGCCTACTTCTCAGTGCCCCTGGGGGTGAGCATCACAGAAGTGGCAAATGTTCTGCTGTGCCATCCTTATGGCTGGCTGGCAAGTTATATACTTGATCTGCTTCTGTTTCTGCAAGGGAGTAAGAAATCAAAACTGAGCAAGAGAGACAAACCTGATGAAAACAGTCAATCTGAACACCAAAACCATGCCTGGTACTTCCCCAAGGAGTATTTAAGCCACTGAACAAAGCAATCATACATCTAATGAACCATAATTTACATTTAAGACTAAAGTTCAATTATGTTGAGCTGCTCTAGCTGCTCTAGGTGGCAAGACCTCCCCCCCTTCCCTTCAACACTATCAGAAATATTAATCCTCGTGTTATGAACACTGGGATCAATCTCTACACTGGATGTGCCCAAAGGCAGGAGGAGTGGCAACCTCACCTTCCTTGGTACTGTTCTCTGAAAATACAATCTGCTTTCTTCTTCCTACATTTGGGACTCATAAGAGAAAGAAGGACATTCCTAGGAGTAGTTTTTTTTTTTTTAATAATTAAAAAATTGCTAAAACAAATCAAAAACCAAAAAATAATGAATCATTATTCTGCATCACACTACAGAATGAGAATTTTGTTTACTTTGTCATACACTTCCAGTCTCAAAGTACAGATAAACCTTAGGCAACAAATCCTCCCTTAAAAATCTAGAACCACATAAAAATAAGCTGATTATGAACAAAATTAAAAACCTTCAACTAAGAGACAGCAGAGAACTACAGTAATTTCTGAGTTACCTGCCTTTCTCATAAACCACTCTAATCTGCCTTCCTGCCCTATTTATGCTGTTGTCTAGAAGAGCTACAGAGACCAAATGCTTGAAAAAGAAAGGGCAGTCAGCAAGCTACAAATTGCCAGAGCTACTCAGCACTCAGACAACAAAGAAAAATTAAATACTGTAATAACTGAAATATCAAAACCAGAAATCAAAAGAATGTTAGAGAAATTACTTTATATTTTATTATACTGTCCTTTACTTATTGAAATGACAAAAAAACCCAACCCAAACCCAACAGCTATTTTTCTCCTCCTTGCTTCCTGATATTTACCTGTGAGAAAATTGCGTAATCGTCCAAATTGTACTTCATATTGCTGTGGCTCTGCCAGGCAGGGAGCTGCAGACACCACGTTGGCACAACCAGATTCAGATTGGACTGTGAAATAAAATGAAGCAAAAATTAAATAAGAATTCAAGGAGTTGTGCACGTGTTTGCAGAAACAAAGCTTGTCATAAAGTCCAAAGCAATGCAGGTGCCACTTCTTCTTTTGAACTGTCCAGGGACAACGTGGCCTGAAGCATCTAGAGGTGGCAATAACAACAGATCATGAAAGAGAAAATATAAAAATTTAATTTAAAATTTAACAGAAATTGCTAAAAAATTCAGCTACCCACCTGGTTCCCTCAGAACACATTTTAATGTTTTCAAATAGAACCTTCGGTCTCCAAGAAATTCAAGAGTAACCCCCTCACAGATCCTTTCACAGTTTCCCAAGATACTCAGTGGTTTTGCTGCTTTGTGCTCAGAAAAAAAATGACAAAAGCAATTACAACTTTCACCAAACCAAAGCTTGGTGGGACCAAACCACCAATGGGACCCACCAGCCACCATGGACAGAAGGTCTGCAGTGACACGACTTCAGAGGCTCAAATTCCTTCTGTTCCAAGCATTGTCACTTACAACAAAAGATCATCACCACCATCATCATTTACTGGTCTCCTGGAGGCAGCAGTGAAGCCACACTGCATCTCTGAGCAAACATTTAGTAGTTTTTAATCTTTGTCCTCCTCCTGGGGAATTTTAGGTTAAAGGGCACTTGGTATCTGACCACAAACCCAGTTGTTATGGTCTCCTGAGATGGTGTTTAACTGATTTTCAGAACCAGTATCAACCCTGGTCAAAGTGGTACTGAACTATTTAAAGAAGGAATTGGCTTTGCCTCCTCTGGCACCAAGCATTTGCTCTTCTGCTAAACTGAAACCCACAGGGGACTTTGTGCTAATTTACACCCACCCACCAACATACCCTAAGCATATACAGACACCACTAATTAGAAACACAGGTTACAAAACTGTAACTAATATGTTTATTCATCTGCTCTCTGGAAAGAGCATTAAAGGGTAGAGAGTTTTGCTGTTTACCTTTCCTGATTTTTTTTTTTCAATTTGTAACTATTTTCCCTTCCACAAAACTCTTTTCAGTAGTCTTCCTTTCCACTCTTTTAACTTCTTTCAGCTTCCCCTGCCCCCCATTACTTTCCCCATCCTCTCTCTTCACTTTCCTGCTCCTGATTAATCCCTTTTTGTTCCAGCATTTGGCTCATGCACAGAGGCACAGCTCTGACAGCCTGGAAGTCTATAAACAACACCATCAAATGTTCACATGCTAAAGAGAGATAGGCCAGCCTCCAGCTCCTCTCAGTGTTTCTAATTAAAAAGGGATCAGTGCAGGGTGTACAGGCAGCCTGTTGCTATACTCTGCTTTCTCTCACTGGTAAGACCCAGGTCTATCTTCCTGGAGCTTATGGAAACACAGCAGGTTATGTTTACCAGCTCTCCAGGGCTGTAATTCACCTTTGAAAACAGAGAGCTGGGCTGTGCTCACAGTCCCCTCATGGGAAAAAAACAACTCCAGATTCCACCCTACCTTCTCTCCCATCAGTTTAGAAATAAACAACAACAACCTCTTTAAAGCTACAGATCCACAGTGCTTTCTACAGCCTGACTCAAAGATGGTAGGAACTCCAGACTCACATATGTATTACTTAACAGCTAAAGTAAAAAAAAAAAAACAAAAAACACCTCTGCTATCCAGGTTTAAAAATTAATATAATCAACATTCATCATGAGAAAGTAAACTGCATGCACATACATGTAGTAACTCCAAAAAGTTTAGTGGCTGTTTTCAATGTCACCCATACTACTCACTGTAAAAGCAAATTAAAGCAGATACATCATAAGGATCTGTCTTTTCACAGGGTTACATACAAGGGCCAGCTCTTCAGAGTTCTGGTGGCCTCATTTCAGCAGGAATGGGAATAACTTACCACCCTGATCATGCCATGCAAGCACAACTTACTGTCCTCACCTTTATGAGGTGCTCTCTCCACACCACCTGTTCAGCTTTCTCTCAAGTCACATTAACAACTTGATTCCAAAATTAAGATGTAATTCATGCTTCAGAAACAGGAACATCATCTTTTGGCTCATTATCCTGGAACACTCTGACTAGGCAAGCAGTAAACCTTACTCTTTCAGTAATGATGCTGGAACTTGTTCCCATCGAGCTGGAGGTAAATGAACCCGACACACCAGACAGTTACAAGTTCAAATATCAATTCTTTTCCTACCTAAAACCTTACACCAATCAGAATTGCAAAAAGGATCAAGAGCTCAAATGATCCAAAACAAAAGTAAATTTTGGGGCACATTTCCCTCCCACTAGAATTAAAACACTGGCCATATCCTTCTCATGTATTAATACACCTGCCATACCTTCTTCTCCATGTTCCCCAGATGTTTATGAGAACATCTACTGGGAACACCTGCCCCTTGAATTCACCTCCAGGAATGGCAGCCAGATACATGACCTGAGAGGAAAACTCACTCCTAACTCAGGGATATGGACAGCACTCTCCAGATTCTGTGTGATGGCTACGAGCAGCACTGCTCCCAGCTAACAAATGTGGGGCTACTGAGAGTGCTATTTAATAGCAGCTGATTCCCTTTTACATAAGTGTGATGATGTGTGATTTTACATTGTTTCAGATGATCCTATGTGTCAACAGTACACCATGGGCAATATTAGAACACCTGGTTCCTCAGTTACTCATTTGGTCCTCAAATACTCCTCTGGTTTTCTATGGAATTACAAAATGATCACGAGGAACCTCTGGGCTCTATTTTACTGCTAAAGAAATCAGACAGGGTGGCAGACAATCTCTTCTGGGCTCCCTTTCCCATGAAAGGTTGGACCAGGTGATCTTTTGAGGTCCCTTCCAACCTGTGCTTCTCTGAGTCTGAAAACAGAGCTGTAGATATATAGCAAGTCTATGACTTACTGGAGAAAAACTGATCTGAAGAGACTCTGGAAAAAGTAAAAAGGAATATCTGAACTAAAGCTGAGAGACAAAACTATTTAAAACTAAAACAGATGACACTTCACTGTAAAAGAAAAAAATCACAGAGCTTAAGACAGAAGTAAGCAAGTCTCCCATTTATACAGGATGGTTAATTTAGAAGTCAAATAAATGAGGTAAACAGAAAAAGAAGATGAGCTTTGTTAAGGAATGAGCAAAAAACACCTTCAGAAAAAAGATTTTACTGCTTTTTCTGATAGTCATTCATGGAACTGCAGCATACTCACTGGTGGCCTACTATGAACAAAAGTAGTAGCAGCTGAATTCATGAGAGACCTTTTTCAGTTCTAATGAAAACTGATGACAAAGTTCTGAATCACCAGCCACAGAACCCTTGCACTGGCAAGAGGATACAGGCTAATAGAAAGACATTTAGTAATAACATTCGGTGGAAGATTAATAAAAAGACAAAACCCAGTCACACACTCATTCACACTTTCTACTGAAACAATTTTTTCTTCCATGATGCAAATGCAAGGGCTTGTAATCCAATTTCATCTCTCTTACTTCAGATACTCTGGTGTCCTCCTGGTATAGATTGGTTCCAAGTTCTAATCCCACTTCAACACTGACATCTCCTGTAAAATCTCCCACCAGAAATAATTCAGCATATTACTTTGGTTTCACTCTTTACTCATTGTCCCCAGAATTATTTTTCAGGGAGCTGCAACAAAGTTCAGATAAATACTCTGAAAACAGCAAGGAACTGAAAAGGACTAAGAAGGTGTAGGTCACTTCTAGTAAAAAAGTATTACCCAATATCCTCCAGACCTCAGAGAATCAGCCTGGGCATTTACCCACAGGTCACTCATCTTTGGATTGCAACTATGGCAAAATATTGATCTTTTGGCATCCAATCCTAGCTAACTAACAGCACAGAGCTATACAGCAACTAAAGTTTTGTCAAATCAAGTTGTATCACAAGTAACCAAGGTCTCCACCACTTTCAGACTGGGATACTATCACAAGTATTGTTATCCTTGTTATAATTTCCCCCTTGAATTTTCACCCAAAGTTCAGCCCAGTACTATCACTTTTCCAGGTAAATTTAATGTTTGTAACCTCCACATTGCTTGAATCCTTTCAGTATTTTTTGGTGCTCAAGCAGTAGTTTGGTTTCTTAGAACAAAAATAGTAATTACAACGAAGGTGGTCACAGACAGGATTTTAAAAGCAGGTAGTGCATCAGGATTCAGAAGCTGTTAAAGAGGAGAAATTGCATACAGGGAAATAAACTGTCAGTCAGTCTCATCCACTGAAGGAGAGGTTGGTTTTGGGGTTTTTTGTTGGTTTGGTTTTTTTTTTTTTTTGAAGTGACAGAGCAGAATTTTCACAACTGGAAAGCTGACTAGGCAAGAAAATGAACAGAAAATGAAACAGTCTGTATCACTTTCATTTCACATAATGTAGCTCTCCTGGAAAACAAAAGTATAACAAAGGTATATTTTCTGCTTCTACTTAACTCCTCATCTAGGCTCTTCTCACATCCATCCCAAAGCACCACTACTCACCAGACTCCACATTCTTTGGGATCCAACAGACATACTTCTAGTCACAACCTGGTATTTCAGCCCTGCTGATTGACTGACCATGAATCTCACCTAGTTACACTTTCAGCCACATCTTCGTTCCTCAGAAACTCCTAATTCACACCAGCTTTACTTTGGGAAATTTCTTCATTTCAGAAGAAGTGCTGCCCACCCGTGCAGACAAATGAATGCAGTTACCAATGTACATCCTCAACGCTCGTCACAGCTCTGCCAAGAAGCATACATGGATAATATGATGGGATTACCTGTGAGATTAGCTGCCATCTCTTCAGCAGTCTGACACAGCCTCAGCCCTTGTTTTAGGGGACCTTCTGGGTCCACATACTGACGGCGCTTGAGGTAGCAGGACACTGCCATCTGAATCTGTTCTGTGCGTACGCGTTTCATGACCTCAAAAGAGAAGAGAAAAAAAAAAGAGATGATGGGCTCTTACCCTGCAGGTGTACACTGAGGCTGAGAAAGAACAAACAGCTCAGTATTTTCATTGCCCAAGTCAAATAACTTCATTAGCTGAAGTATGAAACAAAACCTTGAGGCATGTGCCTCTCGGTACTAAGGCACTTGGAACTGGATCCATGGGGCTGTGTTGCTGACTAATTCTACAATTTTCACTGAGGAAACCAAAATACTTTGTGAGGGTTCTGGACTAAAAGTGTAGTGGTGAGATGAAGTATTTGATTTTGTGAAATATTAACTCATAAAAAGGGAATGTTTCTCCCTCCTGGGCTTTTTACAGTAGCAGTTTGGGTATTCCTCAGTCATTTTCTGCCTCCTCTGCTTGGCTTACCAACAAAACCATACTAGAAGAGTAAAGAGAATGAGAAATTAATATAAAGAAAGGAAATTTCAGAATCATAATGCTTTAAATAGCACTCCTATTTTACCTATTAGGGGATTCTAAAAAGCAGTAGCTTATTGACTGAACTTAAAAAGGTGAGAGCCAGACTTCTGGCACTTCAGCCATATAAGTCCACAGAAAAAAACCCAGGGAAATTAAAAATAAAAGCTGAATGTTCTGCCTTTTTCACCTGCTCCCAGCTATTTAGGCTCCCTTCCTACAGAAAATAAATTAATTAAAAAAAAAATCCTTTGAAGTTTCATTTATATGCATTTTGAAAGCCATCCTCACCACCACCACGTGGTAGTAACCCCTTACAAAAAGGAGCCTGATGTCAGCTTTTAGCCTCTGGCTTATAACAGAAGTACCTCAGTTAGATGAATGCAATAGCTCCCTTGCTATTTGAGTAGTCCCTGACTGCCCCCAGTCCTTCACCAGAGCCATCACCTTTACACAGATGTTTAGATAACCTAAGAGGCTTTAAATAAAGCAGAACTAAGCAACAGTTTTATTCTACTAGAACAACAGGTCCAGGCTGCCTCAAGGTAGTTCTACACCTTACAACCCCACTGCTGGAAGCCAAGGATGCCTGTTCCTCTCCCCTGTAAGAACCATATTTCTAACAAAATGACAGCTTTAAAAATATGATCATAAATGATCCTTTTTTAATACCCATCCACACTTCAGTGCTTATCCCAGTTGTTAGAACAATAAGCCCTCTGTGGATTTCCAAGCACACAGGGATCCACAGTTCCAGCCAAAGTTACTTTGAACAGGTACGTGGAATTGCAAACCCATATGCTCTGGGGAAAACCTTAAAAATCTTTCCATTTGTTCTCACAGGTGAAACCACTGTCGAGGGTGGGGAAGGGGCATCAACAGGTGTGGAGTTTCCAAAGCATTTCCCCACAGACCTATTAAAATCCTGGTTTTCAACCACATCTTTTTTTTTTTTTTTTCCAGTCCAAAAGCAAACTTCCTTTTCATCTTCCTTGCAGTTAAAAGAAATTACATTTGAGACTTGCAGTGCCTCAAATACAGCATTTTTTTCTGCTGCACATAACTGCAGGAAAAACAAAATTCTAACAAAGACCATGAAGAAGGTAGACACTGGGTGGGACTAGCATCTTGGAAACCTCCTAAAAGACACCCTGACCTAAGCTTTGCAATGTATCAGGTTGCCATTCTGCCTTTCAGGTAGCAGCATGGACTCAACCACAAAGTGACTTGTGGGTCCACATCACTGCCTCTGCACACAGTCTGCCACACAGCTGGGGTTTGGGCAGCAACTGAATTATATTTGAGATGCTCTCTTAAAGGCTTAATTTTGGTCTAGAAATCATTTTAGAGAGTTTGCATCTATACTGTTGCATCTGACTTCCAATCCAAAAGAAATTCGTTTCCCAAATGGCATGGAACAGATTCAACTAAATGTTTCTGAAATGGTTTAGCCAGTCAAAACTGTGCAAGTCAGCCTCAAGTCTGTGGTTCAATGGCAGAAAGAGCATCTAGAAATATCCTTGTCCATCCTTTTTAGCTTCAGTTACAGGATCCATCTGTGTGAGGTTAGATTTGGTGAGGAAATCCCTGTTGACTGTGGCACAGCATGGATGTACAGATAATTCTTCACAAGCTCATAATAGAACAGAGAAACCAAAAACTGGTGTGTGAAAGATGCAGAATTCCAGAGGACTCTTTGAAATGACAGTGACAAACTAGAGAAGCATAAGAACAGTCTTTGCAGGATGCTGAATGAGCAGAGGATCAATAGAGAAAATGGAAATTAAAAAAAAAAAAAAAAAAAAAAAAAAAAAAAAAAAAAAAGTAGTCTCAAATTTTAACCTCAGGAATGGACACTTCTGCAGCAAGAGAAAAGTGTCTGGGAAAAGAGCAGTTGCTGGCAAAGCTTTGGGGATAAAAGGGAAGCCCCAGCTTCTTCAGCCAGGATTACCAGAGTGGTCTTTGCAGCTGCTTTATGCACTCTGAAGTTTCTTGCTCCCTTCACATTCCTCGTATGCTCCTCCCAGCAGCTACAGTAGTGGGTGTGATGAGCAGCATCTCAAGGAGATCTTTTCCCTGCTCCCAGGTGACAGAACAGGAACCTGACAGGAAATGCATCTTCCCCAAGAAACACCCACTGGCACCAGACATGCTGTCCCCCTCACTTTCATTTCAGGTCTTCATTTCTTTGTTCACTTTGCCTTTATACTTCACCCTCAGCATTACAAAGATGTCTCCAGGAGCAAGGGAAGTGTTCAGGAAGAGCAAAACCAATGCTCCTACAAATATTCTTTATCACACACTCAAAATTAGAGCGTATCATAAAATAAGCATAAGGGCAGCCTGCCAAAATGTCTTTAGCTGGGTTCAGGCTCAACAAGTTCAGGTCAACAACGCAGAATTTAAAGGCAAAAAAAGACCAAGTCTGCCATTTTAACCTCTTCTCAATTTCAAGACTCTGGCTCTTGTCCCTGAAGATAATCTCCAAAACACAAAACAAACTGAAAGCATAATGTTCCCTGTCCATGCCTGCAGAAAGCTTGAAAGAATTGTGCAGAAACCCTGGTTGCCTCGTTCTTCTCAAACCAATAAATATTAAAGCCATTAATTATTTTTACTGATAAGCAAAACACATAAGAGAGAAGAAATCTGCAGGAACCTGCACAGCTACTGCAATGCCACAAACTGGAGCACACACACAAAAAAGGATATTAGGTTAATTTTTTTTTGAGGAACCAAAAACATTGAAGAAACCCAGAGGAGAGGCAGATGATACAAAATGTATCACAAGTTCCTCTTCCCTAGAAAAGCTGGAAATTATCAGTGTGCTAAGCACTGGGCCATGAAATTAATTTCCTGCCTATGCTAAATTTTGGGTACAGGTTCAGGCAGATTCCATGGACCTGAAATATGAAAGAGACATATGAGAAAGAGCTTGAAAATGAGCATTGGAAATGCTGCTTTTAAAGACTCTGCTTTCCTTTCTCAGCACTGGTACAGCAGTCTCTTTCTTCCAACAGACTGAGAAAAGACCTGTGAGCATCTGAGAACCCAGGACAAATAATATTAAAAATATATATATAAAAACAAACCAAAAAAGCAACCCACAGAAACACATTTTCAATATTACCAGTTGTGGAAACTGAAGTATCAACCCTTATCACTACAGGTGAAATTTAAGGTCTGATTTTCATCATTGTGACCTTAAGTTAATCTCAGGTTTACAAAGAATTCAGAATAAAAGAGATGAAGCAAAACGGGCAAATAAACAGGACAAGAGGACACGGAGACTCTGGGTGGTGGTGATGGTGCAACACAGGACAAGCGCTGCAGAGAGCAGGAACCACGGAAAGACTTTCCCCAGAGCAGCAGCGAAGAAGAGGCAGAGCGGAACCAGCTGCGGTTCTGGAAGAGCCTCCACCTGGGTCCGGTTCACCGTCCACGGGTTAAACTTTGCCAATTCCACGATGGAATGGCAAATGGGGGATGGTGTCCCCCCCGCAGGACACGTTTCACCCCCGCACACCACCCTCAGTCCCCGCACCACCGCTCTGGACCCCGCCGAGAGAGACCCGGGACCGGACCGAGCCGGTGCCGAAGGGGCGGTGGGTGCAGCCGCGCTCAGGGCTGGGACGCTGACGGACGCGAAAGTTTTCCCCTATCAAAATTAAAACAAAAAACAACGAAAAAAAAATTGGGGGGGGATGGGGAGAAAATGGAAAAGGGTAAAGAAGCAGCAGGTAATTAAACCCACGCACTTTGCAAGGAGGAAAAAAAAAAAAAAAATAAAAAAAAGAGTTGAGCCCACCCCGCCACCTNCCCCCCCGTGAGGAGAAACCCCATTCCCTGAGGAGAGACAGACCCCTGTGAGGAGAGACCCTCCCGTGAGGAGAGACCGACTCCCTGTGAGGAGATCTGGGTGGGTGGGTGGTTGGGTGTGAATGAATGTAGTGGGCGCTGGAGGGGATGGGTTGTAAGGGAGGAGGAGGAGGGCGAGAGGCGGTGAGCGAGCGAGTGAGTGAGTGAGTGAGTAAGGGTTCCACCCGCTCCCCCCCGTTTGCTGCCCGCGCCTCGGTGGTGTTTTCATCCGTGTCTCTCCGCCGTTGGGAGGTGTCTGTGTGCCGTCCCCATGGCAGCCGTCTACTCCGGGATCTACCTGAAGCTGAAAAGCGGGAAGACTTCTTGGGAAGACAAACTGAAACTCGCCCATTTCGCCTGGATATCTCACCAGTGCGTCTTGCCCAATAAAGAGCAAGTAAGTGGCTTGTGATGGTAACACGGAGAAAGAACAACAACAAGAAGTAATCCCAGTAAATAATTGCAGCCGAGGGTGAATTGGGCAGTAAAATCCAGATCTAGTTGCTGAAGCTTTCACCTTAGGCAGTAATAGAAATAAATCTCTGATGGTGAATTGTAAGCAGCTCTTGATTGCTGTGTAGTTGTATGAAAAGTTTTTATAATGTCATTTTCCAAGCAGCCTCAGCAGAAGGATCTGCATCAGGGCAGGAAGAGAGAATCTTTAATGTATGGAGAGGGCAGTGCATGTGATTTTCATGTAGAGAGGGCAGTGCATGTGTTCTCAGGGACAGATGAGAAGCCATTGTCCTCAGAGCTGTTGTTAGCATTGTTTATTATATCCTGTACAGGGTGCTCTAAATTCTGCTGCTTCTGGTCACAGTTAAGAACATCAGGGTGGGAGAGCTGACTAGCTCCAGGTGTGTTTCCCAGCATTCTAAAGTTGTGCACATGGAAAGAGTGCACTCTGGATTCATGGCCTTCTCTGTTCACTGTGTGGAACCCATCCTCTCCCCTCAAGTCTTTTCTTCTGACCCTGTTTCCTGAAGGTCTGTTCAGGGTTTGTCCAAGTGAGAGGGGGGTGGCTTGTGCTGTTCCTCCAGCCCAGTAGTTTTGTGGGATCTGTGTTTTTTACCACCTGGGATCAGTGTTTTGAATTCCTGACATTTGAGTTACTTAGAATATTAACTCTAGGCATACACCATCGTTTTATTAAAAAAAAATAATCTAATTTAGTGGGTTTCAACCTTTTCCAGTTTGCACATGTCTGAATTCTTAGGCCTGAATTTCTTAAGCAGTGAATCTAAGCATACTGAGGGGAGGATGTGAAAGGAATGGGAATTGTCAGAAAGTGAGAACCATCTGATTCCTTAAGTTTTGCTTTAAAAGACTACGTTTGGTAATCAGTATTGACTGACACAATTATACCCTGGTGAAAAGGGCCTGAGGATGTTGACTCCTAAAAGCTGTCTTAGGGGAGCAGAGGGGCAGCAATGGATTTAGAGTGAAAGATCTTAGAAATTTAGATCTTGGTTGAAGCCTACAAGGATGGACTTCTCTGTTCATTCAGAGCTGGCCTGCACTGATGTAGAGCAGCTCTCAAGGTACAAGTGCTGTAATTGTGCATAGGTGCTGCTTTTGTCTTGGTCTTGCATGGGGGTTATTAAAAAGGACTTCTTTTCCCTTTTGTTAACAGGTATTGCTTGATTGGGTAAGCCATACATTGGTCTCATACTACAATAAGAAACTTGAACTGGAGGATGAAGTTGTTGAGAAGCTCTGGGCTTATCTAGACAACATTATCCATAGTAGAAGACTACAGAATCTTTTAAAGAGTGGGAAGACAGTTGGTCTCAGTTTTTCAATCGCACAGGTAAGTAGAACTGTGGGTATTTTGCAGCATGCTGGGTAGCAGTGCAAGTCTTACATAGTATGTGACTCTTCCTCACAGTGTAGGGTGTTATGTGAAATATATAATAATTAATCCAATGGCTTTTAGGGCCTCTAATAAAATCTTCTCCATTTCTGTTCTGCAGTGCTGTTTATATTGGTGCAGTGGTAAGGCTGAAAATAGCAGTGTTCTCACTGTAACCTCACAGTTAATATTCCTCTCTGTCTTTAACTTGTATACACTCTCAGAGAGTAAACTGGTTTAAATATTTCAGTTGGTAAGCAAAGGCTCAGTTCTGTATGTTGCTTTTCTATATTGTTTACTGCTTTATATACTTTATACTGCCATTTTTCTTGGGAGTCTTCAGGAGAGAGATTTTCCCTCACAGTGTAACTCATCAGCATGTTTGGCTTGAGGACTTGTGCAGTGTGATGTGCTGCTGGGCAGACCCTGCAGCTGCTTCTGCTGACTCCAAGCAGTGATGGCACTGAATCATTATTGATCTTAATTAATCATATCATTGTTTAAGCCTCATCTGAAAGTGAATTGGGAAGACTTCAGTTACAGTTTAGGACTGGAGCAGAAAGTTTAACTTTTTATTCAGCTGCATTGTAACAGAAACTGCAGAATGAGTGGATGGCTGGAAAGGCAGGCAAAATGGCTGGAAAAATGAGACTTTGAGTTGTGAGCTGGTTAGGAGGAGGTGGGAAAAGATTGTCTTTACCTGCAGTAAATTGTGTTGTGAAATGCAGAGAATTGGTTAAATAAAAGCTGCTAACAGGAAGTGTGCCAAATTTAAATGTGCTCTGGATGTGGAAAACCTGTCAGTCTGAAAACTGGGTGAGAGGTACAGACCAGAGTATCCTAAAGACCAAGGACAGAGGTGGTTGAGGATCCAGTGGAAAATATTAAGGATTTGTCTTCATCTCGTGGGGCTTGAGCTGAGGAGATGAACTGCCCACTGGAAGATGTAAGGAGACAATTGAGGTGTTTACTTGTGGAATAGAGGCAGATTTGTGAATAGTTGCTGACAAGATTATCTGGAGGTGAGAAAAGGGAGCAAATAAAAAGGGGATGAAAGAAGAAAACCACAAAGTTTGACAGAAGGAAGGGAAATGCAAGTTCAAATAAACATTAATTCTTTAGAACTGTGTATCCCTCAAAGAGCAATCCCCCAGATCCAGATATCAGCACAGGGAACAGGCTCTTTAAAATACAAAGATGATATTTAGTTGTGAACACTTACTGCATAAGTTTACTGGATCAAAGCTATTGGTTCATTACAAATGAGCTTTATCTTTGTGTGCAGAACTGACTTTGTTTTTTTTCTTGTTTTCTTTCTTTAACTACTCAGGTCATAAACGAAAGACTATCAGAGGCCTGTTCTCCAAAACCACAGCAAACCACTGGCACAGTGCTGAGCTGCTCCAGTGGCATCCTTTCTACTCCTTCCCTCTCCATCATTTACACAGCAAAGTGTGAGCTCTTGGTTGATCTCCTCAGCAAGCTGTCCAAGCTGGCATGTCAGCAGCTGGCTCCCGAGGATGCTGTGGGCCCCCAGCTCTTCAGCGTCCTCCACCTTACTTTTGCTCAGTACCTCCTGATCCAGAGGCAGCAAACCAACCCAAATCGTGTGTTTGGGCAAGTGGCAAGTCACCTGCTGCAGCCCTGTCTGCTCCTGAGGCACTTGTTGGCTGTGAGGACCTGGACACAGGCGGATGACAGCCGCGTGCGTCAGCACCTGAGCAGGGAGATCCGAAACCAAGTGGAAACTGTGCTGCGGGCTGGGTTATTCCAGCCTGAGCTTTTCTCATCCTACAAAGAGGAGCTGCTGCCACAACAGGAGCTCCAGGAGAAGAAGAAAGGAGCTTTGAAAAGCCTTTTGCTACCAGTCAACACAGTGCAGACCAAGCTGGGCAGTGACTTTTGTGAGCCTGCTCTCCATGGAGCCGTTGTGGCTGGTTCAGTGTCCCTGCTGTATAAACTCTTTCTGGACTCGTACTGTAAGGCAGAAAACCACCTCGTGTGTTTCCACATGCTCAGCAGGCTTTTTGGCTGTCTCAGGCTCTCTGGCCTGCAGCTTGGTGTGATGGAGGACACGTTGTCTCCTGCAGACTGGAGTGCAGAGCTGCTGGCTTTGGAACAGCTTCTGAGCTCTGTGCTCAGCAACGACGTCTACAATGTTGCCAGCGACCGTATCCGGCACAAGGAGGTACAGTTTGGATTTTACCGCCAGCTGGCACAGGTGTTGCTGAGCCACTCCCAAGCTTCCATCCCTGCTTGGTTCAGGTGTCTTAAACTCCTGATGTCATTAAACCACCTTATAATAGAACCAGACCTGGATGACTTGGTCGCCTCAGCTTGGATCGATGCCGACGTCTCCGAGCCGCGTACAAAGAAGGCCCAGGAGGCTCTCATCAGCTCCATGTTTCACACTTACTCCAAGCTGAGACAGTTCCCGAGGCTCTTTGAGGTGGTGCTGACAGTCATTTGCCAGCCAGCTGCTGATGAAGTGAGGCTGCCTGTCTTCTCTGCTGGCCTGACTCTGAAGCTTCGGGAGTGCCTCCTTGAACTACCTCCCAACCAGATTCTGGACATTCTGTGTCTCTTTGTGGAGAAATGCCAGACCCTCATCATTCCTGCTGTTGAAGGGTCAGATGACATGGCCTTGAAGCTCCTGTCAGTGAGCTTGGTGCTGCATGCTTTTCTGTTCAACATGAGGAGCCTAGATGATGTCACTCCTTCCCCTGTCATCCTTCGCACCCAGAGTCTGCTGGCAAAGATGCAGAAGGGCATAATCCAACCACTGATGGAACTGCTGCAGGCTCCTAGAAGAGAGGAGGAGAAGTCAGAGCTTTGGCTAAGAAAGGCCAGTGACTCTGCTTTCCTCCTTGTTTACACCTGGATTGAGGTAGACACTTTGTTTGGTGCTAGCTGCAGCAAATACGTATCTCCAGCAGCTGAAGTTGCTGGTGCTGTTACTGCATCATCTGCAAGGCCCAGGGGCACTTCAGTTTTCCTCCCTGGTGTGGAGGAGCAGTGCTGGGAGAGAGTCGTGGAACTTGCAAACAGTTTTGCCACTAGTAAGTATTGCTTGGAACTGCTCACACTTCAGAATATGAAGATGATTTTAATGCAGACTGAAGCTGACCTGAAGACCTTGCAGCATGCTGCAGCTTTCATCCTGGAGTCTGGGAGGTCCATCATGAGCAGGAGAGAATCTGAACCCTGGGATGGAGACATCAGTGCAGTAAATGATCTCACCTACCCCTACTGCCCACTGGCACCTTGTCATCTCCAACCTGACTATCCTGTTGCCTTATATTTCCCTGAAGGATGTAGAGTACATTGCAAATATACTTCTAGAGACATTAGTATTGGGCAAAGCTCAGGAAGCTGTCACAGACCAGGAGCCTTCCATCAGCATTGAAAAGGTGTCTCTTAGTTTTGTAAAAAGCTCCTTTCTCCCGGAAATGAAGGTCCTGCATTGTGCTTTTCTGACCAGTCTTATTCATCAGTTCGCTGGAGTGCTGCCCTCTGCTGCCAAGGATGCAGCAGATCTGCCACTTCAGCAGCTGTCTGCAGGTAGTATTCCTTGGCATGAAGAAATCCTGGCTCCTTGCAGACCTGGTGACCCACTGGAAGCACCATCAGAAAGCAAACTGCTGAAGGATGAGCTCAGTTTGTCTTGGAAAACACTGGAGAGAGTTGCCCAGTGTGTAGTATTGTTAGCAAAAAGTGGCTGCCCTGTCATCCTGAAAAAACATCAGCTAGAAAGATGCTTAGGTTTGCTAGAAATTGCTTCTTTTCTGAAGCTAGACAGTCTTCTTCCCTCTGACTCTACCCGGTGTTTTCTGGTGCTCCTGTCCCTGATAGCCAATACCAGGGCTGGTGCCTCTTGCAGCAAGCTGCTGCTGCTGGAGTTTTTAAGTACCTGCTTCCACCTCCTGAGGTGCCTGCAAGCAGGCAGGAATGCCAACTCTATTTTGAAGGTGTTTCATGCCAGTGATGTTCTTGAGACTGTCATGGGCTCCCAGCTTACAGCCAGTAAACTCTTCACAGATGTTTTGACTGTTCCTGTTTGGGCAGAGTATCTCCAGGAAGTCCAAGCCTTTTTGGAAAACTTTCTTCAGATGATTATTGAAAGAAGGCAAAGTGTGAGGCTCAACTTGGAGAAGTTCCTGTCTTTCCTGATGAGCTGCAAAGCAGATGGTGCAGCCAAAAGCAAAAGCTGCAAAAATGACAACCCTGCAGCTGGGCAGTTACTGCTCATGGCATTCACCACACTCTGTCATGTGGTCACACTCTACCTCCAGCAGCTGCCAGAGAAGAAGCTGCAGTCTGCTGATGTGCTGGCTGCTCTCTTGGAGCCAGTAGTTCTGCAGATGGTCAGAGCTGTTGAGCATGGTCTTCAGAGTAACACCCAAACCCAGCCTTTGCCTCTGACATTCATACCATCTGTCACGACCCTTCTCCAAGCAGACCTGAGCCATGCTGTCAAGAAGGGCTGGCAAAAGGAGCCTGGTGGCTTTTTGGAGCAACCCCGTATTAAACTGTACCAGAAGTTTTACTCTCAGATACTCAGAGAGCTGCCCTGTGGAGGAGAGAACCTGCAGTTCCTTCAGTCTGCCTTGCAGTTCCTTGTGGTCTTCTGCTCAGTGCCAGAGCTGTATCCTGGAAAAGAAACTGCAGTTACTGTGGTTTTTGCTATAAGGAAGCTTCTCACTGGTATGAAAACTCCCTTTCTCCATTTTCATTGCTAATTTTGCAGCACAGAGGCAAGTTAAAAGCCTTTTAGCAAAACATGCAGCTTTTTGAAATCTCTGTGTCTGTTTACTTGTGTTGAAGCAGTAAGCTAGCCTTTTATAAATGCATAGCAGGAAGATTTTCAAGGAGGCAGTGTTGTACTGTGTGGTACCTAGACCACAGCTGCCATCTAATTTGGTAATGGTCTGGTGTCCCCACTGTCAGAGGGACCTGGATCTCTTGGAGCAAGTCCAGAGGAGGGACACAAAGGTGATCCAGGGGTTGGAACACTTCTGCTAGGATGAGAGGCTGAAGGAGCTGGGATTGTTCAGCCTGGAGAAGAGAAGACTCCAGGGGGACCTTAGAGCTGCCTTCCAGTCCCTGAAGAGAACCTAGAGGAAGGCTGCAGAGGGACTTTTCATAAGGGTGTCCAGGGGCAGGACAAGGGGAAATGGTTTGAAACTGAAGGAGAAGAGGTTTAGATGGGATGTTAGGAAGAAGTTCTTCAGTAGGAGGGTGCTGAGACTCTGGAACAGATTGCCCAGAGAAGCTGTGGCTGTCCCCTCCCTGGAGGTGTTCAAGGCCAGGTTGGATGAGGCTTGGAGCAACCTGGGCTGGATGAGAGGTGTCCCTGCCCATGGCAGGAGCTTGGAGGAGATGGGCTCTAAGGCCTCTCCCAACCTCAGCCATGCTATGGTAAGGTACAAACATCTGGATAAGATTACACATAGGTTATAAGCATGTGCTACTGTACCAGTGTACTATGTACATTACAAAGCACACAGGAAAAAATAAGTTAAAGCATGAGGTAAAGATGAAATAAACACTGTTTTTTAGTTTATAACTTCTGCACCCTAAGGTGTTACCTTGTCCACACTCTACTTTGGAGACTGGTGCTCAAGTGGACTAGTCATGATCTCAGTGTTAATAATATGTTGGCAACAGGCAGTTAAGAGCAGAACACAGCTCTCCATGGAAAATTGGATCTTGAGTTTGCACAGCTGGGTTTGAGCTGGAACATACATGTAAACACAGGCTTAGTCTGCCTCTTCTCTGGCCTGCAGTTTGATCCTTTGGAATTTTGGGGTTCAGTAAGGGCACTTAAAGTAGGGATTTCCCATTACAACTGGGGGCCATGAGGAAATGTCAATGGCTGTAAGGTTTTTGCTGACTTATCACTCTTTCATCCTACATGTCCCTTTACTGGTGTAAGATTGGTAAAGTGCTTCAGCCTGGGGACCTAATTAATCACTGCAAAAAGTTGTAAGAATTTCTGATGAGTAAGTACAGTGTAAAATAGGATGAAATATGGGTTCCTGTTGAAGATTTTCATGACTGCACAGATTCTGTGGAGACCTGTAACTGAGACACAAGCCTTCAGAACAGGTCAAGATGTAAACTAGTCCAGGACTACCTAGGTAGTAGTGGTTGAGGAAGTGGGGGGAAGTGTGACATGTGATCAGCAGAGACCTAAACTGTCCTCTTAATGCTTTTGGGACTTGTGATGCCTCTCTGGCTTGCATTTGTAGGAAAAGCCTTGTGGCTTGTTTAGCCTACTCCCTTGGCCTAAGCACATTTTTGTTGTAGTGTTGCCCTGCTCCTGAGGGCTTTTTGTTAGTGTGATGACTGCTCTGTGTTCCCTAGGGTGGGAAGTACCTGAGAGCAGCAGTTCCTTGCTGTGGCAGGGTGGGTAAAGGGAAAGCATGGGGCCTGCTTTGAATTTGATTGTTAAAAAGGTACCTACAGAGCTGTTTTAAGGCTTGATTTGCCCTCTTCTTCCTGTGGAAGCCCCTGTCTTGGGAATTAAGACATGCTTGTGTCTCTTGAATATGCAGGTCCTGCAGTCACAACCCAGGTGATCCAAAGTATGGAGGTGGAGCTGACAGAGGTGCTTGTCCAGCTGCTGGGAAACTGCTCTGCTGAGGAGTTTTATACCATAATGAGGCTGGTGCTGCAGGGACTTGAAATGAAGAATGTTTGGCAACAGAATGCTAAAGTAAGGCATGAACTTAGTCTATTGTCAGCTTCAATTTTCTGCCTCTTGAAAACAAATTGTTGGCTGAGTGACATCTGATAAATATTTTTTTTTCTCTTCCTGTCCTATGTTCAGTGGCAAGGTGAAATTAATTTACATGGTTAAGGGCTTGGTGACTATGCTGGGATATGTTCTGGGTTGAAATTGAGAGAAGAAGAAAGATCATGGAAACCTTACTGGAAAAAACTTTCTGTCCAGTTTAAGGATTTAGCAGTCTTAATTCCTTGTATTGTCAACAGAAAGCACACAGCTGGGATGTTGCAGGCCATGCTGAAATTTAACAGGTTTAAAGGCATTTAAAAAAAATTTTTGAAGTAAAACCAAAGCTGCATTTGTGCTTTTGATATTTGTCTCTTTAAAGACTTACTCTCTAATAATCAGATTCCTCTCAGATGCTTTCTGAATACTCTGCCTTTCTCCAGAGCAGCTTAAAGCAGCAGGGGTAACATAATGAACACCTTTGGCAAAAAAATCCAGCTGTACCCTGCTTACAAAGCTGAGTGATCTGAGAATGAAGCTTGGGCTAAACCTGGGGGTTTGTCTGGCTCTGTCTTACCAGAAATAGACAGAAATACACTTCATCAATGCTTGATAGGCCTTTTTGAAAGTGTATCTGGAATCTCTGTACTATGCATATAATTCCTCCCACCTGAGTACAGTTTGCAATATGTTTCTTTGGTCTGTCATAACAGCCAGCAGGGAAAAATAAAACTGAAAATGCTGCCAAATGCAGCATTCTTACTCTCTAGTGCACTGATGTCTCTGTATTCCCCCTGCTTCCCTTTGCTACCTAGTGGCAGTTGAAGGGGAAGGCTTTCCTTCCTTTAAAATCACATAAGCTTTTCTGTACAGTGATCTGTAAAACAAATGTAGGATGCAGTACATCTGAGCCAGTGCTGCTCAGCACATGGAATTTTGTTGAGCCACTGCTTACTGCACAATTTTCAGAGGTCTGTGGGTGGGAGGGTGTTTGTGTGTCAAGGCTCTGGTAATGCTCAAAACTGCCACTGCCCTTGGAAGAGCTCTTCTGGACCTGAGAGGAGCCCAGTGCATCTTGTACCAGTGACTGAGCATCCATCTTTCCCCAGGAAGTACTGTCAGCTGTTACACTCACCAAACTGCTGCTCAGCTGCCCCTTAAGTGGAGACAAAGAGAAAGCTTTCTGGTTTGCCAGCCCACAGATAATCACAGCTTTAGCTGTAAGTATCTCTTTAGTGTAACTTCTTAGCCTATCCCTTTTATCTGCTGGAGTCTCTAGTGGTTACATCTAACAGACACAGAGGCATACAGAACCAAAAAAACTGTGGGTACTAGACAAATCCCTATTCCAGCTTCACCTGCACTTTTTTGTCTAGACCCTTTTGTCTCCTCCATCCTCAATTAAATCCCCTGTGAGTGAATAGTATAGGTCATCCATTTCTGATTATCAGTGATTTTCAGAGACTGCCCCTTGTTATCTGGAGCTTGGGAGAAACTGCAGACAAGACACTCTGAGTCTCCTGCCCTTTCTCCTATCCAAAGGAGAAGGTAACTGCCAGCCAGGTGTTGCAGCAGAAGCCAACAGCAGCAAAACAGAAATGTGCTCATATTGCAAAAATAGTAAGATATATTCACTGAATTACAAGTGGAAAACTTAACTAAAAGTAACCACACCCAGGTTTGCTATCCTTCAGTTGTAGAGGGTACAAATCTAAGGGTGTAGATATTTCTTCTCCCATGGTGGTGGTGTCTCTAGACCAGGGATGCCTGGGGATCACGGGTGTGCAATTTCAGCCCTTTACTTGGCTGGTCTGCATGCTTGTGAAGCAGGGAGCTGCATCAGGGCATTCATGTGAGGAGGTGCAAAGAGATGCTAGGTGCCAGGACACTGGGGAGTAGTTAATTCCACACTGACAGCACTGCTTGCCTGAGGGACATCATGTGCATGAGGCTGCAGATGCACCAGGATGTCTGAAGTGCAGGAGTCTCCCTGCTCATCCAGCTTGCACTGGTTTAGTTCCAGTGACTCAGCTTGGGGCATTACCATTCTCTGGTGGGTGAATGCTGGTGGTAGTGGCTCCTGCACTCTTCCTTACCTGTTTCCTATCTTCTTGTAGATGCAAACCAAAGAGGCCTGTCAGGACCAATCACTGATTTCCACCATAGTTGTACCTATTCTAGAGACTGTAGCAGCTTTGCTAAGGCAAGGAGAAGGGGTTCTCTTGAACCCACACCACGTGGCACTGGCATTCAGCATTCTCCTTACAGTCCCTCTGGATCATCTGAAGACTGAGGACTATCAAGGTGTCTTCCTGGGAGTCCATGAAGTGCTCTTCTCTATTGTTCAGTGTCATCCAAAGGTATATCTGTGAGGGGATGGTAGGAGGAAAAAAAGGTTGAAAGAACCAACACAGAGCCCAGTGATGAGAGGTTTTATTTTATTAATAGTGATTTTGAAAATATTTGTCCTGATAGTCTCAAAGTTTTTGTACCACTTGTAATTTAAAATGCTGGGATTCTCAAAATTACATAATTTCAGTTGCTCTCCTGCTTTGCCTTTTGCCTGCATTGGTAGTCTTTGACAGCATCTGATACCAGATTAGAATAAAACTTTCCCTTTTTTATGATTGACCTCTAGAGGCAGAAATAGCTCAGGGTCTAGGAACTCATTCTCCCTGGAGGTCAAGATTCTGCAGTCCTTTCAAAACAGGACTTAGTTAGAAATTGGTGACCTTCAAACAATATTCCATCCTGCTTTTCTTGTCAGCCTTCTGGCATGGGGCAGTGAAAGATGTGCCAAAATTTGCACAGGACTAGAGATGCTCCTACACAGGAGATGTAGGTGGAAGAAAAAAGAAAAAGGGCCTCATGCCTTTGTGTCAATACTGACAGTGAAAAAAGCTAAAGGTGGGGAAATGGCAAATTCTAAAAGCAAGGCAGCACACATTGCTAAATTGCCTTTAGAAAAACTCTGTTTTAAAGCTGTTTTCACACAGGGACCTGTAGTGTTACTGGACCCTGCATCCTGTGGATCTGTCTAGCTACAGAGCTTCTCTACCAGAAGAAACAAATTCCCTAAACTTTAGGGTGCTAAATCAAATGCTGCTTTGGAGACATGAAGTAACTCTAATATTTGAATATGGCCAGGACTGCAGTCCTGCTCCAGGATTCTCTGGTGCTAGACAAGAGATGGATGCAGAATGCTAATACAGTCTCTGCTCCTGGCAGCTGTATAAGCTCTGTAGGTTCCTTCCCAGGAACTGATTTCTCTCAGTCTATGATCTGGTGGACCTCCACTCTCTCTGCTCCCTTTACTACATAATCTCAGATATTGTTTTTTCTATTTCATCTCTTTGCAGGTGCTGTTGAAAGCAGCACCATCTTTTCTGAACAGTTTCCATCGTCTGGTTGCTTCTGTCATGCATGAAGGACGTCAGAAAGGAGATGGAGGTACCCTGTCTTTCCCATTTTTCCATTGTATAGACACACACTGTATTTTTATATATCATAGAAGAGGAGATGCAGAACCGGGCAGCCTGACACCAGAAACAAAGTCCTCAAAATCTTGCTGTGGCATCGAAACCATTAGCACTGTCTGTCCTTTATGTAAAATTGAGGGTGAGGTTTGTAGTGTTGGGGGCTTGTGAAGGTAACTGAGGGGCTGCTTTAGGTGAGTGAGGTGTTCTTCACTCCTTGGATGGCAAGTAGACAGGAGCCAGTCTTGTTCTGCCCAGTCTCTGCTCTTCCTAACAACTTCTGTACATGAAATCATGGTGGTTCTGAACTCTGGTGGTACATGCCTGAGTTATAGCCCCAAATCAGTCCTACTAAATGGAGCTTCTTGAGACTGGAACTGTGTTTATTACAGACCTGAACTGTCACCATTCTAAGCATAAAGTCAGAACATGACATGTCTGAAGCAGCAACTGGGATTAGATGATATCTCTCTATGCTCAAGGGTTTGGAATTAGTGTAGTTAAATATCTCAAAAAGAAGAAGTAAAAGACTAGAAAAAAGACTACTTTTACTTTCTAGTAAAAGTACTAGAAGTTGTTAAAGGATTTTCATTGTCAAAGCAGTCAGGTCCAAGATGTTCACAGTGAGCAAGGTAATCCTGCTGTGCTTTCTGCTGATCAGAACACACATACAGTCATTACTAGTGATGACTTTTTGAGGCAAGTTGACTGCAAATCCTGCAACTGCTTGTATCCTGCTTTCCACTGATGCCCTGCAGCTTATTCCATGGTCACATTTATCTTAGCTGATATGTTGCCCTCAACTTTGAGCAGATGTGAGTGTGTGTATGCATCATGAAGGAATACACTAACAAAAGCCCAGTGGTGGAAGAAAAGGTGAAACTTAAACTGAGGTGCCAGACTGAGAATTTGCTCACTTCTGTAACATGTTTACAGAAGGGAAGGAAACTTATGGACACTTAGCATCCTGAAGTTTAAAAATATGCTGTTTGTATTTGTAGGATTGTTTTGTTTTCAGAACAGATAACATGAAAGTAATTTCTAGATTTCCTTTCTCTCTTGTTTGTGTTAGTTTTCTTCATCCACTGCCTACTGGAAGGGTAAATTCTCAGGTGATCTTTGCAGCCTCACTGTAAATATCTCCAGTGCCACAGCCTCTGCTGCTGTATTCCACATAGGAAATCTCATCAGGAAATATTCTTACTGTGCTGTTTTAAAGAAACAGCCAATGATTTCCTGTAGATAGAGAATATAATTTTCCAGTCTCCTTGTTCTCTCCTCCACAGTGCTGGTTGGGACCGAGTCACGGATGGGACCGGAGCTGCTAATTTGAGCACTTCTGTGTTTATAACAAGCACTTTCTGCCTTGCACTGCATGTTGAGTGCTCTTACAAAACAACCATTGCAAGACATGCATATGGTGTCCCCTGGGGGAGTTTTTAAGCCTTAAATGCCAGAGTGCAACTTGGTTTCTGTTTTAGGTAGCACAGAGGAGCTTCAAGTTCCCCTGAGGTGCGCGCACTTGGTGGAACGGATGTACACTCACATTGCTGCAGAAATGGAGGACTTCACTGTGTTTTCTGCTTTCATCGTGGCTCAGTATGTGACTGAGCTGCAGAAGGTAACATGTTCTCATCCACCCTGAGAGTGCTCTGGTATTGAGTTGGCTTTGGAGTTGCTGTTCCAAAGGCAGCTGTGTATGGTTTGCTAAAATACGTGAAGTTATCAGAGTTGCTGTGCCTTCTGGGGTTACAAGTTTGATTCAGACTGTTATTTCAAGCAAGAATTCCTGAGAATATTTCTCCCCCAGCTGCTCTAAACTTTCTAAGGCTGTAGGTTATAGTGTTTTTTGTTGTTTTTTAAGGCAAACAATGCAATGCCTCTTCACAGAACTGCTTTGCTTTTCTGTCATGTTGGATGCTGCTTTTTCTTCATGTGGTAGTTAGGATCTTTCCCAGACAGTCTCCAGCATCTAGGACTGGTAGCAGTTAGGGCCCCATCTGGATGGGGAATTTCCTGGAAATGTCTCCTGGAAAATATCTTTTTATCTGGTCTAAATGAGTAAGTGCATGAAAAAATTGTTACCAAGCCAGAAAGTTGTTAGCTTTTCAGTAATTCTCCTGCCATACCAAATATATCATTGTGATCCTTACTGAAAACAACCAGTCCTGATTTTATGGGTACCAAGTCAGTAACTTCTCACATCCAGACCTAAGTTCCAGCTGTCATTCTGTTCAACCTAATGGATTTGGATTTCAGCAGGGTTTGAGTGCTGCTTATGTTGCAAGCACCTGCAGATTGATTGTTTGTGGCTCTGGGCTGAAATAACAGAGAGAAATTTTAGTATTTGTTTTTAGGCTCTCTTACCACAGAAATATCCTACCTGGTGCTATGTTTCTGTAGGATTATGGAGTAACCAGTGTAGATAACCATGAAGGTTGTTACAGAGCTTAAAGTCATCCACCTTCTGCTTTTTTTAAAAGTGTTGCTGATCAGTTGGTTATTTTCCACATGGTAAACCTAGTAGTTCAGAAAATTCTAGGGGCAAATTATTGTTAGAGCTCCTTCTGCTCTGTTTAACTTCTCTGAACTCAAAAATTTGTTCATCACTGAACTGGAAGTCAGAAGACCTGAATTGTCATATCACCTTTTTGGGTGGCAAGGACACTTAGCTCAGCATTAGCAGGAGTACAAAGTCTCATGAGACTTCTGGGAAAGTTTTGTCCAATGCTTTGAGCAGGCAATGGAAAGCAAGGGGTGCTAACTGGTACCACAGATCAGTGATGTGGACAATGGGAGAGGGAGGTTGGGGTAGTGAGCCACCAAACGTTGTGACAAGGATGTTTTCTGCCAGGCAGAATAGACAGATCACAAGTAGGTGAGGATTTCTTGGCTCATTAAGCTGGTGAGAACTGATGGAGGCAGGGGAGGCCTCAGCACGCCCCATTTCAGGGGGCACAGGCACATCTTTCATGTTGCTCTGCAGAGTTCTGAGACCAGATCAGTGGCTTTTCAGTCTGTGATCTAAAGACCTTGGGGGTCCATCAAAGGTAACTGAGGAAAACATCAAAAACATCTTTATAGATTTAAGTCTTTCTATGGGCATCTGTACTTGCTGGAGCCCTTTTAAGGGTCTGCAGACTGAAACTGATGAAAGCTACTGGCCTAAGCAGTCACTTGCCCCTGAAGTAGTTGTCTAACAGTTCTCTTAGTACTTCCAGAAAATAAAGTATCCTTGTGAATTATTTTATGATAGCATAGAAAGATTCCTTGTCTCTCTCATCCAGTTGTCAGTGCTTTTCCCTTGTTTTCCATGAGCTGTTGTTTAATTCAGCAGCAGTGAAATACCTCTTCACACATTTAATGTCTCACATCAAGAGCCCTGTAATGCTTGACAAATTGGCTGTGCTAACTATATAGACCATAAAACACTTAAAACCATAATTAACTGCTAGCCAGTAGTGGCAGCTATTTAAATCTTTGGTTCTGCTTCCCATAGTGTTGTTGGGGGTGTTTATAGGAAACTGCACTACCAAGCAAGGTTAAATAAAGCAGAGGTCCAGGTTAATTTACAAGGCAAAGGATGCAATTCCATTAACTGCAGCTCTGAGGTATCTGCTGATCCCAAGTGGGACATCTGGTCCCTGTTGTCCATAGCTGGGAGTGTTGTCCTCATTCTCTGCAGTCATTCCCTAGGAAAGGAGAGGCCAGCCCAGTGCATTCACTGGGAGCTGCAGTGCTCAACTGTTCTGTTACTTCAGTGCATGGTGCAGGGACAAATATACATCTGGTATAAACCTGCTGAAGAGTCAGCTGGCACAGAGGGGAAAAAAAATTACAAGCTTTTGGTCATGCCAACTCTTCAGGGTCAGAGATCCAAGGAAAGGTTTTATGTGCCTCAGTGCCCACTCTGTTATTTTTCCCAGCTCTGTTAGCAGGTCTAATAAAATGTATTTGCTCTTTTACATTTAGGGTAGGAAGAGCAGGAGCCTGTCACAGTGATTAGGAGTGTACTTCATTAGTGGAAAGTTTATTTGTTGCCTGAGGAAGAAAGAAGTCTGAATTTTAATGACAGCTTTTTATGTAATTTTCATTAGGCCTGGAGTGCAGAGGCTTAGGTCTGGAGGCATAAAGCTAATTTTGGGATTTAGCAAAGATAAGATATGGTTCTGTGGCAAAAATAATGTCATTATTCCAGAGGCCAGCACCACCTCAGGCAGTGAAGTATTTAGCAAGTGATTTGTGAGGACAGGAGAAATTTCAGTCATCCTGGAGCACCAGAGGACTCCAGAAGAAGCACTGGTGTGTCCCTGGTTGTGGTGGCAGTTCTGCTGGTGGCAGGGCTGAGCAGGGCTCATGAGGGCAGGAGCAGAGCACAGAGTTCTGGAGTCATTCCTTCTATTCCTTCAGCTCCCTGCATGGCTTCAGGCAAGGTACCTGATTCCTGGTTGTAAGAACAGATCAAAGAAATTTCAGTCTCCTGAACTTTTTGAAGGCTTCTTTTATTAAGGCTTATAGACATTTAAGTCCTCAGATATAAATTGTTAGATAAATATTGAGCTGTTAAGTGACAAGTTCATATTGATTGACTCGCCAGTCCAAATCCCAGAGTGGCCTAAAAGTGCTCATTTGGGATGGAAAAGTACCAGCACTCAGGAAACAGGAGACGTAGAGAATCTACTGAAATGTGTAGGGCAAGGATTTAGTTTTGTTTTTTTTTAATTACAGCTTTTCTGCAGTTTTTATATGATTCCAGGTTGATCAGTGTCTTTGCAGAAATGTGCATCGCAGCGTTCCTCTGCGTTTGACTGCGAGGGGCATTCCTGTTCTGCAAAACATGTTGGCAAAAATCAGGAAAACAGTACACTAGTCAAAATCTTGGATTTTTATCTCCCGGGCTCTTCCAGATGGTGTGCTGCACTGGATAACATGTTGTCAGCATTTAATATACACTGACTGTGGGCAGGGTGTTTCTTGTTGCCTTTTTGTCTTCAAGTTTAATGCAGTTTTGTTCTTCTCGTAGGTGACTTTGCACCCGGCTGTGAAGAAACATCTCACAGAAGGGATATATCATATCCTGGATCTTTGCATTGAAAGGGACATCAAGTTCTTAAATGTGTCACTACCAGCAGGTGTCAGGGAGGTCTTTAAGGATCTGTATGACGATTACAACCGCTACCACAAAGCCAAAAAACAGGGAGAGGAAAAGTACACTGCCTGATGGATCCTGCCTGGTGCTGCACAGTTGGTTGGGAATTGATCTTGGTCCTTGGTGCTGCTTGGTTTGGGATGAGTGGTAATATCAAATCTGAGGAGAGTCCTCTAGACATGGTTTGCATCTATCTCTGTATGGGGAGCAGGGGGAGAGGGAGGGAGGATGTGCTGTTAGGTCTGGTCCTGCTGTGTGCTACAAATGGCAGAAGTGCTGCACCTCTGCTGGCCCCACCATGAACTTCCTGGGAGCCCTGGGGACCTCGCTGTGGTCTGGCAGCAGATGTCAGACCTCAGGCTTTGGCACATCCTGGTGCTTTTCTGTGGGAAGCAATAGGCTGGTGTAAAAGCCAGTGAAGGGTTATAACTCTCTTGCTTACCTGGTAAGCAGAATCAAAGCAGCTGAAGTGCTTATTTTTGTACCTTGTTATTCTACATTTTTGTTACTGAAGAAATTTGTGCTGGGCTGCTGCATGGCAGGCTGCTATGCAAAAAAATGGAAATACAGTAAAAAAATTTGAAAGTTTGTATCTCTTTGCTTGATTGGTTTTACTCTTAAATCCATCCCTGGGCAATCTGGTCTGACCTATTGAATTTCCTTCCCAACTGAATTATCCTGTGATCTCATTATAATCAAAAGGACTGACTACTTAGAGCTCTGGTCGATTTACTGTCATTAAGCAATTACACTCAGTCATCTGAGCTGTGGTTCCCCTCAGTGTACATTATTAGCTTGTGACAAATGCTAAGTACCAAGACCTATCTGGGACCATCTTGGTCTATGCTGAGCCTTGGTGCTGTGCATTCACCCTGGGTTAAGAGCAAGCCTTGGACTTAGTGCAGCTCAGCTGGTGGTAATTTAATAAGCTGTGGTACATTAATCACATTAGAGCCTGTAAGCAGCTTTATCAAATAGGTCCCTTCCATTAGCTCAACTACAGACACTTATTTTCTTGAAAATGATAAAGAGACCAAGGATCCAAACTTCTGTGGAAGTGGTAAAACAATCTTCACACGTGCATGCTGCTAGCAGCAAGAACTCAGTGCTCTCACATGAGCATCTGCTTTAATCTAAAGATTTAGGGTGTCCCTGACAGAACAGTTCTGGCACATCACAGACTCCACTGGGACCTCGACTAGGATGTGGTGTCAAGTCCTTAGCCCATGGGTGGCTCCTGAATGGTGCCTGCCCCCGGGGCAGCTACTCCTGCAGCTCGTGCTGGTGCCTGCTCACCTCCTCCATCTTTGCCAGGTGAAGCATCGTGCAGTGTCTGCACTTCATCCTTTGGACTTGGAGATGTTTCTCCTCATTTCCTGAGCAACAAGCTTGGAGAGAAACTTTTGAGACAATGCAAGTGGTGTTCAGGAGCAGCCACAACAGTGTTATCAGCTCTGCTCATCTAGCCAGAATTGCAAAGCACAGCACCATGGGGACTACAAAGAAGGAAGTTAACTGGACCCTCTGCACCCCTCTGCCATTTCTGTATTTTATTTGAAAGCTGAAAAGCTGAGGTGAGGCAGTATTGGGCTGTCCCCAGGCTGTGGGGTGTTGAAGTGCTGGTAGGTCCCAGAAGGGAAACATGAATGAGATGGATGGAACCAAATGGGCACTGAAGGGAGGAAGGCTCCAGGGTGAAAACAGTTAATATGCTATGAAAACCAAGGAAGGTTTTGAGTGCTGGAAGAGGATCTGGAAAGAACAGGGAAAAAGGAGAGCTAGATTGGGAGCAGGAGAGGAAGGAAGTGAGGTAGCATCTCTGGTGTGTAAGTGTCAAGGCTCTCTTGATGTAGCCAGATGGTTGTAAGCCACACATAGAGCTCAAAAGCTTCTGAGTGTAGACCACAGAGTAAATACCATCTTACTCATTGCTCTAAAGGAGATCAACTGCTTGATTTGCTGTTGTTTTATTTCATTAATATTAACTTCTAAAATTTTGTCAATTTTAATTTCTTGGCCTGAAAGTGAAACAGTGTGACTGCCTTACATGGAGAGGGGTGATTGAAATAAGAAGCTCCGACTATAAGAAGAACACAGTGCTTGAATGAATGAAAAATTGAAATCCTGGCACAATTATAAACCTTCAGTGCAACTGCTGCTTACTCCACAAACCTCCTTCTCCAGGCTAAGCAGCAGAGTTCTGAAACACAAAGCAGCATTTCTCATTAGAAGTTAGAAAGGGGTTAAAAAAAAAAGTCTGTATTTCACTTGCTAATCCTAATTCTCTGTCCAAGAACTGCTCTGTTTGTTTTTTTGTTTTTTTTCTAGCTGGAATAAATTAAGTCCCTGGCAGAGGACCACCTGCTGAGAAAGCAGGCTTTGTTTTCTGGAGTCCATTCCCATGTGGGTGCAGTGTTCCTCTTCTATCACACGATGGAGCCATCCTGCAAGGGTACCCAAGCACCAGCTGAAGTCATAGTTGTGGTGTCCCTTTTATTTGGGCTGGGTTAGTTTGAGAACACCAAGAAGGTAAAGGGTTTGGAAGAAGCACTATCTCAGACCTAAAGGAGAGGATTGCCACCTTTGCTTCACCTGAGTGTTAGCTTCCTGCAGGTCAACCTAAAAGCAGAGTCCATCCAGGCTTCTGCACAGTTAATCCTTGCCCGATTTCCAGCTGTGGATGCAGTGCATCTCTTCCAAGGGTTGCTCTGCTGTTGCATGAACAGAAATGTTCTGAGTGCTGAGAGGCCTGGGCATCAGTGTCCTGCAGTGACCCCGGGTGTGGTGGTCATTATTCATGCCTGGGCAGTGCCCAAGTCTGCTGTGCCCAAAGTAGCTCCAATATAGAGGCAGGAAGGGCAAGAAGAAGAGTCATGAGCAGCAAAAATCACCTTGGTTTTATTTATCCATTAGTTTTGTGTAGCTCATTTCGTTGTGGAAATGAGCTGATTTTTCCACTTACCTCGGAGGGGAGCTTGATGCTTAATTTGTCTTGTTGTGGATACAAATGCCAAAATAGATGATGGCGTAAAATGGTAAAAATTATTTTGCTAATTTAGAAAGAAGTTACTTTTCCTGTTCTTACCTGCTGGGAGGAGACAACTTACTGAGTACTTTCCTTGGAGTTTGAAATAGAACAGTAACTTCCTATTTGTTTATTTCTTGGCCTGGCTCCAGAGCTGCTGGAAAACAGAGGGCTCCTTTCAAAGCTGCCTTTCTGGGTTAAAACATAATAGCATGAATAAAGGAGCACTTTGAGAGATTCCTGTATCATTATTGCTAATCTATTAAGTGATAATGGTTTGCCAAGGATAGCAGAGTGGGGAAGGGGATGAAGTGGGTGGAGGGGAGAGCCACCCACCTGGGTAGACTGGAAGAGTGGGCTAGCAAGAACCTTATGGAAGTTCAACAAGGACAAATGTGCTCAGAGCTTGAGTCCTTTTTTTTTTTTCCAGCATGGAAGTTGTACAAAGGAGGGGAAGGAGGAGAGGATTCTTTCTGCTGATCCCTGGTGGAGAGGATTTGGAAAGCAAGCAAAGAATAAAAGGAGGGGGAAACCAGGGTCCCCCGTTAATTCATTCAGCAGCTGAATTTTCTGTTATGTGCAGGCACCCCCTGCTTTTATTTCTGCAGCTTCCATTTGAGGGTTTGGTTCTTCAGGCTTCCACAGAGCTGTGCTGGGATTCCTCAGGAATGTGCCCGGAGCTGAACGTTGCTGTCTGAAGGCTGAAGACCCTGGGCTGCTTCCACTGTAGGAAAGGAGAGAGGAGAAAGGGCTGGAATGGAGGTCTGGGATGCAGACAATTACCAGGGCTCTTTCCTGAGGAGATGATTTTGTTAATGACCTGATTGCAGGTAGGAATCAGCAGCTTACAGGAAGGAAGGAAGGAATCTCCTGATAGCTGAGAGCAGAGCAGCTTTCAAACCCAGGCTGTTCCTGGTTTCCAGCGCATCTGAAACATCTGTTGCTTCATTTGGTGTGGTACAAGCTCCTGGAAACCTCTTTCAGGGGTGGTTCTCCATGTATGCAGTAGTGTGAGCTGTGAATGGGTACTTGGCTGTCCTAACACCCTGTCAGGTGTGAGAGACCGTGGGTGGGAGAAGAAACAACATTGTGGGGAGAAGTGATTGATTCCTGTTGAGTTTTTCATGCCGGTGTTGGAGCAGCGTGTGGGAGTTCCCTTCAGTAACCCCAGGGAACAGTGTTATTGGTTTGGGTTTTGTTAATATCCTGGGAAAAAGCAAGAGTGAATGTCCATGGTACAAGAAAAAAAAAAAAAAAAAAAAAAAAAAAAAAAAAAAAAAAAAAAGATTCCATTAATGATGATGTGATCAGTGAATTAGGTGGCTTGTGCAAACAAAGCCTTAACTTTATCAGTCAATGCATTAACTCGTGGAGGGAAGGCTGATCTGTCACTCTTCATCCAGCCAGGAATTGTCAGCCTGTAATCCCCTGAGGGACACGTAGCCATCCCTGCTCATCACTGGAGAGGAGACACTGGAACAACCAGATGCTGATTTTCAGCCCATTGGCACCTGAGCACAGGGCATCTGTCTGAGTGCAGGTGGCTGCTGCTTGTTCCTCTTCACCTGCACAGGGCTGAAGTTTTTGAGCAGCCATGGCTGGACAAGAGCTTTGCTGTGGCTTTGTCCCTGTACCTGCTGAAGGTCACCAGTGTCCTTCATTTGCCACCTCCTGTGGCATCTGACACAGGCTTGAGTCTTCCCCATAGAGGATTCATGAGGCTTGCAGAGTGTTTGATGCTCTGTGGGTACCCAGGTGATCCTGAGCTTATTTTTTTTAATACCACAGAGGTGAGTGATCCAGCATTATTTGTTTTTTCACAATATTTCAAGTGATAAGCAGAAAACATGGAGACTGACAGCTTAATTTCTGCCCCTTTTGTCCTCACACCAGATGCATGTGAAACTTGGTATTCTTTTCATGTGCCTTTTACTTTAGTTTTTAGGGTTCTTTGAGACTGCTCAGTGTTTTCAGGAGATAGCTATGCAAATGTGAGCTTCTAGCACCTGATGTCTTCAGCTTGACATTTTAAAATATGTTCATTAAAGTTTTCATAATCTGAGCCCATAACAGTGAGAGCCTCGAGTATGTGCCTTCTGGTATCACCTGCAAAGGAAATGTCTGCCAAGGAGACCTGTTATTAGCAGCTCATATTTTGTTTCTGCAGCTACATCTGAGAGACTTTCTAAGCAACTCAGTTTCCCTTGCTGTAAAGGCAGATTTCTTACTGCAGCAAGAGGCACATCTGCTCTTCAAGCCTCAGCCTGGGCTGTTTTGTCTGAATGAGGAGAAAACTGCAGAGGAGAAATACTGATGTTCCTGAGCCATGGAAACTTCACCAGCTGGAAATCTCTTTTGACCCACATGCCCTTAGAGTGCAATCACTTGGGGTTATCATCTGCCAAGGTATTTCTGCCCTAAGATGCTGTTTTTCAAAAAGCATCACCAGGTCTGTTGCATCCCATCTATTATCAAGGAGACTGTCCCACTGATTCCTGTCTGAGAGGGGACTCTGAGTATACTAGGAGTTGGGCAAGCAGTAAGAAATGGTAGTGTTTATCTCCCCAAAAGTGTGAAGTTTCAATCTAGGTTTGGGTTTTTACCCCTGTTTATTTCTAGAGAAGTGTAATGGTGTTAGAGCTGGGCTGTATCTACAGAGTGGGGATGCATTAAATTGCTCCTCCTGGCACTCTTTTGCTCCTGTGTTTGGAGGAGACTGTGGAGCTGTGTTGCCTTCACCCAGGGGGTATCTGGGAGGTGGGTGAACCTCTGCATGAAGATCCAGGGTGTTGAGGAGTAGTTGTGGTACGTGCATCCATCTTTTTGCTCACCACACTGTAGTAGTGGTTACATTTGGAATTAGCTTCTGCACATGATTCCTCAGGACTTCAGAGGGCAGAAAGATGCCCTTAGAGCTCACAGCACTTCTCATCTTCAAAGTGCATTGTAATCATTAATACATTTATTAGGCATTCTCCCTTCCCTTCCTGCTAACAAGGTTTATTAAGCTGAATGTATTTATCTTTGGGCAGCTTCTACAAGCAATTGAATTAATCATTTTCCTAATAACTTTAATAGCAAAGACATAAAAGGGAACCGGGATGATGAGATGAACAAGAAAGAGATCAAGGTAAATAAAGCTGCACTGTGAAAGAACAGGAGCATTTTCATTCTAGGTGTAACTCCACCTGCTCCTGCAACTCCCAGCTGGCAGCTGTGCAGCCTTTGTTGCTTCTGTCTTCCCTAACCTGTGTGATTGCACATCTATGCCACACTGATGGTGGCAAATGCAAAGAAAAGAGGTGATGGATGCCTGGGACCTGCAAGAAAGGTGAATGTGAAAATAGCTTGCAGTTGCAAGGTGAAAAAAGCATATCTGAAGGTCTGACTTTTACATATGCTTACAACATCTCAGGTGTTTCTATGAAAACCAGCATAACCTAGCAGAGTATTCCACAGTGGGTAAGTTGCAGGACCCAGGAGGTGGAGGAAGTTCAGGAAAGGTAATGTCAGAGGGTTTAAGGCATTGGAAACTAATTTAAAGCAGATTAAATCTCGCTTTTCTTTCTATCTTTAACCCTCAAGCATTGTCTGCTCTGCCCTGGAAGCACACGTGGTGTATGAATTTTACCAAACAAACGCTGTTTTACTCCTAGTCTCACAATAAATGTTGGTGGAAGAACATAAAATGTTTTCTCTGCCCCCAACAGAGACTCAGTGACTTAGTGGCTGGGATGCTGCACTGTGAATTTCCTGA
Organism: Florisuga fusca; assembly: GCA_038090715.1. NCBI lineage: Eukaryota > Metazoa > Chordata > Aves > Apodiformes > Trochilidae > Florisuga > Florisuga fusca. The sequence continues at coordinate 13,544,791 of JAAWXA010000011.1, forward strand.
TTTGGATCTTAGGCAGTGTTCTGCAGTTTGCTAAGTAGTTTCACCTCTGTCTTCTTCCTCTCTTGTTTATTTAGATTCACAAGCTTCAGACCAGCAGAGACTACTGGATCATCTGGTCAGACCTCTTGTGTATCACATCACAGAGCCTGATATAGCTCATGCTGGAGCAAGCCCAATAACCTGTGGGGAGTTGCAACAGATCTTCCACAAAGCCAAATTTTTGGCATTAAGCTCTTCAGGGCAGGAGCTGTGTTCTATCCATGCTTTAAGCAGAGCTTCTTAGCAATGTTATTAAACCAACATCACACCAAGGAAAACAACACGGGCCATACCAATAATAATGTCAGTTATAATAAAATCTGTTAAGATGTTACTAAGATTGCAGAGATTTTTAATTTTTATTTAAACTGTGAAGCTGGCCACTGTAAATGAACCCTAATGTTCAGAAAAGAGACTGAGAGGTGTTTTTTTAATTCTGGTATGGAAATGCTTCTGCAGGGCAACAGACCAAGTATTGGGAAGACTCTTTAATGCAGTGGTGAAGGTTGTAACAAAAAAACCACCAAAATAGCTAGGAGCTGTTCTCCAGCAATGCAGATTTGCAGTAAGCTGCAAATTTTTGTGTTATTGAGCTCCATTCAGCACTAAGGTAGTAAAATGTTATAGCTGATGGCATAGAGCATAGATGCTATGAAGGTTTTATTAAAGACTGAGAATCAGCCCTGTTCTTATATATCTTAATTTCTGACTTCAAGTAGTCTGCCTGTGAGACTTTGATGGAAAGCAGCTTGCCCAATGGAGCAAATACTACTTTATTTCTTTCAGCTAATGTGGATTTGATGCTCCCACAGCTTTGCTGAAGTTCTGTCTGACCAGGAAGATGTTTCTCAGCCTCTTCTTTTTCTGGCAAAGCTAACCTAGTGTGAAATCTTGAAGGAAGAAAACCTGAAGTTAAAAGAGAAGTGTTTGTGACAGGATGAGGTCACAGGAATGGACGGATCCTCCCTAGCCACCTGCCTGGTTGTCAGAGGAGCTCATCTCTTCCCCTTGGCACCTTTGGCTGTATAGAGTTTGCCACAAACTGCCTGCAGGCTGTGAAGGGAACAGGGAGACAAAGACGTGCACTGAGAAGTGATGGGAGTTTATTTGCTGGGATAGGAGCAGCACCTGCCAGCCCCAGGAGTTGCTTTGTGTGGCCCTGGGATGGAGGAGCTGCAGCTGATTTCACTGAAGCAGTGCAGGGTCTCACCAACCTCCCTGCACCTTGTTGGAGGTTCCCTACAGCAGCAGCAGCTGGGAGTTGTTCAGATTCTGCAGGAAGAGAGAGAAAGCAGGGAAGGAAACTGGGCTGGAGTGAAATGAGCTTTCTGGTTGCAGGATTTGTGATGCAGCTTTCTTCCTGTACTCAGAGCTGAGCCTTTCAGCCTGGTTCACTGAAGGAGAAGAAGATGAAGCCACCAAGGCTTCATTACTTTCAGGTGTAATGGTATCACCCTGTTGTTTGGGAATCAAAAAGGTTGTGAGTTTATCCCTTTGGGATAATCTTAAAACGAAGCATTCACAAGTCCAGATGCAAGTCTGTTCCAGGGTGTTTTTTCAACACTAGTAGGAAAGGTTCAAGTGGAAAGCACACAGGAAGACAGCAAAGTAGAAATCCCCAGTGCAACTCGGTTCAAAGCAAGGTCTGCCCTGCTCTTTCTATTTATAGTACTTTCAAAGTGTGTTTATTTTGTTTTTACAAGAGACAGCTGGGATGGGAATTGCAGCATGGAACAGGCCAGGTTAAAACAAAAGAGCTCTGTGGTGGTAGCCCCTTCTTCCTTTTCTTTTGGAGCCAATGGGGACTGCAGGTGAGCAGTGTCACAAGGAGCCTCCTTTCTTGCAGCTGACAGATGTTAGCTGGAGAGGGGGATTTCCAGAGCTTCCAAAAGCAGCACTTGAAGACTTCATGGCAAATGTTACAGTGTGGGTGGTGCCCTTCTCCTTGCCTTGGGTTCCCACAGGATGTGCCACTCTTGTCCTTCCATCCCAGCTGGGATGTGCCAAGTGTGGTCTCCTTTTCTTGTAGGTCATGAGACTTTATTTTGCTCAAGTTCTAATCCTCCGTGCTGGGCAGGATCTCCTCTGTCAGGCTCCTTATTCTCCTTGCTGAGTGCCGTATCTCAACATCTGCAGTGTTTCACCCCTTCATGCACTTCCTCTGTTTGCACAGTGATTACAGAAACAATTTTTGTCTGCTGTTTAACATTCCTCAGGTTCTAGAAAGGCTGGATATTGTCATGATTGTTAGAGAAAAGCAAAGCTGCAGCTCAGTACTGAGTGTGAAATATTCCCCCAGTCAGATGTGGTAATTGTGTCCATAACTCTCAGGCTTCTGAGCTGTTCAACTGATCTGAGAACTGAATGGGGTGTGTTAGATCCCTGTAGGGGAAACCAGCCCCTATAGGAGGCCACTGAGCAGCTTCACCTGCTCTAAATGTTTCAGCTATTGTCAACTCTTGTTTCCAATCCACATCTTCTGAAATGGCCTTTTCTTTCTCTGATTCTACTGTCAACAGTTGCCAGGGGTCTTCTGCAACAGCATGAAAATCATAAACCCTGTCATTTGTCTGTCTGACAGCTGTTTTTCTTTTATGTACCATCTGGGGGAAGCCACACTCTGGTGTTGATCATTCTGCTCCTCCTGTCTTGGGCTGGGTGTTTCCACAGCTAGGGATGGATCAAACGGGCTCATCTGCACTTTGTGGGCCAGGGAATGATTCTCAACATCTGCAAGAGCTCTGCCCTGCCCTTAAGGGAGGGAGGAGAACCCCAACATTTTGTTGCCATATGGTTTTGGCTGATTTGTGACTTTAATCATTTTCTCTTGGCAGAGGAATAGCCAGCTCTCTATGCTTCCTACCAGGAACTGACTCATGGAAATGGAGTTTTCCCCTCAGTCTGCTGGGAGAGAAAATATCTGTGTGTGTTTGAAGAAGCTATTGTGCAGATGATGGGAATTTCTAAATGTGGGGGAAAACCCCATATTTGGCCCATATAAAATGAAGCTTCTCATTTTATGCATCAGCCAATTGGAGGTTCATCTATTCTAAATCAGAGAGAGTTATCTGCCTCTGCTCACAAATTGCAAAGCTGGTGACCTGAATGCTGTTGCTTTACAGAGGGTTGTAGGTACAGCTGGTCGGATACCATGGTGATAAGGCTGATAGAAAACACAAACTTTGGTCTTGCTGTCAGCTCTATCCACCTCTTGTATCCTGTGTTGGAATAATGTCATGGCCTTAGGCATCATCATCATCTGGGCTTGAAGCTGGGATTTGTGGGTCTGAAAGGACAACCTGCTGTGAGCTGGAGACTCAGGCTGGCGTGTGCACTGTGACCCAACTTGAGGTAAAACTTATTTGTGTAAGCCACAATGAAAAAGATATAAATAAATACATTCTAATCTCACTTTTTTGATAGGCTAAGTGTGTATTAAGTTTGCCACCACAGCTCAGCAGATAAGCAGTGTCTTCTCTAGCTGTAACAACTAATGAAGTACCTGAGCAGTGAGCTGAAGGACCCATCTTTGTTATCATGAGACTGAACTGCCTGAATAATATTCATGATCCAGTTGCAAGAAGGAGGCAGAGCTGCAGCAGCAGGCAGGGGCTCAGGCTTTTTGCAGGAAATCCAATTGGTCATAGTGGAGCTCTGGGGGGGGGCCAGGGCTTTGGATATTTCGGGACCTCACAGGATGGGTGCTCTGATACATTGGAAGTGCCTTGGGAAACCAAGAGCATCAAATTATACAGTGTGCCACCTGTACTATCAACAAGTTGTGGATTTTTGCATGCTGCTTGTTTTCTCCTGTCATGGGACTAAGCAGTCCAAACAATGGAGCTTTCTCAGTGTCCTTGGGAAGTTATTTCCTGCCTTCGAAGATTAATGTCATGGAAGTTTTCCTTTGAGCTCAAGCCTGACTTTCACTGGCTTAGTTTTATCCTCTTATTCCTGGTTACAAGGGACAATGGCAGGCAAAGTAGGATGTCTTGCATCAAGATTTGGAAACATGGGTTCACTCTTATCCCAGTGGTTGGAGGAGCTGTGGATGGCCAGGCTTGGCAGCACTGATGCCTTCCCCTTATGAGCAGGAAACCTGCTGTGTTTTAGCCGTGCTGCCTGCTTGACCCTCTGCCTGATCTTTGCTGTTTTTATTTTCGAAAGACACCCTGCTGTACAAGATGTATGTGTAGCTGCAGCCCTACAAGATCTGTAAAAAGATGAGCGGGCTGAGACCAAGGCTGAATCCTGCAGCCCAGCTGGGTGGGAGCTGACAAGCAGGTGATGGGCAGAGGACAAATGGGGAGCACAGAGGGTGTTTGTGAGGCTCCTGGGGCTGACGAAATGGGGTCTATGCTGGGCAACAAAGAGAATTTGTATTTAATTTCTCCGGGCTGCACTGCTGGCAACAACGGTCGATGCCCATCTGTGGTGCTGAAGTTTTTGTTCAGGGCTGGAGCAATCAGGAGCTTCCAAGGTGGGGATTGAGGCATTCTGTCCTCCAGCAGGACCAGGAGCACCAGAGGGGGAAGAGAGGGAAAACTGTCTAGTGGTAAAGCATCCCCCATCTCTCCTCCTGTCCCAGGGGAGGTGTGCAGTCACCCGGGGAATCTCTCAAAAGAAACTGGAGCCATCTTGAAGAGGCTTTCCCATGGAATTACGAGCAGTTCCTGGCCATGCTGACCTTCACCTCTGCTCAGCACTGAGAGGGGAGGAGGATTTGGCTGCTGCTCTTCCCAGAGAACTAATGTGGAGGGTCCCGCAGGAGCAATCTGGGCCATGCAGGAGATGTGTCCTGCTCCTGCAGCTCACTGAGACTTGAACAACCCTAAATCTTAGTGGGTTTCCTCTCTAGATGAGGCCTTCAGAAGGTGGTGAGGTGGGTAGTGTGGAGACAGAGTGTGAAGTGTGGTGCAGAGCCCTGCACCTCCATGTCTTGGGTCAGTGCAGGGGAGTTTTGGAAGCAGGGAAGGGGGGTCACAGGGGTGGCTCCTGTGAGAAGCTGCTGGAAGCTTCCCCAGCTCCCGTTTTGTCCCCCCCTCTGGCCACGGCTGAGCAGAAGGTGGATAGACCTCAGTGAACGTAAATCAGAAAAGGAAACTGCAAAGACCTGCAAAGAGGAGGAGGTGAGAGCAATGCCAGAGCAGACACTAAGGATGGTGAGGAAGGAGGTGGAGAAGGTGCCTGAGCAGGGGTTTCCCCCCAGCCCGTGGTGAGATGGCGGCTGCGCCCCTGCAGCCATGGAGGAGCATGGTGGGGCAGTCCCTGAAGGAGCCCGGGGGGGTCAATGTGGAGGATGATGGTGTGCAGACATGGAGCTGCAGCCTGTGGAGGATCACAGAGGGGTGGGTGTGGATCTGTAGCCATGGTGAGAACCATGGTGGGGCAGCCATGGAGGGCCCTGCACCAGGGGAGGTGACTGTTCCTGAAGCGGGGACTCTCTGGGACTGCACCCCATGGGAGGGACTCATGGCAGAGGGGTTCCTGAAGGACTCTCCCATGAGAGGGACCCCATGCTGGAGCAGGGGATGAGTGTGAAGAGTCCTGAGGAGGAAAGGAGCAGAAACACTGTGTGGGGAACTGACCCTGAACCCCCTGCCCGTCCCCTGTGCCCTGAGGGGAGGTGGGAGTGAAGCGGCCCGGGAAGGGTGGGAGGGGAAGGAATTAAAATCTGGCTGTGTGTTCTCTTTCTCCCTGGTAGATTAATTTTTTTTTTCTCCCTGAGTCTGTCTGGCTTTGCTTGTCACTGTAACTGGGGAGTGAAAACCTCCCTGTCTCAATTCATGAGCTTTCAGGTGGGTTTTCTCCACCCTGGCCCGCAGTGGCCTGGTTGGTACCAGCTGGGCCCAGACTCAGCTCCGAGACCCCCGAGCTGAGGTGCTGGATGGGCTCCCCCTCCAGGCTTTGTTGGGGTGGGTTTAGCACTGAATCCTTCCTTCAATTTAGGACCCTTTGCAGAGGAATGGGGCTCGGAAAGCTTCTTCCCAGGGGGAGAAATCACATCCCCCTGGATGGGCAGCAAGCAGCCACAGAAGAGATTGCAGCATTATTATTTAGTGGTAAAGGTGCTGTAGGACTGACAGATCCTTTCCTTGAAGGTCCTTTCCAACCATGATGATTCTCTGATTCTGTTTCCCCCATAGTCCCAACCTCCTTGCTCATCAGTACTTCTGAAGAGCACCGAAGCAGTGGCAGCCACCCAGAGAGCAGGTGAGTGGTGGGGTCTTCTTCTGGCCTCTTCCCAGGAAGGATTTTTCTGTTTGACCCCAACAGATGGAAAGAAAGGGTGGGATGTAGGATCCTGTTCTCCAGGCACCAGACTGATGGTGCCAAACCCCATGGTGGAAAGGTGAGCTTCTCCCACCTCACAGTGCTCACGGTGCTGATGGCACTGTGTGCTCCTAAGCTTCTTTCCATGGCTTTGCTGGAGGCTGATTAAGATAGAGAAAGTGAAGTGGGGATTATTGGGATGCTGGTGGAGGCTGGGGGGGAGGCCGAAAAAGGAAATTCCTTGGAGGGAAAAAGAGGGATTTGAACAGCTGATGGCAAGCCTCTACAAACAAACCAGGACAGTGAGGCAGCAGATGGACTAACACTCCCTGGGCTTGTGCCAATGCATCAGATTGATTTTAAAGATGAAGCACCCACTGCCTGGGAAAGCAAGCCCATAGCCCTGTGAGTAGGAGCTCTTCCTGGCAGCTGTTCAAACAGTAGCTGCTTTACAGTTCACTTTCGGAGCACCAGGAGTCAGTGGGAAGCACTGGGGACATGAGATATGAAATATGACCAGCAGGGAATGTGGACCAACAAAGGGATTATTTTTGCAGGGAGGATTGCATGGAAAATAATGTCCAGTTGCTCAGAGGCTCAGGATGACCAGAGGAGCTCAAAGGGCTCAAACTCTGTCAAACTCAAGTCAAACTCTGTGCCTCCCAGCATGGTAAGTGCTGAATCTTTCAAGCAAAGGTGTAGACTTCTCTGGACTTCAGCTCCAGAGGGGTAATTTTGGCTGGACCTCAGCTGTAGACCCTGCTGTAGATGAGCTTATATCCTGAGGTATGGCTGCTATGTTAGGCACATCTACTATAATTTTGGTATTTGGTATTTGAGCTGAACTCACAGAGTGCTTTGGTGATGGGTTTGGATATGTATATTTACAAATACCTCCTTCTCCCACACCCTCCCTTTCCTTCTACAGAAACAGTATGAGCTGGAGTGGTTGATTTTTTTCCTCCTGCACTTTTCTCAAAATGAAATGAAAAAAACCCTGTTGATGAAATGAAACTGATAAATAATAAACCATGTGAAGGCTCTTCAGTAAAGGAAGCATTTTCACAGCAGCTCATTCCATCAGATTATACATATGTATATGTAATACAACCTGATGGGCCACCTAATCAATGAAAGCTGTTCCATGATTTTTCCTCTTAATTTCCAGTTACGTATAATTGGAAAATCTCTTTTTAGTATGCTACACACTTGCTTTATGGTATGCATGGCAAAGGGACACAGACTCAGCCCCTGAGCTGGTGCCAGCTCCCACATCTTGAGTTGCCCCTTGAGCATAAGCTTATATAAAAGTTAATCAGTTTTGAGTCTGATTGTACAACATGTGCAGTTGTGATTAGAGTCTATATTTAAGATTTGGCTGCCAAAAAGACTTCAACTGTGACAAGCTTACAAGTATTTCAGCAAAAGGCTGACACAAACATGGGGTGGGCTGGGAGCACCGTGCAATTTACTCTCTGCCCCAAGGAAATGCCACCCCCCACCCTAGCACAGCACCTTCCTCCTCCTCTGTTGGTGTTGCAGTGAGGGCTGCTCATGTTTGTCATCCTGCTTCCTCCTCCATCCCAGGGTTTCTGATGTAAGAGAACTAGAGTGAGAAAACAAGCAAGATGCAGCAGGCCTGGCTCAAAAACACTGAGAAGGCACTGGGAGGCTGACATTGGGGAGTTCAGGGGCAGAGGTGCAGAAAGGTGAAGAACGGGCAGCATCAGCTGCTAAGTTCATGTTGCTGAAGAGTTCCCTGTTCCCCTCACAGTGCTGTGGGTGGTTTGCAGCCACAGAGGAGTTTTGGGAAAATTAATATCCAGCTGTCACTCAGAGCTCAGATGGGTTGTGTCTTGGTGTTTGCAATAAGGCATCTGGACTTTTGAGTAGCTGAGGTCTTGCTGAAGCCAGTGAACCTGATCAGAGAGGATTTTCAGACAGCTTTAGGTTAAGGCAGACTCTCATCTGCCCACTTTTCTGAGAGCTGGGGGTCTGGGGCTGGTGACATGTCCTTTCACTGCTGGGGCATTTGTTCAGATGTGCTCCACTCGAGGAGTGTGACAGGCTCTGACAGGTTCTACCAGCTGCTTGGCCATTTATGGCCTTGTGTAGAAGACACTGTGATCCCTGGAAAGCCAGTGGGAATTTGGCACGAGGACCACTGGGCTCAGACAACTGTCACTTAAGCCTTCACTTAGTGAAGAGGTGTCCAGATTGATCCAGTCCAACATGACATCCCTCTTCTGTTTCCCAAACACAGCTTGCAACACCTAAAGGCCTCATTTGGTCTGCTTTACTAAAATGAGTGTAGTTAAAATATTAAAACTAAAGTTACTTGCCTCTCCTGTAGCCCAGGAGTTTTACACCACTGACCTCAGGGGAGTGACACTGGTGTGGAGCTGAGGCAGCCTAATGGTGAACCTGGTCCTGCAATTCCTTTAGTCAAGTCATTAAATGGATTTCTAGAAGCAGGGATGTCATGGTAACTGCTGGGAATGCATCAGGTAAGAAATGACAGGTTTCTGACTGATAGCCAGCTATGTTAATGATATGGGTGTTTACTGGTAGGGAGAGTTACTGGAAAAAAAAACATTTTATGATTTATGGAAAATAAATGTAAACATAAAATTATTTTGGTTTACTTTCTCCTCTCCCGGTCACTGAGGAAAAACAGCTTTAAAATGTTACCTACCTGCTTAGAGAGCAGAAAAGTTTCCTGTGCAGGTTCTGAGGCTGGGAATACCAAAGTCATCCTGGAGTAATTTCCCAGCACTGTCTGTGGAGTTCCTTTGATTTTACACTGGTGTCACAGATGAGACTGTGGCTCATGAGAGCAATCAAAGGTAATTGACATGGCCAGAATTTGAAATTTCAAATGCTTCTGCTGGATGGTTCATGAGCAATCTACAGGCTAGGAGTTATTTGCAGAAAGTATCCAGCAGTTAATTTCAAATCTCATATACATTTGAGAGGTTCCTAAGCTACTTGCAGACAATTTGCAAACAGAAAAAGAGGCTAAAATTCATCAAAATAAATGATCTGCCATGAATTATTCATTTGGCTCCCATCAATCATGCCAAATGCCTCCCTTGTTGTTAGTCTCTTGTTGCAAAGAGATCAGGGATTGAATTTAGCTTAGAGACAGAAAGAAGTGTGCTTTCACCCCTAGAGGTGCTTCTTCAAAGCAAACTAGCAGCATGTAGGTGATGAGAATAAGAAAGCTTGGGCAGCACAAACCCCTCCTGCTCTGTGGATAAAGAGCAGATTTTAGCCAGCAGGGCTCTCTGGCAGGCTGCTTCCACAAGGATCACTTCTCCAAAAAGGAACCCAACCAAAACACAAATAAACCACCAAAACCAAACCCTGAACTTGAAGGAGAGAGGGAAAGAGGGGATTTGGGATGTTTGTGGTAAACAGGAAAGGTGTTTTTCAGCCCATCCCAGCAGCAGGCTGAGGGGGACTTTGGTTTTTAAGGTGGGAGGGAAGAGTATGGGTGAAGTGAAGTCTGGATCACTGCAAAATAAAAGCAGACTTCATGTCCTGAGAGTGTTTCAGGCACTAGCACACCCTCCCTTCCTTGCATATGAAATTAATTTCTGGTCCTGGGCACACTCCTGTTGCTGGCAGAAAGGGGACAGCCAGAATGAGACAACCAAGTGGTGTCTTCTACCATCTTGGAAAGGGGGGCTGCAATGGGAATGCTCTGCACCACTTGGTTAATGTAATGAAAACCATGTCCAGATGAAGCTTTCTGGGGGAATAAAGGTGGCTAATTAAAGGGAAAGGCTTCATTCACTGCTCTTTTGCTCAGGCTGACAGCAGAGAAATATCACTAACATCAACTGCATTTTGATAAATGGCAGTGGCACAGTGCAAATAAAAGCACTAAGAGTAAATAAGCTGTTTTATATTGAAAAGAAAAAAGCTGAGTTTGATTCAAAGGCAATACATGTAGCAGCCTAAGCCCTCAGCACTCAACGAGCCCTGATATGAGGCTGTTGTAACCTGGATTTAGTTGCAGCATGGATATATTATCCCCTTTTTTTTTTCAATAAAGGCATTGCCATGGCTGCATGCACAGTGACAAGCCAGACCCAAGTCTCCAAAGCCTCAGTTCAGTGCCTGAGGTGACAGGCTACAGCTTTTACTGTTCAGAAAATGGAAATAAATAGGGAATAATAGAGTTTAGGGAACTGAGCTGCCACATAGCTGCAAGAGGGGCAAGTAGCAGCAAAACTGATAAGAACATCTGTTGAAGCAACCTCTTTGCACTTCACTTTACCTCTTACACTTTGTTGTGAGCCCTGTACTTGGGAACCACTCAGCTCCATTTAATTTAGACAAGTGTACCTGTCATCTTTGGCCTGTTGCTTCTGATGTTGGTATAAGACAGCTGACCTGCTGGGGGTGAGGAAGAGGAGCTGGTTTCCTCGGCTGGGAGAGCCAAGGCTGCTGGCAGCTGGCCACCTGCCTCCAGGCATGGGGAGGTAAACAGCTGGATGGCTTCTCACTCAGCTCCTGGTTTGCAAAGAAAGTTCTTGTATGTCTCCAGGAGAGAGCAGCCAGGGTCTCTGAGAAAGGTCATGTGCAGGAAAAGCTCATTTCTCTTTTAATAATCTTGCCTTCCTTGCAGCAGATCAGGGACAGGCTCAGCAGACAGGTAGCTTTATTTGAGTTCATTTCCCCTCTATTTTAAGCTTTTATTTCAGTCTATTTGACATTTTTTTTTCATGCAAAGTAACATGTTTTATTTTACAGTATATTATAGACTCACAGCTTTCAGGGCTTACCAAGCTCTTGTCACCCACCTAAGGCAAGGTAAGGGGAGGGTTCAACAGGGCACTGGTCAGCTGGGGAGAGGAGAGGCAGCTCATGTCTGTAACAGGGTTAAATCCAGTGCTTGGCCCTACCTGCTCCATCACTACCCCTTTTCCAGAGAGGCTCCCCAGTCTTAGGGGCAGGGAGCAGGCAGAGCTCTGGATGAGAGAGGCAGGCAGCAAGAGAATTAGAGGGGCAAACACCATTACAAAGCTCAGCTGGGGATTCACCATAATACTCAGGTAATTCATAACACACTCAGGTTTTAAGATCGCCCAAAATGGTGCAGGAAGGGAGCACTCAAGTCAGGATGGCTGCATCAAGGCAGGAACCTCATCTATGTGTGAGGAGCTTGGTTTCCCTTGCCTGTCTCTGCAGACCAGTGCTGCAATGAAGGCATTGCTGGAGCAGATGCCACTCCATGACAAGTGCAGGACCTGCTGGAAGCCAAACCCAGACCTCTCTCTTGTCTGTTCCTACAGCCACCTCAATACCTGTGCAACCCCACCACGAGCATCACTGCTTTTCCATGATGTCTCTGACTCAGTGCAGGCAAACCCCATCCTGTCTCCTGCCTCCTCTTGAAGGCTGTGCTCCAAAAGGCTTCTGAGAGGGGATACAGCAGCTCTTTCTCTCTCCTTGGTCCAGCTGACCCCTTTTCCAGGTCCCCTCCCCAGATTCACACCTTCCCTGGGGCTTCCTGTGTGGGGTGGCTGTGAGCTGGCAGGGAGGGACAGCTCTGTGGCCCGAGTGGTGCTGCCCAGCCAGGACTGCTGAGATGCAGGATGCTACTGATGCCAAAACCTGGGGCAGTGCCCTCGGGTTGCCAGGGGTGGTGAAGGGGTGGGGGATGCTGAAGGCTCAGTGCTGCTGAATTACTTTGTCATTAGTGACACAAACTCTGTTACCTCAGTTACCTCATGTTTCATTTTAAATACACTTGCTTTCAGACGGTGGTTTTGCAGTCTTGCTTACATTGCCATAGAAACAATCTTTCACATTCCTCTATTTGTTGTGCTTTTTTTTTTTTTTTTTTTTTTTTTTTTTTTTTTTTTAAGGGCTCTTCTTTACTTATCCACTCCATCTTCTCATTTGCTGCCTCTCTCTTCATTACATCCTTCCAATTCCCCTGCCTTCTAGCTTGCCACACTACAGCTAAATATTTTTCTTGGTAAGGATACCCAGATCACAGCCTCTACCTGCCTAGCTGTCAAAATCTGCTGCTGAGATGCCACAAAGATAAGGAAATCAGGCTGGGTGTGTGAACACACACGTGCCTCTGCCCACAAGTGCTGGGAGGAGGAGAAGAGGAGGAGGAGATGGGAAGCTGTGTGATGATCTGCTATCAGACTGGTTGCTCTTGACAGTGTTGAAACCAATTTTAAGTCCTGTTTTCTGACCAGGGAATGAGGCTGCCCATCAGATAAGGGGCCATGGGTCTCCAAGGGATTTCTCACCCTGTTCACTTACACTGGGAAGGAGCACTGCTTAAAACTTTCTCTGCTCCATGTAATTATGTGAAGATAAATATCTTCTTGGGTGTGCTGATTAGATGAAGGGATTTTATGGTGAACCCCTCTCCCTTGGACTGTGTTTGATTGTTTGCTTTAGAGGAGAAAAGGAAGCAAAAGGAAAAGGAGGTTGTTTAGGGGTTTGTGATTGGAAAAGGTGACTTTTGCTAACACCCAGATTATATCTTGCTTCCTTTCTCCTCTGCTCTCGTTGGCAGGGAGTGCCCAAGAAGCAATGAGAGCCCCTCATGAAACAAAACCAAACCAAAGTCTCCTAGCAGTGAGGTGCAGGACCTGGGGAGTGTTTTGTGAACTCTCTGTAGTGTTGCCCACTGGGTGGGAGAATGCAGGCTGTCACCTGGACTTCTCTGTTATCCCATCTATTTTCCTTTCTTTAAAATTTTTTATTCCAGAGACGGGCTGACTGTGTTGCATTATCTCTTCAGTGACACTCCTTTAAATACCCTTTCCTCAGAGACTCTGAGTTCTCTCTGTCCAGGCAGTGAAGCTGTGACAAGTGGCTGGGGTGTTTAGGAGTCCTAAAGTTCTGCTAGACTTGCGTGACAGCAGGATAAACAGAACCAGAATTTCTCCTGTAAACAGAGAAGGAAAAGAATTAACAGCTGGAATAGTGTTTAAATTCAACATCAGGAAGCCACATGCAGCACAGACTCAGCTTCTCCTTCTCTTGCCTTTGGTGAATCCTTTAGGAGGCCCAAGTGAAGTGATGATGGGGTGGATGGAGAGGACAAAAGGAGGAAATCAGGATATGATTTAACTTGATTCTTCACACCCTCCAGAGTTGTCTATCAAGGGGGGGTGTGCTTAGAGAGTTTTTGAGTCTTGTTTTTTATGGATATGCTGGGTTTCCCTTCACTTCTGTCTTGGAGCAGCCACGCTGCAAAATCTGTTTATCTTGTGTAGTTATTACATCCAAATGTAACAGTAACAGCACCTGGCAATCCTCTTTTCTGAATCAATTTGTACCATGAACGAGACTCAATCCTGTCAGATGAAGTGAACTGTGACAATCTCTATCCATCCATCAGGACAAATCAAGCTATTCATACATTGACTCTGAGGACATCTCACTCCATGTAAGATTTTTTCCTGTGGCAGAATTTCTCTGTTTTATAATGCCAAATGTAAGAAGTGTGGGGTCACTGGGTCCTTCCAGCTTGTAAGAACTGCATTGGTCACATTGGTGTCATCTCATAATTTTTTGTGTTTCTACTATTTGTCTTCCCTCCAGTGTTGTTTTCTCTCTTTTTTTTTTTTTTTTTTTCCTTTCCTTGTGTCATGTATGGATGTCATTCACAAACTCACTGCTGACCCATAAAGATGTTTAAAATCCTGTTAGCTAAGGGCAGCTATTAGTGCTGCTGCTCTGCTGGTGTGGAAGAAACGCAGGGGTTTTGAAGATAGAGCAGCACACTTTTTCAGCTTGGTGATGAAAGTGCAAGTTCAGTGGCAGAAGTGTGTTACAGCAGTGGGAAACTGAGAGAGGCCCCAGGACTTTTTGTCAGAGGATCCAAGGCTTGAGTCAGTGCTAGAGCAAAGCACCTTTGCCCTTCCTGGGAGAGCAGGGTGGGCTGCTGGATCCTGTATATCCCCAGCAGAACTTTTTCTTTATAAAGATATGTCCAAAGGCTGAGCTCTGGGGGTACTAATTCCTCCCTTTTATAACTCCATTTGAAGTGGCAGTTACCACAATCTGACTCCCAGGTGGTTTTTTGTGTAGGATTTAATTTCTCTGCTGGGGGAGCTTGAAGGGCTTGTTCATCATCCTGAATCCAAAAAAACTCCTCAGAACCTCAGCTGCAGCTATTGATACTTCCCATTGCATGAGTTATTTTTCTTCCCTATCCTCTCTGGAGAATTAATCACACAAGAAGCAGCTGTATGAAGGATCAATAACCAACTTAGACCTATTGATGATTCCACGTGGCAGCACAGTGGCTGTCAGTGCTTTCTGATACTCAGACCATTAGGGGAGCATCCTGCCCAACTCCAACCTCCATTTCCATTTGCACTGGGCTCCTCTAGAGCATCCTGCCTTGTTCAACAGATTTACCATCTGGTGGTGTGCCAGCAAGATGAGATTGCAGCACAGAAAGCCAACCATATCTTGGGCTGCATCAACAGAAGAGTGGCCAGCAGGTCAAGAGAGGTGACTCTCCCCCTCTACTCCACTCTTTTGGGACCCCACCTGGAGTAATGTGTCCGTTAGACTTAATATTTCTTTACTAAACTGAATTTCTTTACTAAAAGAGTAGTCAGGCACAGGAATGGGCTGTCCAGGGAGGTGGTGGAGTCACCATCCCTGGAGGTATTAAAAAAGGGTGTAGATAGGGCACTTCAGAACATGGTCTAGTGGCCATGGTGGTGGTGTGTTTTTTGGGGTTTTTTGTGGGTTGACAGTTGGATGCAGTGATCTTGAAGGTCTTTCACAACTGTGACAATTCTGTGATTTTGTTAACCTGTCTGGAGCCCCCAGCACAGGAAGGACATGGACTCTTTGAGTGAGTCCAGAGGAGGTACACAAAGAAGATCAGAGGGCTGGAGCATCTCTCCTGTGAAGACAGGCTGAGAGAGTTGGGGTTGTTCAGCCTGGAGAAGGCTCTGGAGATTCCTTAGAGCAGCTTTCCAGGAAAGCTGGGAGGGACTTTTTACGAGGGCATGGAGTGATAGGACAAAGGGGAATGGTTTTAAGCTGAAAGAGGAGAGATTTAGGTCAGACATTAGGAAGAAATTCTTCAGTGTGAAGGTGGTGAGACCCTGGCACAGGTTGCCCATGGAGGCTGTGGCTGCCCCATCCCTGGAAGTGCTCAAGGTCAGTCTGGATGGGGCTTGGAGAAACCTTGTCTGGTGGGAGGTGTCCCTGCCCATGCAGGGGGTTGGAACTGGGTGGTCTTTAAGGTTCCTTCCCACCCAAACCATTCTATGGCTCCTCCTGGTTTATGTGTCCTTCCCTACACTGGGAGCAGCCATGCCCACTGAGATGACCACTGTCACTGGAGGAGAGAGCTGATTCCTGCTACCACATCCACCCCAAAAAAAAGCAGAGAGCTGCCTTTACCCAGCAGCCAAACAGGTTTGACTGGGCAGAAGAGAGCACAATAAATCCCTTTATGAATGCCCAGCTGGTGAGTGACAGGTCGTGCTTGAAGTCTTTTGCCAAAGTTTTGTTTTCCTACCACTTGGGACACATTGGGGCAGGTGTAGGGAGTCATTGCTCCTCCAGAGGTAAACAACATCGTGGTTGCAAAAAAACCCAAATAGTCCTTTTGCACCTCCCTCCTGGAGAAGTGGCTCTGCTGAGAGGGAAGGGATGACCTCATTTTTTAGCTGAACATTTGTGGGTTTTTTGGTAAAAGAGGTTCCACTGCTCAGGCCAAAGATGCTGTGTGACACATTGCAATGATGCCTTCACCAACAGCCACTGCTGCCCTTGAAGGACCCAAGCCTTGTAACTAGAGACTGCTGAGTGCAGCTTTTTCTTCCCTAAGCAGGCTTAGTGGGGCTGTTGTGGACCTCCTGGAAACAGTGACTGTGGTCTGGGTTTGTAACTGGGTAAATAAAGAGGAGATCACATGTGCTGTTAAGTACTGTGGTGGTTAGAAGGAGACTGTAGGCTTTATCCCTTACTTGAAGTTATAGTGTTCTCCTCTGCTCCAGCTAAAGCAATAAACTGTGGTAAATCACCCTTTTATACTCTGATGCTTTAGTTAAAATGTTTCATTAAGCAGCTCAAATTGGATGCCTCGAAAAGTTTACACCTCCCACAAATTTCCCTGCTCTAATGGAAAAGTCATGTAAACAAGCATCACTTTATTACATCCATTGTTCCAGTAATG
Organism: Florisuga fusca; assembly: GCA_038090715.1. NCBI lineage: Eukaryota > Metazoa > Chordata > Aves > Apodiformes > Trochilidae > Florisuga > Florisuga fusca. Next base: position 13,561,292 of record JAAWXA010000011.1, read on the forward strand.
TCCCTTCCAAATGGGAAAGACTTGAATCAATTCAGTCCTTGTCTCAGTGTAGGTTCTCTTCTGGCCACTTTTATTGGGGAGAAAATGAAAAGACACCCTGAAAATACATTGCCATGACCTGGGGTGCATCAAGCTGCTCAAGGGAGGTGATTGTCCCACTCCACTCTGCACTGGTATGGCCTCACCTGGAGAGCTGTGTCCAGTTTGGGGCACTGGAATAGAGGAAAGTCATGGAGCTATTGGAGAGCATCCAAAGGAGAGCAACAAGGATGATGGAGGGTCTGGAAGGGATGACTTACAAGGGGTGGATGAGGTTTCTTGGATTGTTGTGTCTGGAGAAAAAGAGGCTGAGGGGTGACCTCACTGCAGTCTGTGCCTTCCTCACAGGGGGGAAGAGATGGGACTGGTGCTGATTTCTTCACTCCTGTGACTGAAGGCAGGACCTGGGGAAATGGCAGGAAGCTGAATCAGGGGAGGTTTAGAGGTTTAGGAAAAGGTTTTTCACCCAGAGGGCAGCTGAGCACTGGAACAAACTCCCCAGGGAAGAGGTCCCAGCACCAATCCTGCCTGAGTTCAAGAAGCATCTGGATGATGCTCTCAGGCAGGTGGTGATCCTGGGGGTGCCCTACACAGGGACAGGAGTTGGACTTGATGATCCTGATGGGTCCCTTCCAACTCAGCAGATTCTATGGCTCTATGAAAACCAGCTGCAGCTTGCATGCTGTGTGGTCTCCAGAAGCCTTTTAAACTGCAGATTTAAAAACCAATTGCAGAGCAGACATCTCCTCCTGGGGCCACTGAACTTTCTGCCAGAGAGCATGGTGGGTGTGCTGGCAGCACAGGGGTCAATCAATACCCCAGTGTGAGGCAAGCAGAGTGTGAATTGCCTTCCAGCAGTTGCAGGGCCACCAGCAGAGCTCTTCCAAATTCACCCTGACTTGCAAGGCATTTCAGTCCCCTCCTTTAGGTCCCTTTATTCAGTGAAAAGCCAAACTTAACCCCATGAGGTAAAAATGGAGTTTATCTTCTCATGAAAGCTTGCAGAGAAGGTGATTTGTCATCACAAAAATAAATGTGTCCGCATCATGTTCCTTCTATCCTGTCATTTCAGGTGCTATTTGGCAGTGGTTCTTCTCTGATGGGCAAGGCAAGGGTGGATCTTCCCAGGACTGGGGACACACTGATGCACTGCAGTTCACTTCAGTTTTTTCTAGGGGTTTTTCTTGTCTAGAGGTTCAAATTCTCTTTGACAATTGCCCTGAGCTTTTCACAGCAGAGCTCTCAGGTCCCAGGTAGGGGAGGTCCTTCAAATGATGCTGTTTCTCTGATGCTTTTATTCCAGTGGTAGTCCTTGTACCCACTTGTACCCCCAGTGGGGGATGTTGTAGGACATCACTTTTGAATGGGACCTGTGCCTGGACAGAAGGTCCTTCATCCTGTGTCAAGGAGGGCAAAAGCTTCAGCAAACACCCCTCTCCCTTTGGGTGTATGAACTGTAAAATGATGCAGGCAGTTTCCTAGTGGGGCCTTGCACTCAGCTTTAAACATCTGTCCCCAGCTCTTCTGTTTGGTTTTCTCAATGACTTTGCATGAAGCACTGGGCTGTCTGGACTCTCCAGTGATCTCACTGTGAGAGCTGCAGCCATCTGACCCTACAAGGATGGTTTTCTGGCACTGCAGCTTGGAAACCTCTGGGGTGCCCCATCCTACACACCCTGCCTCTGTTTCCTATAGACCACGAGGCAAAACTCTCCCAAAGGACAGGGTGAGCACCCCTTTCTGCAGCTTTGATCACTGACTCAAGTCTGACAGAGGGTAAGGAGAACCAGGTTCTGTGTGGCATGGGGTACTTTGAATTGTGTAGCCTCTTTGGGAAAGGGAAGGAGGAAAATGAGATCAAGGCAGTGACTGAAGGCAAACCAGGCTCAGACTATAACTGTGCTATGTTTAAAATATTTAATTCCACTGCATGAGTCACTGTGACTTGGCTGCTATTGACCTGGGTAACCTGAATATTGCAGAAAAGGCTCTCTCTTTTTGTCACTATAAATAAAATCTGTGATTATTCATAGGGAAGGATGTGTTTCTCTGACCATAAGCAGACTTACAAAAATGTTAAGCTCCAAGATGGGGCTGTGTTCACAGAACCTATGGGTCACCCTGAGCTGCCTTCACGGGTGAGTGGCTTGAAAGGGACAGAGCTTCTGCCCTCCAGCCTTCCTCTGCCTGCTTGGCAGAAGGAGAAGCCTGCACCCATCAAGAATCAAAACCACTGAAAATATTTGACTGTGGAATAATTGTGCAATGATTGAAAAAGAAAAAACAAACAACAAAAGCACCTGAGGGAGAAAAAAGAAAAGGAAGAGTTAAGGTCTCTCCATCCCTGCCTTCCCCCAGGCTAAATGTCATTATTGGCTGCTGGTTTATAGCACCATACCCTCCTGCTCCATGTGTTGTAATTGGGCTGCCACATGCTATCCCCATCCTAAAGGGACATGGTAGTTAATTGTGCTGATAACCACAAAGTCTGTGTTTGTCAGGAGTCCTATGGTGCCATCTGGCCCAGTCTGTGACCAGTCCCACACCAAACCTACCTGTGATGCCCCCTCTGGAGTACATAAACACTCAGTGGGTGGCAGTGGGAGCCAACTGAGCTGCACTTGTGTGCTGAAGGAGGAGATTCCAGAGCTGTGGATTGCTGCCTGTGCTGGTGGCTCTGTGGAGCAGGCTCAGGAGCAGCTCTAGGCAGTGGAGGATGAGGGTGCATGAAGCCCTGTGCCCTAAAAGAGAGGGTGACACATGGAATGGGGAGAGGGGACAGCAAAGAGTCTGGTGTGCTGGCCAGGCACCAGAGCAAGGATCTTTTCTGATATACCAGAGCTCTCCTTTCTAATGTTTTACTCTTGTATTTGCTGATGATTAAGCACCGTGGAAGGAAAAGGCAATGAGATACTCAGGATGAAGTGTCACCTCTTGATTTTTCCCTGAGTTTTGGCACTGAAAGGGTGTCCTTGACTGGCTGACAGATCTGCTCCCTGCCCATACTCTGGGAGACAGAGGAGGGAGGAATCTCTGCCCTGGAAGAGGCATCACCTGGGAGCAGCCCCAGGCAGAGAGGTGCTCAGTGGTTGGGCTGTGATGCTTGCTCTGCAACTTGATGAGGGGACCTGGGGTGCCTTGTTCATGTTGGTGGAGCTGTAACAGTGATTTGTCTTTCTGGTCTGCTTCCCCCCTGGGGGGTCCTTGCCCTGAATCCATCCTTTTCCCAAACCCCAGTGCTGGTGCTGCAGAGAGGGGCTGTTCCCCCCACTGCATCCCACCCACCTCCTCCTTTCGTCCCACACGATGCACAGATGTCCCCTTGACCTGCAGTGCCTCTCAGCAGCAGCCTCATGCCTGCAGATGACTTGGTTGTCTGTGTAAATCAGTTTATCAGCTATCTCAGCTGCTCAGCTTGATCTTCACACTATGTCCTCCCACAGGCAGTGAGCCCTGTGGCAGACAGAAAGATCTTCATTAATTACTTCACTTCCAATTCCCTTCCTGCAGACATCTCTAACCACAAACCAGGTAAGGAGATCTTGTTGGCTTGTTTTATGGCTGGAGAAATTAAGTCTGTGGGGTGATCAGTGGGGCTGAAGCAGAAAGAGACAGATGTTAAATGACTTCCCAAGAATATTAAGGTGTTCGTTGTCCCCAGAGTCCTTGGCCTAGATTCACTAGTGGGGAACATTATTACACTAGAGTGACAGTGGGTTTGCTTTTAGATTATCATGTTTGAATTGACAGACCCACCTCACGGAAAGCGTCTGGAAAATGTGTGTGTCATGACAAATACAAGCACCCAGGTAACAGAGCATCAGGGCTGGAAAAGGCTTTTTCCTGTTCTTTACTAAAGGTTCTGGAACTGGGACTAAAATACAGTCTAGAGCACTTGCAGTCCTTTTCATCACTGTACAAGTTTTAGTGTACATGCTAATTATTACCTTTCAAAGTTACTATTTTCCCATAAAACTAGGAATAATAAGGTTTGGGGGAGTAAATAGCCAGTGGAAATTTGCTGGGGCAATGTGATAACAATAAATAACAGACAATCTTGCAGGGAGCTGATGCAGCTGGAACCCCTCTCTGCTGTTTGCACAGCCCCAGCCAAGCCCTGCTGAATTAATCTCTTCCCCTGGATTGCTCATCTGATGTGTTTCTAACTCACCTTTGGACTCTTAAATACTTTCACACCAAGCACTCCACTGTACTCTGCAAGCATTTGTTTGCAAAGTGCTGGCAGGAGCAAAACTCCAGTGTATACACAGAGGCACAGGGGGAGACATTTTCAAAAAGTGTGTGCTGAGTGTATGTTTAAAGAGAGAAGCAGTGCTAGAAAATGAGGAGCTGCTTTGGGCAGGAGGGAGGGCAGCAAGCCCATGGCAGTGCTTGGACTGGTGGAGGATGGATTTGGGAAAGCAGGTGACTAACTCTGGGATCAGCAGCATCTGGCTGAGAGGTTTTCCCAGGGCAAATCCTTCTGTGGTGCCTCCTTTCCCCAAGCTGGAAAACAGTGTTAGCACCCAGCACCTGACTTGCTGGCCTAGAGGCCTCTGAGGTCTTTCTCAAGAAGCTGAGACACCTTACACAGCTAGAAAGAGTTGTGTAAAATACTCCATTCCTCAGCCAAAAACCCTCCAGTGGCCCATGTTTGCTGCTGTTTTTTCCAGGAGCTACAGGAGATTCTGTGCTCTCTGCCATGTGCTGTATCAACGAGTCCTTGATGCCCATGAACAGACATGTGCCCACCAAATTACTATTGAATTTTCTCTAGGTGAGCTGCAGGAAACATTTCCTTTCCTCTCTTTTGTTTTTCTAATGAGTTTTGTAGTCGAGATGCCCTATCAGTAAGCAGAAACTTTTTCCAAATGAAAATTGAAGGTTGTTTTCCTTTCCCTTCTCTCTTGTTTCCTAATGGTTATTTTAGGAACACTCAATCTTCATAAAGAGACCAAAAGCAAACTCTGCCCCTGAGTAAGTATAATTCATAGTTTAACTGTGTGTGTGTAGATGTGTAGGTACATATATATATATATATATATACACACCCCTAAACACATAAAAAAACCCCAAGCACCTGACATTGCTTGGAGTTATGTAGCTGGTTTTGCCTGCCTATTTTATTTATTGTTCTTCTATTTGGAGAGGAAAATTGGATTTGGGCTGGGGCTGTCTCTGAGAGTGCATTATTTTACTTTTAATCTACATCAGATTAAAGCAAAACACACCCTGTATCACAGCTTCTGTTACTTCTGGTACAAATTCAGTATTTCAAGAATATTAATGCATGCAGGATTATTTAGTTTGGTGGCAAATGTGTTGCATTCTGCATTTTGTCTTCTGAAGGGTATTACTGTTTTTCACTGATCAAATCAGCCGTTCACATAAATTCAGTCTAATGGAGTGGGTGGAAGTTTATCCAGGCTGAGTTTCCCCAGTAAAGAAAGGGTTATATTTCCATCCTTTTCCTCTACTTAGTGGAAGGCTGCCAGGGATGGAGAGAATAAGAAATGGAGGCTCCCCCTCCAATTTTTGAGGAGGGGATGAGCCCCAGCAGGGAGGGCATCCCTGGTGGTTTGCTTGCTGCAGTGGCTCACGTGGATTTTCCCTGAGTAACAAAATTTGGTTTCTGCTGGCTGACCTTTCTAGTCTCTGCTGCATTATCCTGCCAGTGTTTTAAGAGACCTGACTGGGAGAAAGACCAATAAAATATCTTTTGCATAAGTTATTACATCTTTACCCACATAGGACCAGTCAGATTTCAGCAAGGACTTTTCTAAAACCTCTCCATACATCCGCGAGTTGCTGTACCTACATTTTCCATTTCTCTTGTCTCCTTAAGCCTGCAAATAGGTAGACCCATCCTAGACTTAAAAAGAGGAGCAGCAGTGCTGAGCTCTCTCAGATTCCCCTGATGACAGTTTATTGTCTCTTGTGCCCCAGACAGTCCTGTCAGCTCCTGTGCTCTCGTGACAGGGTGGCTGCATCATCACAGCAAATGAGATGCTTTCTTAGTACACAGCTGTAAAATACTTTTGAAACCTTAGTAGATGAAAAATGTTGTATCATAAATATAAAATGAATATTGGTTTACAGCTCCTGAAATATTAATTTGTGCATGGAGCCACACTTGGAATGTTTTGGGTGTTTTGTTTTTTTTTTTGTAACTAAATGAAAAGATCCTTTTGAGTCCTGAATGTCCTTGCTTTGGTTTTTTATTATTAATATTCCCTGCAGGAGACATTGACTTTCCCTTCCCCTAGATATGCTGACTCCTGCCTGCTGGAGTGATTCAGCAGCTTGCCACTCATTTCTACAGAAGGAAAGTTTTCTCCTGGCTTCTTCCACTGGCCTGGTGTGGTCAAGTGACTGGTGTGGCTGCTTCATTTTTTACACCAAGTCACAGCCAGGCAGTCCTGAGCTCTCTGTCTAGCTGGTGGCTCTGTCCTTTGAGACAAGGAGGAGATCCTCATGGAGAACACTGGGGCTGTCTGCTTCACAGCTTTTTTCCAGGCAGGGACACATTAAGTAACCCCAAGTCAGAGCCATCTGGGGCTGGGGAGGAAAATCTATAGAAAAGTGCCACCTCTTTGTCTAAGAAATGCAGGGGATGAGGGATGATTAATGCTTCTTTTTTTCCTTTCCTATGTGAAAAATGAGGACAGGGCATTGTTTTTAATTTAAGCTCTGGACTGGAGACTCATATTACAATATTTTAATTATGTTTTGGTTTTCCTAAGTGTTAAGTAGCTGTCAGAGCTTAAAAACACAAAGTCTAACATAAACCAAACCAGAGTAGTAGTATATAAACACCTGCATGGTGTGTCTTGTTTTATTAAAGCATAGTATCTGAAACTAAGTTATCTGGGGTTTATGGACTGCTAAATTACATGTTTTTATTAATCTCTCATCACTCTTAAAAATATATTAAGAAGAAAAAGAGTGCAGTCTTTGATACCAAAAAAGAAAGTCAACTGCAACATATAAAAGATTTTGGAAACTCTAAGTCAATGTGTGGGGCTGACACAAATGTAAAACACTTCATCCTGGCTAAGTGGTTTTTAAAGTTCCTGGTCACATACCTTCAAGGACCAGATGGGGATCCAGTGCTTTGGTCATTTATTGGACAACTTTCCTGGTTGCCCTCAAAGCAGAGATTTTGAAGCAGACACCTTCACACAAAACTCCTGTACCCCCCAAACCTGTACCCAGCCTGGGTTGAGGTGTTGAGTGATAGAGAGCAAAATTTCTTGTATCATTTCAGAAATGAGACTGTTTCTCCAGAGGCCTCTTGTTCTTGCTGGATTTCATCTGCCAGCCTCAAAATGGACATCACCTTTGGTACTGTCTGATCTTGTAGCTCAAAACAAACCTGATGCTCACATCTGATAGGCCTGAAGAGAACCTCAGTACTGTCTTTTCTTAGAATACAGAAATTCCCTCATTTAACCTGTCTCTGAACCTGGGTTCTTGTGCTCAAGCAAAGACAAATATGAAATATGTACTCATACATCCCAGGAATTGTTTCTGGTACTCAGCTTATAAAAATTCTGCTGTGGCCTTCATAAGCCATTACTAATGTTTGAAGTTGCTTTTTCACCTTATCTGCAAGGAGCACCTGCACTGCTGTATTTACCAAGAGCAAGAGTATTTCTTTTGTTTCTGCAGAGATTTAAAAGAAGGGACATGGTCAGCAGAATGTTAATAGTTGAGATAAACCAGAAGGAAAGGGAAAATAAAAGTAGTTCTGTGAGTAGTTTTGAGGCTGAGGGATGGGTTTCTGCTTTTGAGGGCTTTTTCACCACGAGTGCCCAACTCCTGGATTTCATTGTAATGCAGCTTTCAGTGGAGGAAAGGTGTGAGCTTGGCTTGAAATTCACTGAAATTCATGAATCCTATTTTCCAACAGCAACTTTCACTTTGCAATCCCTGCCTCCCAAACAATCTTGGGATTGTTTGCCAGAAACTGAACTGTGAAAGCTGAACATTTGGAGACCTCAGAAACGTTGTTGTGTGTTTCGTGGGGTCCTCACTGTCACTCTCAGCCACTGCCCTGTGAGTGAGAGCAGATGTCCTCAAGACATCTGAGTCTCTCTTCCACGTTCCACTGAACAGTCTTCTCCCAGGGAGTTCTCACTCATTTTACACTCTGACACCCATTTAATTTCTCCTCTGTACTTTGGCCTGCAGACTGTGGTGGGCTAAGGAGCCAGCTCAGGGCCAATTGAGGCATCTCTGGGATGGAGAAAAGGTCTCCCAGAGAGGAACAAAGCCCCCACCTGAGTGCCAAACCCACTGCACCATCCTACTTGTGAGTCAGAGCTGCTGGGCTTGGTCCTGCTGTGTGTGGAGCCCCCGAAGAGCCTTCAGGTGTCCCACTTTGCACCCACCGGTTGTTATGAACCCAGGAACATTCTGTGCTCAGGAGAGCCTGAGCTGTGGCTGGCTGACCGGGTGGAAATGTGCCTGCAAAGGGCTTGGTGACTCAGCCTGGACACCAGTGATGTGGCATCAGGTAGGGCATTGCTGGCACAGCCTGCAGGGAGCCCGTGGCAGATGAATCTGGAGGAATAATTCACTTTATCACATCTTGCTTTGCCTGACCTCAATGGAGAGAAGAGGCAGGACTCTGGGGTAAAGCCATGCACGCTGCCTCCATGTTTTTCTGTGCAGAGGCTGTTGGTTTATGCTTCAAGGGCAGAGAGCAAACTGCTGAGGATGATGTGATAGCTCATGGTGACAACCCTGCTGCTATGTCCAGGTTATGTGCAGTTACAATAGGGCTGTAAATGAGCCTCTCAGGCATTAACTCAATAGATGTTGTATTTTACATTTTCTTCTGGCATGAGAAGCCTTAGATATTTCTTCCAAGAGCTTTCTGAAGGGGGTATGGCCTCTTCACAGTCAAGGAGCTAAAATAAGTGGCCATTGCCTGAAGTGGAGGGCATGCTCAGAGCACAGTGTGAGCAAGGAGTTTGCAGTGCTGGGAGAGGAGAGCAGGGAGCCCAGGGAAATGGGAGGGAATGCAGCAGAGAAAGTCTTCAGCATTTCTTGAAGAGGTGCTGGGAGCCTGGCACCAAAAGAAATGCCAGAGGTGGGGGACTTTCTCAGTCAAATCTGTGGGCAGGGAACTATCTCCTGGTGTCCTGGGGTCTTATGGTGTCCAGGAAAAACAAACATTACTGGAGCCTTGGTCAATGAACAGGGATCCATCAAAGGCATCATGAACTGCCACAGCTGCCCCTAAGCATGGACACAACCTGCAGAGCCCTGAGCTTTTATCAGTTGCTCTTTCCTGGGGTAGAATCAGCTGCAGAAAACAAGGACCAAATATTGATTTCTTCTCACTCCTGCAGTTGCAATGGAGGGGGCTTTCCTTTCCCTTTCCCTATCCTTTGGCCAAGGGCTCTGCAGTGGTGGTACCTCCACCAGACCTGTTGCCATCCTGTGCATGTCAGCAGGAGGGCTCCCACCCGTGGGGAGAAGATTGGTTAATGCTGACAGCCCCAAACCTTGTGTGGGAGTTTAAACAGTAAGGGATGATGGGGTGACAAGCAGATGTTTTCCCAAGTACATATCAGGTACTACATACTGCAGGATGGTGTGGGGCAGGATCACGAGTTCAGGTCTCCCCAAAACAAGTGCTAGAACTTCTGCCAGGTCTCTCTCCATTTTTAGATGGCAATTCTAAACCCCTGGGAGTTTGTTTTTTTTTCTCTGCTGCAGATATCTGGCAGCAATCCTCCTGGGGTGAAGCCAGGGTGCCTGGGAGCTGACTCACTCTCCAGACACACTGGGGTGGGAGGCAGTTATCTCCCCCAGCAGAAGCCACAGAACTCCTGCCAGGGGTGACACCATCGTGGAGAGCTCAGGAGAAGCTGCTGAGCCTGAGTCTCCTTTCCTGGGGGCAGAATTTTGCCTGTAGCTCATCACTGGGGGTAGTGCTCACTGTATTCAGGAAGACTTTTTGCTGGGGCTGCCCTTGTCTCAAGTGTGCCAACCTCAAACCCTCACTCTTCTGAATATGAGGTTGGCTGGGAAAAAGCACAAGTGTTCCTTTGGGGTCTGCTGGAGGGTGGCAGGAGGGTGGTAAGGTGGTGCAGAGGGGATAAAAAGGATATTGAAGGGGAGGTGAAGAAGCAGGCAGCATTCAAGCAGCACTGCTCAAAGCATCCACACATTTGTAGGAACACTCTGCAAGTTGCCTTATTCTGACTGTAAACTCCACTGACTGGAGCAGCTGCAGGCAAATGCTGTTCATGATGTTACACCAGAAAGTGGCATCAGTATGAGGCAGCAGGGGACATGAAAATCAAAGGGGAGTTGTGTTTATATTCTGGGCATGAAACTAAACTTCTCCCACTGGAGATAACACACACCCTCCCCACCACTTACCTTCGGGGAGTTTAAGCCTCCCCCTGTCTCTCTGACTCCCACTTGGGCAGGGGTTGCCCCCAGTGCCATGGCAGGAGGTGTAGGTTCCCTCTGAAACACAGCCGTTCCCAGTCAGAGGCCCTTAGGAGCAGGGCATTGTCTCTTTATTCTGGAATTAGAGTTTTCCTATTAGCAAAGCTGCTAAGGAATTCATGTTCAGAAAATATGCCCTCTGCAGAAATGTTTCATGGAAATTAAATTTCAAGAGGCAAAAATAGCACAGGACTCTGAGACTGCAGAAGGTGGAGATCCTTTTCTTCCCTCGTTCTCCCAGTAATTAATTTCTCCTCTGGAATAATTTGAGGAAAATAATTTCTTTCATTAATGCACTGTCTACCCATTAAGGCACATTCGTTCAATAGATTTTTTTTTAGGTATGCACAGCTTTGATCAAGTGCTCATCATCCATCTCACAGAACAATTTAATGCTGCTGAGCATTTCCCTTGCAGCACACTCATCAGTGCTTCATGCACTTCAGCAAATCCAAGTGCTGGGTTAGGAGGTGTCATCCCAGTGAAGACATTGGGATTGCATCCACTTCCACCAGAGCTCTGCTGGGCCACAGTGGAACTGGTGGTGACTGATAAAGTGAGGTTGTATCTGACCAAACCATGATGTCTGTGGAAACACAATTCAGTGTGATCCAGTCCTGTTTGACTAGAGGAGTTTTCCTTTCAGACTTAGATCTCAGAGACCCAGGAGTGTCTGCTGACTGGGAGATTGCTTTGGGTCAGGGTGCAGGTCAGGGCCTTTGGTAGCACTGCAGGAGGTACTGGGGTGGCTCCTGTGAGAAGCTGCTGGAAGCTCCCCCAGCTCCAAAACTGGGTGGTAAAGATATGTCTGCTGTTAACATATTAGAGAAGGGAAAAAGGATACTGCTAAAACACCTGCAGGGGAGAGAGGAGAGGGAGGTGAGAGCAGTGCTGGAACAGAGATAGACTGTCAGGCATACATAGTCAGGCTCAGCAGAAGGGAACTGGGCAGGATCCATGATGTGTAGAAGGTTTGGCTAGCAAAGTCCTTTCCAACCTCAAACTCGAGGAGTCGAAAGAAAATCCCTTTCAACCTTCCCACAAGTAAAACTAGGTAAGACATCCCCTTGTCTCAGATCGGGATCCTTGGCATTCAGAGCCACCAAAAATTCAGATTGTATCTTGATCCTACCGTTCAAAACTTCTCCCTGTTCCTGGGAAAACGTGACCACTGAATCTGTTCCCTAGGCTGTCATTTCAAAGGTGTAGCCCGTGAGTCCTACAGCTTTGTCTGTGGGACAAGTTTCATTTTCAAAATGGCAAGTTTCATTTTCAAGGTTTTAGAGGCTTGTCTGCAGGTTGATTTTGTTCTCAAAGCTCAACAAGTGCATGGGTTTTGTACAACTTCTGACTTTTATTGCACCCTGCACATTGTCCAGTGCATGGGTGACTGAGCCAGCAGCTGTCAGGGCTGCTGTTCACAAGTTTTTCTCCTCACAGGAATGCATTTGGGGCCACAGTCTTCCTTCAGCTGGCACTTCTAGGCTCAAAGACCCAGAAGGAGTCACAGCTTATGGTGTAGAAACCTCAGGAGATAGGTAGAGTCTTTTCTGTGAGGAGAGAGGGAGCAGTGGATGCTGCAGCCAGTCAAATGGATTCCTTGGGCATCTACAGCTTTTGTGTGGGTGACTATATTTTTTTCCTTAATGTGAAAAAATAAATAAAGCCACTTGAGTCCAAATGGTCCATATGAGTCATGGAGAAACTGTTCTTCCTCCCCCTGAGGCACTTAGTCACCTTTTCAATACCAGAAGGCAGAATTAGGATTGTTCTGACTGCACCGAGTGTGGAAGGTGGGAAATTGCTCTTAGATTTAGGAACTTTTGCTGTTCCTGAGATGGGCAATATTTATTTGCTTCTCTTGAAATGCTGACCAGAACCACCCTTTACCAGAAGCAAGTGCTGTGTTACTAAGAGTTGGTCTGGCTGGGTGGCTTTGGCTTTACCTGTGTCTCTGAAAACTGATTTCTAGGATATATGTTGGAGAAGACATGAGGTGGAACTGATAGGTGGGCTACAGAAAGCCCAGCTGATCTGTTCCTGCTTTGTCTTCCATGCAGGAAAACATTTAGGAAAGCTTCTGAGAACTTGTGTGGAGTCTTCATAGCATGTTCATACTTGAAGAATGGGAATCCTCTCCAAATCCTACCTCGTCATCAACTTTTCCTGAGGAAAGTGTTCAACACTTGTGCCTCAGCTTCCCAACTGTGAAATGGGAATTGCAAGGGGAATCACAGCTGTCCTGTGCAACTCTGCTACTCTGTGGCTGAATTAGGATTGGGAAACCACTTTCAGGCAGTAAAATTCTGTCTTTTTTATAGCAAAATTGCCCTTTTCCTCAGGAGTCCTAGTCAAAACCTCTCAGCCTTGACAACAAATTGAAACTGAATTCTTTTGAGGACTGTAATGAATACATTATCTTCATTTCTGTGGATTTTTGAAGGGGTAAGATTTTGTGCAGAAGGTGATTTTGAATATTTAGCAACACAACCCTAAACTAAAGCTTTTTGCTTCCATAATTATGTTGTGGGTGGTTTTTTTGTTTGCTTTTTTTGTTTTGTTTTGTTTTTAAATACATTTTTCAAAGCATTTTAGATTCAAAATGAGAAAATATGCTTTGGCTGAAGTCCAAAATTTCCTCTTTTTTTTTTTTTTCTGTTTTTTTTTCAGAAGATAAGGGTCTAATTCTTCCTTCCCTTATGCTCCTTATAGTCATTTCTACATGTGAAGTGCTTTTATCTATCCTCACTTGGAAAGTTACACCAAAACTCAAATTACTCTACAGGGCGAGCAACCACCAAACCCACGGACCCAGAGGATAAGAGCAAATGAGCATCCTAATTAGGAACAAGCTGGAGAATCAACTTTCAGCCTGTTAGCTACTTTAGGGCCATAACCCACATCCACACTCCTGCCCTATGGCAAAAGGAAGGTGAGGTGAACACCTCCCACCCCAGTCTGCAACATCACTTCTGGCCACGTGTCTTTTCTGTGGGGCTATGCCCTCGGGCTGTCCCACTGGAAATGGTGTCTGAAGATAAAATTATAGCTCAGGGTGGGCATCCTTGGTGTGTGTGTGGCCAGGTCTATATCCCAAAGAGGTTGGAGTGAGGGGGATGTTGGTCTCTCCTCCCAAGTAACAACGGGTAGAAAAAGAGGAAACGGCCCCGGGTTGTGCCACAGAAGGTTTCATTTGGATATTAGGAAATATTTCTTTAGTGGAAGGGTTGTCAGGCACTGGAATGGGCTGGCCAGGGAAGAGGTGGGGTCAACACCCCTAGAGGTGTTTAAAATCCATGTCCATACAGTACCTGGGGACACCATTTCATGGTGGACTTGGCAGCGTGTTGCTCTGGTTAAGCATGAGATTGAAGGGAAGCAGAAGGCTGGTGCTGGATGTGGTTCTGCTCTACCCCCTCCTTGGGGCAGGCAGCCCCTTGAGGCAAGGCTGCTTCAAGCTTTTGGTTGCAAGGCAGCCTGCCTGGGCTTTATTTTGCTTCAAAAGGAGGCAATAAGCCCCCAGCTCTACCCCGTGTAGGGCTGTCAGAAAACATCAGCCTGCCAGTCTCTTCCTCTTTCAGCCTGGGGGCAGGGGTGGACCTGAAGAAGTAATTTGGCATGAAAATGAGGAACAGGCCAATCTGCTTGCAAACCTGATTTCTGAAAAAGAGAGAGGGAGAGAGAAGAGGAGAGCAATTATTTCCAAAAGCCAGGTTACTCGTTACTCCAAATTAGTACAGCTGCTTGGAAAAACCCTGACAAATCTTTCTTTAGCTAAAATACTGCTAAATTGCTAAAGGTGTTCTGTCACCACCAAGGCAGTGATCTCCACACCTGGAGGAGACCACACTTCCATTTACTGAAATCCTCCTCTAAGTGGAACAACATTTGTCTCCCAGACATGAGACCCTCATCTGAACAAAGGTTGGTCCTGGAGAGAAGGAGAAAGAGCTCTAGGTTTAGACAGGTATCTAGGTGCCTAAGGGGTGGGTGGTCAAAAATCCCTGGTGACCTAGCTCAGGAGGAGACCTTTCAAAGTCAGGCTTCTTATCCTCCTTTGAGCAGTGGTTGTGTTATCTAGGAAAAATTAATTTATGTATCAGAAATGCACTTGGCCTCTTTCCTCTCTGTGTGTGCAAAGAAGTATTTTTGTGATATGGCTCATTGCCTGTGTTCCTGAGAAAGTCACATATGTAATTTTTCCTCTCTAGGTTGATAAAATACTATAATTAGGCTTTGAAACATTTCTAAACCTGTTTTTGCAGTATTTAACCCTTATTTATTAAGGAAAAGCCAGCTTTTGCCTGCTTGCCCTGAAGTCACAAACAAATAGCTTCTCTTGCTGTCACAATCCCTGATATGTTATCAAGCATCAAAAGCTCCATGCTTCCTCCTCTCAGGGCAGTGATATGAAAAATGAGCTGAAGGGACTTGGTCAGTGAACATCCTGGGTTGCTTTGGAGTTTTCACTCCTGATTTTAAGGCTATGTTAGAATAAATGTTTTCCATTCGATGTTAAAGTCACTGGGTGGTTTCTGATCCCACGAGATTAATTCCAACTTCTGTCCCTTGATTTCTGCTCTGGATATACCAAATTATGTGGCAGCTGCCCAAATTAACCTGTGATCCTAAATGGCTGCTGGTCATGCCTGTCTCTCAAACAACAAATTAAAACATAACTCTGTCATATGACAATTAAGACTTTAAATCTTTCCTTCTCTCCTCTCCTTAATTGGTAGGATTTTTTTCCCCCTTTCTTTGTTGTACTCTCCAAAGCTGCTAGATTTACAACTCTGAAAGTCGAAGTCCTTTCCCTAGAGATCAGGCACAGCAAGGAGAGCAGCAGTTTTCAGATTATCCTGCCCATCCATTGCCATCCTGGAGGGGGCCAATTCATGAAATAAGAATTGGACATTTCCTGAGTCTGTTTCATCTGCTGCTGAAATCAAGGGTGGGAAACAAATCACTGGCTATTTCAGGGCCTAAGGGTGCCAGAATGGAAACCTGAGCTTTTTTTTTTTTTAAAAAAAGCAGACTTCAGCAAATTCAGGGAGAAGTTAAACAGAGTCTCTTGGGAAGAAATTGTAAGTGAAGAAGTACAGAGGGTTGGTGGCTGTATGAGAGGCAAATCAGCAGCTTGCCTCCACGCAGGCAAGGAATAAAATTTACAGTAAACCCTATATGGCTGCATCAGGAGCACTTCATTACTTGAAATCCAAAAAAAAAGGAGCCTTACAAACAAAAAAACAAGTCAACAAGGCAGCATAAATACTTCTTATGAATGTATGAGGAGCAGGAGTAAGGCAAAGGGAGCTGTAACTCCGCAACTGAATGGACACAGAGCCCAAATAAAGCATGACAAAGAGGTGTTTGAAGTCTTCAAGACCTTCTGGGGTGAGTCTGCATTGAGAAAGAAATCCCCACGAAGTGACTGAAAAGATGTACTGACTGGTTTGCCATGGTCTCCTGTGGAAATGAGAAGGCATTTCAAGCTGGAATTTTTTTCCTTGGGACTATTTCTGTTGCCTGCCTTCATGATCAGGGTGGCTGATGGAAAAGACTTTGTGTGCAGCAGGCAGCAGGAGCTGTAATGAGTTTGGAGGATATAATCAGAAAGGGAATGATCTTGATGAGCTGGAGAAAAGCTCTGGACCTGGTGAGATGGAATTATTCTGAGACAAGTTGGACGGATTGCACATAGAAATCAAATGCATAAACACAGATTGCACAAGAAGTGCTGAGACAGCAGAACTGAAGGGCAGGAGCTGGGGTTTTGGTGTATGGCAAACTGAGCAAGCCAATAATATGTTGGTGTTTTGAGAAAGGTGAATCTTTGGGTAGGAGGTGTTAGCAGGCAGACAGCATGAGAGCTCCTTATTCCACTCCACCCAGTGCTGCTGAGATCCCACCTGGTGCAACGTGTCCAGATTTGGATATCCTGTCAGAGAAAATCTGGGTAAAAAAGCAAAAAAAGGAAAAGTTTCAGAAGGCACGAGATAAGTGGGACTTGGGCTTTGGCTAGATTTTTTTTTTTTTTTTTTTTTTGAGCTCTGGAGGAGAAAGGAGTCCCAAGGGAGCTTGAGCATGAAAAAAAAAAGTGTTTCTCAATTTCTCCCCACCTTGCTGGAGTTATTCCCATAAAATACTAATCAGTTTTGAAGTCCTACTTTTCTCCTGTCCTGGAAAAGCTGCTCCCCCCCCCTCCCAGCTCAGTGTGCAGGCACCGAGTGGCTCTCCTCCAAGAGATCTCCAATGCTCAGTGAAGAAGCTCCTGCTCTCATACCTGCTGCAAACTATTTACATTTCACTCTCTTTGGCAATAAATTTGCTCTGCAGAGGAGGTCTAAGCAACAGTTGTGCTGTGCAGGGAGGCAGTCTGGATCCTGTGACAGCATTTTAAAAAGCCAGCCCTTATCATCAGGACTATAAGAGAGCAGGGAGTGTGTTGATGCAAACTAACATGAAGCAAACCGTGGTTGCCAGCACAACAGCTTCCCATGTGAAAACCCTGATTCCCTTCTTCTTGACAAGGCCATGGCAAAGCCAAGTCAAGGACAGAGCCTCTTTTTTTTTTTCCCTTCCCCCTCCCTTCTCTCCTTTCCCCCCCAAAACCAACTGCTAATGGAATAAGTAATTCTGCAGACCTGTCTTTCACATCTCACTCACTTTATGTGCAGTCTAATTAATTCTGTCGGGGAAAATAATTGGCTCAGATCAGGTCGATTCAACTGAAGTTCTAAATAACTTTGGTTGAGTGGTATTTATATTTTAGCAACTAGTCTTGGGTGAAGCACTCACGCACACAGCATACTAAGCCTGTGCTAACTTGGCACAAAAATAGCACTGTGGTCCATCAAGTGACATTAAGTCCAAGTCTATAAAAAGCCTTGCAGCTGCCTGTGAAATCTGGCTGTCTTGGGAGAGGGGGAGGGCAGCAGACCCCAACCTGTGTGGGTGCTGAGTGGTGAGCAGCATGGACATGCTACCCCTCAGCAGGAAGGTGGGGTGAAATGCTTCTCAGCTGGGGAGGAGTGATAGGAATTACCCTGTGGGGACACAGTGGGACACAGGAGCTGGTGAGGAAAGGTTTTGTGGGGGGGACTCATGTCAGGAGGGTGCAGAGACAAGGAGGAGCCAGTGGTGAGGAGGGACAAGGGTTGCAGAGCAGGATGGAAGATCTGGTGTACGGGCAGAGAGAGGGACAGGGAGGAACAGGGCATCACAAGCAGATAAAAGGCTTGTAAGCTGTAAGCTGTGACTGTCCTCACTTGAGGGACAGAGTTGGTCAGAGAAGATGGGCCTGAGTGCTGGCAGGGAGATGTTCTGACAGCTGGACTGCCACGGTCAATAACTGAATGTCACCCTCTCACTGTGATGTGAAGCAGGGTGTTCCCATCTGTGTGTTTTTAAGGCATGAGCATCTTGACTTAAGAAACACACAGATGGAAGGCAGGTGTTCCTGTGCTGAAGGTCAGAGCTACTCTAAATGTACCTTTAGTCTTCTTCATCCTACAGTTTCCCTGGGAACATTTGGGCCAGCGCTTCTCTCCCCCTCCACCCAAGAAATTTTATAACTGCAGCCAGATCCTCAGTCTCCAACTCAGCCTTCATCTCCCCTTGCAACAGCATCAGCCCACTCTCTTGGATCCTAGAAAAGAAAATTCATCTTTCCATCTGGTCCTCTTCATCTCCTTGTTGAATAGGTACCATTTGCCTCAGAAAGCTCACCCCGTGCTGAAGAACAACATGTTTCACGCTGCACTGAGTGCCCCAAAAGACCTTTTTTTTTGTGATCAAACTGTGTAAACTGACTCTCCTCCTGCAAACCTTCTCTACTCGCCTGTGTTGGCTGCTGGGCTCTCTGGGGGAAGCCTGGGTAAATGAACAAGTGTGAAGAGCAATGCCACAGCCTTCTGCACATCCTTTCTCCCCAGTGCTAAAATTAGCATCTCATTTGTAAATAAACTATCTCCCAGCCTATTTTTATAGGGCTTTTTGAGATGTGCTGGATTAACAAGTCTACATCCTGACTTCCTCTTCAACCACAGCTCATGTCCAGCCTTGGGGAGCAGTTGTGTTTGCTGGGTCAAACCCCAGTGTGCCACTAGTGTATTCCCATCCTGCTCTGGAGGATCCAGCCGTGTGGAGGAGAGTGGTTTGTGTTCCTGATTTCCCTTCCAGGATTACCAATGTGACACTGCCACTTTCTGATGGTTGTGATGAGAATGCCACTCTGCAGGAGCTACCAGCTCATTCTCAGGTAGTTATTAAAAGGTTGCAGAGCATTCAAGCATCACTGTCACACTCAGTCCCCTGCTGTTTGGGGCAAAAAGCTGCTTGCTGACTGACAGGGTTGCCAACACTGCCTCCATACTGGCTGTCACTGAAGAGTCTTGTCTCCTTGCCCAGCCTTACAAAGGAGCTGACTGATGTGAGTGTTTCCTTCAACCAGAAGTCATCTTGACCCTGCAATTAAATCCTCACAGAAGTCAAGAACCCCGAAACAAATTGGCAAGCAGAAATATGGGGTTTGCTTAACATCCAGCCCATAAACTACACACTGGGCTCTCCAGTGGTGCTTTCAGGTGCCTTAATGTACCCAAATGAGGTGGAGCATGGTGAAAGGCTGCTCAGAGCTGTTCCTTCTCATTGCTAACCTAGAGGAGCCAAAGGGATCATTACAAAGCTACTCAAGCTACTTGACTGTGACTGCAGACATCACAGGTAGAGTGGAGCTCGTCTTAATGCAGCTGATTTGGACACCACTGGCAAAAAAATCATGGCAGCTTAGAGCCCAGGATGCCATGGAAAAGTGTGCCTGGAACTACAGTAGTTCTGTAGTTCTGACTGCAGCCTTGGCAGGCACTGTTTTATCCTGAGCTACACCTGAACCAACTTTGCTGATGCCAGCCTGTAAACACACTGGGAGTCAGCCTGTCTTCAGCTGGGATGGGACTTCCAGCTCTGAGGAAGCACCAAGGGGTTGTTGTCTGTCCCAGCACCCATCAGATCTTTACCAGCATGGTGCTGAAGTCAGTAGGTACCTTTAAGGGGGCACTCCAAGTCTTCCATTAGATCCCAGGTCCTCCCAACCCAAAAAGGATTCCAGCTGTGCTAAAGTCACTGCTGAGAATCAAACAAAACAAGAAACTTGTGGTGGTGACATCGGCTGGATCCAAGCTGGTGGGACAGCACAGAAATCCAGCCACTTGCCCCAGGATCCTCCTTGTCCCACTGCTCTAGACTGCTAGAAGCAAAGCTTGTCTGAGATCAGCTCACCACTCTCAGGTATGGTCCCAAAGCTGGACCAGCTGGATGAAATCCTATGGCCTGTGTCATGAACAAGATCAGGGACCTTTTGCCTTTGAAGCCATGAGTCCATGAAAATAACTCAGCATGAAATAATACTCTGCCTTAGGAAATGTCTGTGAGAGTGTTACCTATTTCTCACTTTACCCTGAAGTATTTTCTTCCATCCCTCCCTGTCCCTGCTTAAAGATTTATTTGCTTTCCTCTCTCTCTAGGCTCAATCCAATTGAACAACAACAACAAAAAAATCCCCACCCTTTACTCATCTGGGTGTTCTGTGAACTTGGGAAAAGTGCTAAATATACCAAAAGTAAAGAACAGGTTTTATGTGACTAAGTTTTTTTCTAGATTTTTTTTCCTTCTTGCTCAGCAAAGCTCTTTTTCTCCAAAGTAAAGAAATGACTGAAACTCCACACTTCACTATACAGACAAATATTACTTCAGTGAAATGGCAAAAAATGTGAAACACTATTTTATTGGTCACTGAATGCCTTTTCCACATTGGGAACATTTCCATACAAGAGATTAACAAAAAAGGCCTTGATCCCCTGAATGTAAGAGGATTTTAAAACAGTAAAATTAAGCTCTTGGAAAGTAAGAGTGGTTAGACTTAGGATTGTCTGGGCACTGTTCATTTGATTCCCATTTCCATATGTATTATGATACCATCTTTCAACTTGAACCTACGTACTTGCATACTAATTTTTCCCTGGGAACCTCTCCTACATTCCCCATCCAAAATAAATTGGGATCTCATGATCAGCTCTTTCATACTTTTTGTCATTTCTCTTCATTATTCCGAGCGTGTCTCCTCCCTTATTTACAATCTGTGATTCAAACTGTGCTGTGGAGGAAATGGATGGCAATTTCCTGATTAACTTTCCTGCCTAAGCTCTTGTGGTAGCAGCCAAGTGCTTCCCAAGTTTTCACCAATTTGTCTAGACAGCTTCTGTGTGAGGTCTGCAGGGCTGCTGCAGGCAGGGGGATTAGAAAAAGACCTGGAGAAATGAATGGTAAGAACAAGGCAAGGCCCAGTGTGGTAAAGAAAGAGAAAGGTGGCATGGACTGGTCATGGTCTGGGACAACCAGAGCACCCACTGTACCACATTCCATCCTGAGCCATCCCACTCTGGCTCGTTGGCCAGGAGGCAAGGGATGAATCCAACAGAAAGTCATCTTCTCAGATATGGGATCATCAGAACAAGGGGCTGGGGTAAATGTAAAAAGGAAAAAACCCTTGGCTGGTAATTTCTAACGTGGGGTTGCAAAGGAAATTCAACGTGGGGATTTTCCCCTTGCAGGAGAATGAGTGCCTGGCCCCATGCACAGGCACCCCCTCAGCTCTTCTCCTGAAGTGTCCATCCCTTCCCCCTCCAAACCCAGTGGTGGTTTTTTTCTGCTGTATTTGTAGCTGTTCTGGTCAAGAACACTTCAGGTGGGAGGTGTGAGTGTGGGTACTTAGAAAAGCAGGGATTAGTAGGCAGGTTTCTTAATATTTACACTGGTCACACTGCAGGTGAATGCATTGCACGCTGTGAGATCTCCAGGGAATATCACTCAGGGTTTGCCATTCCACAGTGAGACTGTTTCTCAATCAAAAATTTATCACTTTTTTCTTAGGAGGAAAGAAAATCTGCTCTAAGAACTAATATTAGCTGAGCCACACAGGTGGATTACAGATATAAAATGAATATAATTGAATGTTCTGTATGGGAGGAAACTTTGGATGTCAATTTACAGGTTAGGTGGCTTTGTTTGTGTGTGGGGCAAGGAAGGTGTGTATGTATATCTGTATTTTAGCTGTGCTGCAGGGAATTATCTCTTTTAAGTGATAATGGAATGAGATAATTTCTGATTTTCTGGCCTCATTGCTTTCCTGCTATTCTGGACCTGGAGTCTGCAGATATGGTAAAGATTGAACCCGTAAGCTGTCAAATAACTGTCTTGCAGAAAAACTTAGTGCCTGGATGACTGCCCCCCAGCTAAGCTCTGTGCTACTGAAACAGCATGGCAGGAAACAGCATATTGAACCCTGCAAAGGTAGGGATCAAATAAATCATTAAGAAAGTGACCTTATGGGTTGGGGAGATGATGCAGAGGCCCTGTGTGATGATGCCCAGGAGTCTTCTTTCAGAGCAGGCTATGCAGTAACATGGAGAGTGGCAACATATTTAAGAGACCCAGCACCATAACCCCCCCTGTAACTGAGCTTCATAGAATCAGAATGTCAGCTTGGAAGGACCTCAGGGATCCTCTGGTCCAACCCTTCTCATATTATTCTTTATATGAGATGTCTCAGCACCCCCTTGAGCTGAGACTTCAAACTTTCCAAAGTGGGGGGACCCACCACTTCCCATTCCAATGTCTGACTGTCCTCAGAGTGAAAGTTTCCTCTTATATTCAAAAAGTTGCTCCCTAGGAGCAACTTGTGCCCATTGCCCCTTGTCTTGTCCATGGGACTCCTTGGAAACAGGGAGTCTCCATCTGCTTTGGAGCCCCCTTTAAGTACTGGAACATCATAATAAAGTCTCCCCTGAGCCTTCTCTTCTCAAGGCTGAACAAGCCCATTTTTCTCAGCCAGCTTCCAGAAACAAAAGATTTTTTTCTCTCTCCTGCCAAGTCTTGTTTGATCTGACCCACTGGCTGTGTCAGGAGGCTGGTTTGGGGAAGGCAGCCCTGTTGCTGTCACCATCAGTGCTGGGCACCTTCCACCTCTGCCTCCTGTCCTCACCTCCTCCAGGCACAGGGTGATCCTTGGAGGACAGGCAGAGAAAGACAGCCTGCAAGTTTCCAGAGAGGACCTGGGACTACGAAGCTGTAGGGGAGGCTTTATCATCAGGCATTAAACTGTCCCCCACAACATGACTTGGCTGCCTAATATCATGCATAATAAATTGAATGAGCACACAGAGCATCTCTGTCCCTATTATGAATTCACCACGTGGAGTGAGGTAGGAGCCAAGCCTTTGTGAGGCAAAGTAAATAAAATTAGAACCTAATTTTCTCTATATTCTTACAAGCCTTTGGGAAGAGAAAGGGATCACAGGGGGTATTTATTTTCCTATAGATTTCCAATCATCCTTTTATTGCCTCATATTACCTACACGTACAGGGTACCTGTTTATTTCTTTCCCCATTCCATAAAAAGGGGAAAATAAATTAGGGGAAGTCCAATTACTGAAACTTAATTAAAACAATTTAAAAATGTCTTAAGCAATTATCTAACAAGTGATCTTTTTGGTAACAGCTGTACACAGGCAATTTATTAGCTAGTGAAGCCAATCCTGGTTTTTAATATAAACAGACTAATTAATCAGTGGTTAACTCTTGTAATGACCAGCTCTGGCACTTAATTATTGTTGCTGTCATGAAGCATAATAGCTCATTTCCCAGGGTTATTATGCAAATTGCCAACAGTGACCACTCTGTGTGAAGCTTAAAGCACTTTCTGTGATTATCTCTCATTTCCACATTCTCATGACTTCTTGGAGCATATGCTTTTCCTGGTGTAAAATGTTTCAGGCAGCTTTTCAGCTCAGTAGCAAATTTCTGGGAGCAGTGGAGCAGAACATCCCAGTTCTTCCAAGCTGTAGTTGCTGGAGGGGGAAGAAGGAAAAAAATATCTGTGTCCCACACTAATAACCACCTCTACACACATCTTTTTGATTAGGCCTGTGGAAAAAAGGGACCAAGATCTGCAACAGGCAGATGTTAGAGATATTTGTTTAAGAATTTAACTCAGTTTGGTGGTGAGGTCCTGCACATCCAGCAAAGCAAGGCAGACCCCTCCAGAAAAGAGCTGAGAGCTCTCCACAGCTCAGCAGAGAGCAGAAGTCTAAGTCCTCCTGGACTCCCAGAGCTCACCAGCAGCTGACTAAGAGGTACTTGTGGTTAGAAGAATTAAAACCCACAGAGATATGACCTAATCCTCACCTTAACCTTGGCTGTTCAAAGGCTTCGGGACAATGACTGAGATAAGAGTAGTACGTTGAATAATAACCATTAAAAGGAAGCACAGGTATTAAGCAAGACATAAAAAACTCTGAGGTGAGCATGTCTATCTGGAGCATGAATCCATGGGCATTTCAAGTGCATGTAGACAGAGGGGTGAATACACATGTAGGTTCATCAAGCCCATAAATCACCTCCCTGCTCACCCCTCAGATTCGCCCCCTGGTCCTGAGTCAGCCTCAATTTGGGGTGCAAAAGGACCCGTGTGTTACAGAGTTAAAGATTTTTTTTATTTTTTTTTTAAAGATTTAATAAATGTCCAGCAACAGATGCCAAATTTGATCATCACTCTGGAGCTGGCAATGAAGAGGTTCACATAAACGCAGCGGGAGGGGAGGCAGAGAGAGCAGCAGAGCTGTTAGGGGAGAAGCAATGGCCAGCAGCAGTCAGTAAGGCAGTAAAAGCTAATCAAATCTTGCTGTACAAACCACACTAATCAAAGAACAGGGCTTGCATTTCTATCTCCATCTCCTCAGCCTTCACACGGAAGCTGGTGGGAGAAGCTTGGTTGTTTCTGGAGATAAACAGATCCCACAGAAGCTACACCTGACCGTCCCTGTCACCCTGATGAAGTGCAACAAGGCTTCCAAAGCCCTAAAATGAAGCCAAATTCTTGGAAGTTCAGCTCTCCCCTTGCCTTGTGGTAGAGAAAAGGCTCAGGGCTGGCTTTGAGGATCTGAGTCAGCACAGGGGAAGGGAGGGAGGGAGGAAGGAGGTTGTGGGGGAGGGAGAGGCAGCCTTTTTCCAGAGCCAGTGTCTGGCCTATTATATTAATCAACTCACTTTAACCTCAGGAGTGCAAAAGCAGAGCAGGCAGGAGCTGCTGTAACAGACCTAGACTAGACATGAACTTGGATTTCTGCCTGCCATAACCACCCCTGCTCAGCCCTCCCTCCCCATCACACAAATCCCCCCCGCATCTCCAGCTCTCTGGGAGGTTTGCTCACATCTGGGGAAAGAGAGATTTTTTTTGCTGTCTTAGAGGCCTCATTACATAGGTCAGTACCAGTCATGACTTGGGTTGAACCCATTTGGAGAACTCCAGCACTATTCCACTACTGGAAGCACTTTAAACCCTGACCATTTTTCTTGGCAACGAAACTGGGTTTTAGTGGCTCAGCATCCAGAGCTGGGGATAACCCGACTTCCACTTCTTTCAAACACCAAACCCAGAAGGAAACAGGAGAGCTGTTTTGCTGGCTGGAAATGCACTGTGAAGGCAGTTGGTTTTGTCCTGGCTGCTGAGACCACAATAAAGCAAGGTGTGACAGCATGGGCCTTTGCCAACCATTTGTGCTGTCACCAGAGAGGACAGGAGGGACTTTGCTGGTGTCAGTAGCTTTCTGCAGGTGTAAGAGCAGCCTCCTTCTGCAAGGGCAGAAACAATCTCCCGCAGGGATTTGAGGAAACACCTGAATGTTGCATCTCCAGAACAGCAGGAAGCAGGTGCGATGTGTGGCCTGTGTGCCACCATCCCTGGGGAGTGGAGAATGCAGGCAGGAGGTAGGAGATGGGAGGGATGACTGCAAGGTAGGACAGATGGAGGTCTGCTCAGCTGGCTGAGCTGGGCTCTGCCCTCCCTGACTATTTCTCAGTTATCTCCAAGGTCTGATGACTCAGAAGTTTATTTTCATGGGTGGGGAAAAGGGAACTTATTGCACTGTTTCTTGTTTGCATACCACGGCGTGTCTCCAGGAGCACAGATGCTCTGACAGCTCTTGATACCAATGGAGCAGAGACAAGTGTGGTTCAAAGCACCACTTTTTTACTGAGCATCAGGAGTTACCATTTCCCCCCCAGGTGCTGGCAGAACCAAGCAGTTTTATAACAGAGTCATACCTCCCATCAGAAAGCTCCTGGGAGGAGGGTAGCCATGTATTTCCTCCAATTTGGCACTGAACCAGAGGCACAGAACAAGCGTCATTTCCATGCCAGGCTGGAGTTGTAACAGGAATGACATCGAACAAGTGAAAAATTCAGTGGCCTCTGACTACTCCCTCCTGCCTGTCACAGCTTTGCCCACTGCTCCCTGACATCTCTGATATAAAGAGTGCTCATTTTGCAAGCTCACTGCAGGCCAAATGGCTGCTAATCACTCTGCTCCTCTCATCATCTGCAGGTGCTCAGGTCCTGTGCAGGGTATCTCCACCCTGCAGCTGGAATATGGCATTGAAGCACATGTTGTAATACCCAGACTGCAGGGTGGGCTGCAAAACCTGATGCTGTGGAAGCACAGACTGCACAGTCAGCTCTCAAAGCTTGCTGGCATCCTGAGTACCTCCCTGAGTTTCCAGGACCACCATGAGCAGCTCAGTTGTGACTGGGTACATCATGGTCACAGCTCTTGGCAGTGGGGGCACGTGCCTGACACAGCAAGGGTTTGGAGGGGGATGATGGTTTGGGTTTATGGTGATGGTCTGGGCTGCTAGTAGTCCCCTTGGAGTTTGAGCAGGGGGCAGCATTGGTACCCTGGCCATGGTCTGAGCTCTCTGCCTGGGAGCTGATGCAGCAGTTGAAGGATGAGCCCTGCAGATGGAAGTGTAGGCAGCTGGGTGAGGAGGCAGATGAGTAATAAGCCCAGGTTGCCAAAGCTGGGTAGGAAAAGCCTTCTTCAATAAGTGCATTGTGTGTTACATGTTCCTGATGAACAGCCACTTTGTTTTGCTGTGCCTTCCCTTTGTCTTGCTTCCCCAGGACTTGCTGTCTCTGCTGTCCTAGAGTTCTCTCCTTTCCACAGCAGACCTCTCTCAGATGTCCCTCACCATCACAAAGGATGTCTTTCCACAGTCCTAAAACCATTTAAATGGCTTTCATCAGGAAAAAAGAGAATCTGCTTTGAATTTCTTTAGCAGGTTTTCCTCTTTGTGCCCTTCCTATCTTAATACTCCAGTCTTGGTTTTGCAATATTTAACTGCAACCCAAGTGATTGTGTCCCTGTGTGCCATACCCCCTCCCCTGGATATCAGCCTGCATTAAGTGGAGACAGTCCTTTTTTTTAATACTTGTCATCTTGAGTATTTGCTGTTTTGATTACATACATTACAAAGACCTCACTATATTACCTACTGTATAAGCAACCAGCTAGGGAATTTGCTCATTTTCAAACCAAAATACATCCTTAAACCCAGACCTGCCTGACTGAGGAGCAAAATAACCTTGTGACGATGGCTTGATCAGGCCTTAGTTTTTTTAATAACTAAATAATTCTGTGTTAGTGACACTAACAACAGTTTTTCTGCCTGCTCCTCAGTAGCCAAGGCGTGGTGGAGCTTGCTTAAAGGAACGTGGATTTCAAAGTCCCCTTCCTACACGTTGGGTGCAACTGAATTTCAAATGTTTAAATATCCCTGTCTGGTTTGGCTTCATGCTAATCCATCACAGAGGTGAACTGGTACATTACCCATTAGCTAGCCAATTAGGCAGCACAGCTCACAAATGCCAAGCAAAATACTGGGTGAGATAGCTGTCCATCACATTTGAAAAATAGGTTTGAGGAGTTTGTGGTCTGTTCCTATCTATGTTATGAGAAAAAAAAAAATAAATCGGCCCAAATGGAATGGAATCAATTATTCACTGTGAACATTTCTCCCAATTTTTCTCATTCATGACACAAGGTAGTTAAACACATACCATTATCCCCACTTTTCTATATTCATGGGTATTAAGGCCAAGGGGGTAATTAAGATTATATAGGTTGACCTCTAGCTTCATATAGGCTAAAAACTCTCTTCTGATTATTTCTGCATGCAGACCATAATTTCTGCTTCAGCAACACCACATCTTTTAAAAAGACAGCTAATAGTGATTTGAAAACATCATGTGTTACAGAATCCAGTACATCCTTTTAAGCTGTTTGGATAATTACCCTTCTTGCTAACATTTTTTGTCTTGTTTCTCATCTGAATTTGTCCTTCTTCAGCTTTCAACCACGGGATCCTGTGATGCTTTTACACGGCCAGATTACAGATCCATCTGCCAGCAAAAATGCCTTTCATAGTGCTGTCTGTAAGTCAGGATCAAATCACCTTTTATCTTGAGTAAGCTAGAAACGTTAAGCTTCATCAGCCTTTTACTATCCAGTCAGGGTGTCTCATCTCAGGTAATTCTTGTAGCTCCTCTCTGAACCTTTTCCGGTTTTTGCATTTATGAGGCAGACCCAAAATTCCCACAGAACTGCCAAAACCTTTAGCTGGAAATTCGGTGCCTGGGGATTGCATCCAGCCCCACGTAGCTCCAGATTAGGCATTAACTTAGCAAGAGGGGTGCACTGGGCACAGAGCTGAAACTTGCTCTTTGCTGGAGCCAGTGATGGAGGCTCGAGTGTCTCTGTTACATCCAAAGAAGCTGAAGTCCAAGTCAGTAGCATAGAAAAACTTTGTAGTTTAAAAGCCCATTTTTATAGAGTTGAAAACCTCAAAAACCCAAATCATCCTGCAGCAGGAATTTAAAATGCCAGACATCAGAGTAATATGGGCAGTGTTTTTTCCCTGTGTCTCAAAAAGGGGAAGGTAGAAGTGAAAAGGTTCAGAACAGGGAAAAAAAAAATGATCACAGAGACGGTGAAAATAATTTCATTCCAGGAGTGATAAAACTGACAGGACATTGTCAGCTTGGATGGGTGTTGAAGGAGGAGGGAAGGCTATGGAATAGAGCTGAAAATGATGCAGGAAAGGTAAATGGCAATGATGAGAGGGCATCAAATGAAAAGACAGACTGAACAAAAGGAAACACTTCTTTATCTGTCTGCTAATCAAACTCGGATGTTTCCTGTCATGTGGGCTGTGTAGCTGCTAAAAGTCCATCCAGATTCCAAAAACAACTGGGCAAAGGAAGGGAAGAAAGATCCAGCAAGCCCCATGGGATGCAAAGGCCCTCGCTGCCAGCTGGGATTGCTCTGGGGGACACACAGAAGCTGGGGGGGAGGAGAGGGAGGAGGTATGAGAAAGAGCTGACTCTGTTTGCTGCTTGGTTGTTTGTGCTCCAGGCAAGCTGGCCACTGCTGGAGGGTCAGTGGATGAGCCTTTGATCACACCCCATCCAGCTGTTCTCATGGTCTTAAAATGAGAAGTGTAATTGGGAATTTTATACAATGGCTTATTGCATGCCCCAAAGCCACACAGCTGCCTCAAGTAAGAGGAAAAAAGTTGTGCTGGTTGAAAGAACCAGGCTGATTTGGAATAAGCAAATGTAGCTGAATACAAATGCACAGAGGGAGAGGAAAATGAGTTAGTAATGCATATAAATTAGAAGGGTGGAAAACCAGAAAATGTCTTCATGAAGTGACAGGACACAAGGAAAAAACCTGAGGCAAATGGCAGTAAACCAAAGTTTCAGTACATCTCCTAGTAATAAAAAAAAATCCTAACAATGATACTAGCCTGTAAAAACATGTTTTCAATGTAAAAATGGCAAAGAGTTTCAATCTATCTTGTTGTTCCAAGCACTTTATTTATTTTTTTTTAAGTCTGTATGAAAAATTCACTGAGGGCGAAGATGAAATCTGTTCCCTTCCAACAGTAACTTGGCAATGTGCAGAGCAAGAGCTAATAAGCTGGCTGTTTTTAACCAGTAGGTCTGGTTGCATCAAGAGTTTTAAAGAGCTGGATGAGGAGATGTGTGGGCTATTAAAGTTGGTAAATCATGGGAACACTAGAGAGACTTGCTTGCCTGGAGAAACTGAAGATACAGCTATTGGTAATTATAGGCATATCAGCCTGACATAGACATTGAGCCTGAGCAAAACAATGCAGTTTCATTAACAACAAGGCCAAAAAGAACTATACTAAATAGTAATCAATTTGGCCTTAAGGGAAACATATTGTTTGATCCAGCATGTATTTGGTTGGCAGCAGATATATTGGGGGTAATGTATTAATCTTTCTCTAAGGTATTTGTTGTAGTAATGCAATTATTTGATTGAGAATTATTCAAAATAACTTGTCACAGTAAAATGGAACTAAAAATATGTCATCAGACTGGGTGTTTAACCCTTTGCTGTATGTATGACCTAAAAGGAAATCTATAAATATTGCCAAGGGCTGGGGAGGGAGGGTCGATGAAAAAGAAATGCCACTGAGATGAAGAACTTCTGAAAATGGGAGCCTGCAAAACCTGTGTGCTTCAGTACAGCCAAAAGGAAAATGATACTTGTAGGGAGAAGACAGGTAGGCTGCACTTCCAGACAGGGGGATGCTGCCTTGGGTGGCAGCAACCCCTAGAGAGGACTTGACCAAAACCTACACAGTTACACCCAGAACAGAAATCTGATCTTAGAGGGCTCTTCACCCTCTGGGTATAACAAGACCCAGCAGTTTAAAGCTGAAGCCACAAAGTCCCATTTTGAGTCAAAATTTACTCTTTCTAACATAAGGATTTCCTAGCCACCTACTTGTTTCCCGAGGTTGCTAGCAGCAAATCTTTTGTTGCAAAGAGCATATAAGGGGTCTTTTCTACAGGAGGTCAAATTGGAACAGCAGTTTTCACCTTTTTTAGCAAATGGACTTACAAATTTCTGTATGCGGTGTTTGTGCTCTTTTACAGACCTTCTAGGAGTAGCCCATGGGCACCTCAGGAGACCAAATTGTCCCACTGATCCCTTTTGCACACCTGACCAACATATTCACAAGTAAATCTCTGAAATGGGCACAGTATTATTACTGTGATAGCTGCACTGGCTTTATACAGATGATTCCTCCACCTCCTTGACACCCCTTTGTGTCCCCCACGTAGCTGTGCACAGGTTGCCCAGCTGGGTGCCCAGGCTCATCACCCCCATCCTTTCCAGTATCCTCCAGTTCAGCTTTTAACAGCCACCATATTCTCTCTTCCTCCAGGCATGATTTGGCTTCTACATTACAAACTGCCCAGGCTGCTGTGTTTATAAGAGGGGTCTCCCCCACTACTCCATACTCTCTTACTTTTAGGCTCAGATAAAAACATTGTCACTGATGATATTTAGAATGTATTTCAGTCTGAAACACAGACTGATCACAACCAGAAGTCTTTATTATCCATCTGGACATCTAGGAAGATTTTTAAACTTTGATAGGAGCTGGATTAAAATTTGGCCGAGCAAATGATGTGAGGCTTGGGATTACCATTTTGTAATTTGTTGGCTTTTCCTGCTTTGACTGCTAGACATCACTCCTGTCTCAGTTATTTCTGTAACAGCAATAAGGGACAAAGCCAGGATTCAATTAAGTCAAAGGCTGAAAGGCAGCAGAAAGGCTCTGCAGTGGTGCAGGATTGTTTCTTTCCGCAGCAGCACACAAAGCTCCCGTTTGTTTTGCATCCATTTGCCAAGCTGAGAAGTTATAGACAATATTGATTTGGGCTCACAGCTCTTTGGAAGCAAGCACTGGGTGGAGGCCAAGACGGCTGAAGCCTAAATGCAAAGTCAGTCAGGCTCAATGGGCCATTCTGTGGGAGAGGAATCCCCTCTTTTCAGGGTCTGCACCTGTGCATGTTGTGTGCGTGTGTGTAGGGAGCAAACAGGAGGCATCATTGTCCCAAAATCCCAGCAGGGAGACCAAGGGAAGGACACTCCATGCTAGCCCAGAGTTTCAAGCTCTCTTGCTGGGATGGAAGGCAGCCCGTGTGAACTCTTCCCTTGCTTGAATTTAAATGCAGTGACACGGGGGTAACGTGGTGCACGTCACACCTCGAAGGTGGCTGGAGGGCTGAAAAGTAAACAAGTGCAAAGTTTCATTATGAAATTTCATGAGGCCTTTTTTTCCTGATTTTTGATGGATATTAGCTTTTCACGTAGCTTTGTGACTCTGTCAACTGGGAACTGAGGCCTTTATGAGATAACCTAATCCAAATTGATTTGATTTTTACTTTTTCCGGTGGGCTCTTCAAAATTCCTCAATAATTGCTCAGTGGTGGCTTCACACAGGTAAGAAGAAACACAACTTTGCCAGCCCTTCTGGGCAGAGTGCTTGGACTCGGTGTGGAAGGTGAAATCTGCATAATCACACAGGTTTCAGCCATTTGAAATGTTTCTGCCATGTTATCTTCCTGCTGAGAGGAGTTTGCTGACAGGTCTGGCATTGGTCTATCACAAAACTGGTTGGAAAATGTGAATTTGAATTCCCTTTTAATAATCCCCTTGTCAGTACAATTTATATAATAATGTTTCCAAAGCTTATGGCTCTCTCTGGTTTTTATGGCATGTAAATGTGGAAAATGTGTACTGAAGAAGGGCAAAAGCACTCCCAGGAATCAATAGGAGTGACCCTGCACAGACAGCCTGCAAGGAAAATGGGATGGTTGACAAATTCTTTGCTCCCTGCAAAGAGTTCCTGGCTAACCTCAGCTGTGCATCAGTTAAAGCTCTACATGGACAGCAGGATTTTTCTCACATTGGCATTGTTTGACCTCTCCATTTCTGCTGAATATCTGTGTCACCTCCTGATTGCTCTCTCTGTAAAATAATCCTCCTTAAATTATTTAAATACATATTCCGCCCTCCCCTCAGCTGTTGTTCTAATTCTGGTGAGTGAAATGACCTCAATTAGAAATTCTTGCTTAAATATACAACATCACTGAGAGGGCTGCAGTTTGTCTTGTCCTTTCTTGCTTTTCATAAAGTCCCATTTTGTATGTTTTTCCTTGTCTGCAACTTATTAGCTCCTGTCATTACCTTCCTTTAAAACAAAGCTTATTAGAAGATAATTATTCAGTTGGCAAAAAGGAATTTAAAAATGCCATAATTAAGGTTACAGTTTTCCTTTTTGTATCCCGGGAGGGATACACTCTTCTCTAATTACATAATTATACAAAACCAGGCTCCATATACATGTATGTTCATGTTTTATATTAACATTTTTTTTTTGCTTCTTTTCATCAGGAATACCTCCAATTTCTGCCAGCAAAATTGAGATCTGTATTATGGCTATCCATTTATAACTCAGAGCCTTTTATTGTTGCTCAGGTTATTATATTAATTAAGCTGTACAGTACTGGATGCCTCTTAACCACTCTGGTTTAGCATCATTTCCAGAGATGTTTTGCACATTCTCCTTATGTCAAAATCAGCAACAAAAAAATTTGTTGCTCTGACATCCATTCTGGTGGCCCACCAAAAAATTTTATCATGTTTTTATTTTTTAATTCATCCACAGTATTCCTCTGGTGCTTTTTCTTTTGTTCTCTATGACCCTTGAAGAAATGGGGACCAATAGTGCTGAACTCAAACCAGGGCTCTCTCTGTCAGGACAAACTTTCCAAGGTCACCCCTGGCTGTCACCTCCACGTGATCTCTCAGTAAGAGAATCCAGTTCAGAAGTTCTCTCCAGCTCAGAGTTTTTACCACACTTTTCAGAAAAGCCATTTATTTTGTGGTGAAAACCCATATCTGTCTGACATGATTTGCCTTTCAAAAAAACCTCTCCTCACTCATGATTAATAAATAATTCTCTCAGAATGAACAGTGTATGGTCCAACTGTTTGATACCTAATCTCCAATATTAAGTGTGGATTAACTCATACTTGCCTGGCATTTTTATCCCTACCTTACACGAGAAGCAATTTTGCATTCCCTTGTTAATCTCAGTAATCTCCAGTTTGTTCTCATTGTGTGTCCTCTGCATGTTCATTGTTAATATATTTTCTTAACTAATTTAGAGACAAGGAAAACATTTAGTTCCTTTATCACTTTTTTTTTTCCCCAAGGGCTCTATTTATTACCCATTATTTATCTGTAGTTTTCATTCCTCCCCTATATTGATGACATTTTCTTTCTTAAATATTTAAATGCTTTCTTCTTGGTTGCTTTTTTCCCCCTTTCTGCTCTTCATGTCCTAATGTTACTTATGTTTCTTCCCATAAACTCCTAAGATTGCTGTACTGCTGTTTTATGGGTTGTTGGTTTTTTTTTTTTTCCATACCCACAGTTAGCCCATCATTCCTTTACTGGAATACTGTGAGTATGGCCAAATTCCACCCTGATAGGATTTGTTGGATTTGGCAGATGAAAACCAAACAAGCCACATCCAGCATTGGTTTTAACGTGGAGAGGTTGCAAAATTTATCTTATACTTAGTTCAAATATTTCCTGACTTCAAAAGACACCTTTCTTCTTCCCCTTCCCCTTTATCCCTCCTTTCCCCCAGGTCTTTTTTCTGCCATACATTGCCTCATGCAACATCCCAGTGTCATGGGACAGTGACAGGAGGAGGAAAAAGAGAGTGACAGGCACCAGACAGCAGGAGGGAAAAGAGAGAGAACTGGGTACAGAGCTCTTTGGCTCAGCAAAAGGCAAGCAACACATTTTCTGCCTCTGGAAGATGTTTATGCTGCAGCTTTTTTCCCTGCATTATGAGGCATCTCAATGAAAATTTTACAAATGTGTAATTTAATGGGAAAAGGTGTTGGTTAAGAAAAATGCTAGTGATAAAAGGCAGTAAAATGAAAAGAAGTATTTGAGGAAAAAGAAGAAGAGCTCCATTTCAAACTCAGACAAATGAACATGACTTACTCTGTTTTGCAAAACAATGTCTCTCTTTTTCCATATTTTTTAGACAGCATGGAGGAAGAGTGCTGATCTGAGAGGAGATTTGTCATGGAAGTGAACTGTCTATGGCAAAAGTCAGGGAAGCATTTCTCATGGATGACAACCTCAGGAAGACATTTGAGGTGATATGAACCCAGCTTCTTGCAGCCTGTTGAACACAACTGTTGGAGAATTACCTGGTGGGTTTTTTTAATCTGTGTAAATTTATTATGCAGGTGACTGGAGAGGTACCAGACCTGGCAGCTGGGTGCACAATAGTCCAGTACCTTGCTGTCCTCTCTCGTGGTGACTATGGCTTGTAAATCTGAAATCTCACTGGCAGCAGCAGTCAGTCAGTTTTGAGCACCCTTGTGAGAGCAGGAGAGACAAACTAGATAAGGCTAGTTGCACCTACTGCTAGTTTTGGTGTATTTATCATTTTATCACTCTGATTAGCAACAGCACTTTGAGATTCTGACTGCAGACTGAAGCCCTGCTGTGCCACGTGCTGTGCAAAGACAAAGCAAAAAGACAGTCCTTGCCCTGAATCCTTTACTTTCTCAAGATGAAAACCCATCCAGAGAGCAGAAAGAGATAATGGAACAGGAGTCATCAGAGCAATAGCAAAGCTTCAGGGTGATGGGCTAGGGATGTGGGTCTCTGCAGCACCAGCCTCACAAGAAGGAGGATGAGGTCAGGTTTGCTTCAGACCAGTCAAAGGCAGAGAAATGGATGTTGAACCAAAGAGATGTGAGATAATGAGGAACAGGGTAAGATCCTCACTGGGCAGTTGCATCATACTCTGTAAAATAAATGATGCAGGAAGAAAAGAGGGTGGAACCAAGGGCAGAGCCTTGAAGCCCCAAAAGCTGAAGGAAGGACACGGAAGGCCTCCCAGTTATGGTAATGGGGGGAGAGACAAAAAGAGTGTGGTTGCCTGAGTGAGGGACAGGCCAAGATGAAGGAGGAGGGGGAGGGTGGAGTCCTGCAGTCTGATTTGGAACAGAACATAAAGGATTTGCCTGTAAATCCCTTTGTCCCCCAAATGTGTCAGTTTGCACATCTGAAGTAGAAAAGGCTCTTCACAGCCAGGTACAACAAGCAGGTGTCTGCAGAGAGGGCAGCATCCCTGGCTGGGATCTGTGACTGTGCAGGAAAGGGGGAAAGGAGGATGAGAAGCAAGTTATTCTGAGCTGCCCGGTCCAGGAAGGAGGGAGCCATGGGCAGCTTTCCCAGAAGCTGAGAGCTTCAGCAGAAATTGAAGGGGAAGTGGTGTGAGCCCAGGCACGATGCTGAAATCACCAACAGCACGTGGAAGAAAAAACATGAGGAAGAGGAAACACTGAGATGCCAATAATATCATTGGCAAGGGAGCTGCTGAAATCCACCAAGAGTTCCAAGAGTATCAGGATGAGGAGGGAAAGGAAATTTGTTTAAAAGATAGAACAGGATCACTCCAGTACATCCCTGCATTTCCCTGGGACAGCTTCCCCTGGTTCCTGTGCCCAACTGTTTGGCTTTGCTGTCTTCTTCAAGGAGGATGGAGAGAGCAGACTCTGGACAAAGATGTTGGCCATGGCCAGAAGCCACTTGGCTGGTGTCCAGCCAAAGGCTTGGTGCTGCTGTGATCTGCTAATCACCTGCCTCTGCCCCAAAGCACACACCTGAAACGGGCCATTTTCCACCCACTGGGCTTTTTTAAGCTCACCCTACATGATCTTGTGACACAGGCCTGGTGGCAGTTAAATCCAGTCTTGTTTCTTTTCTCTGTTTCCTCATGCTGGGGTTTACACCACTGCTTTCTAGTGAGACAGGAAGAGCCTTTACATAAAACATGGCAGGCAATGTTTATTAAAAAAAAAAAAAAAAAAGAAAAAAGAGAGAGAAAAAACGGAGCAGTGAATGATTTGGTGCAGCAATTCAATAACCCCAAACATATTTTACAAAAAAACCATCGTCAGTTGCGTAGTATAACATCACACACTGAGCAAAAATTCATGGCTGTGCATAAGTTAATGCAGTACCTTGACAGATAAAATGATTAATGAAATCTTCCCTCTCTGCTCACAGAAAAAAATAGTTCTCACAGACTCCCTTAAATCTCCTGTCGTTGCCAACATCCCATTTCCCTTCTCCACGAACTCAAAAGCCAGAGATGAAAACGCACAGAGAAGTTTTGCCAACCTCCAGCTTCATCATTTCTGGCATCCACATTTAATTATCTCTGCAGGCATGTGGCAGGCCAGTCTGTTGCCATACATTTTTTATATACAGAGGATGAAATTTCATGTGGTGTGATAAGAAGATGGCACCTGAGGTGGGACGAGGAGTTTCACTTTTAAAGTGATTGTCTGTGTATCAGCAGAAACGTGTAGGGCAGTTTCTGTATGAAATAAGAAAATTTTGCTCAGGGTGGGAGCTAAATATCTCAAGCCCCATCCCTGCATTGGTTTACAAATATACTCACCTTAACCTGCTTGTGCTGCTGGGTGAGACTGGGCAGCCACTGGCCTTGATCCAGTAACTGCACATCAGAGGATCACTGGGGCTGGGAAGGACCTCTGAGATCATCACATCCATCCTATGGCCCAACACCACCACAGGGAGGTTCAGAACCAGTTGAGATGCTCTTAGATAATGTGCTGGGGGTGCAGCTGGTGGCCTGGGACCAGT
This sequence comes from Florisuga fusca, assembly GCA_038090715.1. Taxonomy (NCBI): domain Eukaryota; kingdom Metazoa; phylum Chordata; class Aves; order Apodiformes; family Trochilidae; genus Florisuga; species Florisuga fusca. Next base: position 13,598,289 of record JAAWXA010000011.1, read on the forward strand.
CCCCAGGTGGCTTTGGGAGTCTCCTGGTGAAGTCAGAGGTTTTAGCCCACGTGTCCTGGAGGTGCCTGGGCCAGGAGGTGGTTGGGGCTGGCAGCCAAGGCCTGAGCTGGCCAGGAGGGCTTTCCTCTGGCACTGCTTTCCCTTCCAGGCTGCTTTGGTAACACAGTGATGGAGAGGGCTGAGAAGTGGACTTGGTGCTCGTTGCTGTCCCTTAGACAGGTCCCAGCCCGGGCAGCTGTTTTTTCTGCATTCCTGGGGGTTACATTTGCCTAAACTGCTCATTATTTTAGGTGTCTTGAATTGTTTAAACCTTGGCCTCCTTCAGAGCTGCCCTTTTAGCAGCTGTATGGATTGGCAATTGCTTTTCCTTTACTTTTTTCCCCACGTGAGAAGAAAAATTGGAGGATTGAAGAGTTCATTTTTATATTTACAAGACAGATGGATTCTGGCAGAATGTAGCTACAAACCTATACAGACCTCCCTGAAGATATTTTTTGTCTCTCTTCCCATGCCCAGCCCATGGTCTCTGCTCTGCCATGTCTTTGTGCAAGTGAAAAGGTGCTTCTTGTAAGGTTTGGTGCATCCATCCAAAAGATCCAGCTGAGGAATGAGCCTGTGGCTACCACAAAGCTAGCAGCCTATAGTTATTATGAATGGTACACCAAGAAATGGGCTTTGGCAAACAACCCCCAAAAGGTTTTTTAAAAAATCATTATTATTTTTTAATAATTCTGCTTTATTTAAATAGCATTCTAGTCGTAGGTTTTGGTGGGGTTTTTTCTTCCCCCCCTCCTTTGAAGGAACAAAAAAAAAGACAAAAAGCATAAAATGATGTATTTTTTTTCTCAAGAGCTGAAGATTTTTAACCAGTTCCCCTGACTCACGTGGCTCTTTACAATAAGCAAAGAGTGTAAAAACACTTAACAGGTTCTTACCTAGCCAAATAGAAAGCAAGGAGCTCAGACCCTGGGCTGGGTGCCAGATCAATTTCTCTTCCATCTGACTGTGTCTCCTACTGTAAATCCCAGCCCCTGGTCAGGGTGTTGCACAAGCACAGCTCATGTGCAGCACATGCTGCTTGGGGACAGAGTGTGGTCCATGAAAGCAGATGAGGTGAACATCTGTCAGGATGGCTGTTTCTGTAGCATGTGGTGAGGCTTGATGGGTTGGATGGCTCAGGTGATCCCTTCACCCACTGTGGTCTTGCTGCTCTTGGGGAGCCCTCAGGAGATGGCTAGCAACAGAATAATTAATGCTGCCTGGTCCCTGCCACTTTCTTTCTGAGAAATCCCTCCAGAGTGGGCAGGCAGCAGTGCACTGCCTGCTGTAGCTGCCCTGGCAGCTGCTGGGACAACTCCTCTTTAGTCATTCCCAAGGGAAAAGGTGCCAGGAGCACTCTGTGGACCAGGTAAATAGTTCTGGTTGTCTTGATTTGGTCCATATGTGAGCTGTGGGATTGGTACTCCAGATGTGGGTGCCTCAGGCCCTCTCCAGGTGATGCACTAAGCAATGGAGATAAATAAGAGTGGGAAAGACCCACAACAGTGGAAAATTTGGGGGAAGACAGACTTTGCTGATAGATGTTGGGGTTTTCCTGCCTAAGGAGTTAGCTGAATAAGTGGGTTGTGAGGAAGCTGCTCCAGAGGCAGAAGAAGACTTGACAGATGGCATCAAGGTGGAGTGGGTAGCAGCAGCATCTCCCTGTGCTTCTGGAAAAGTAGCAAGGGAAAGTGCTGAGGAGGAAGGGGGCAGAGACACAGGGAAAAGCAGAGCCATTGGGAAGCTGAGGAGCTTTGGGATGTGGTACAGCAAAGAAAGTAGTGTGGTGTGTGAGGTCCAGGCCTGGAGAGGACAAGGAAAGGTTAAAAAGCCAGGAAAAGAGGTTATCCACTGTAATGGCTTATATGTGTGATGGCTCAGGGTTACTGTGCGGGGATGAGGGTGAGGTGACAGAAATTGCAAGCTGGGTCCCTGGCTGTTAATCACTCTGAGAAACATCTGGCTGGGATTAGCATTTCCTTGGCCAGAGCAGCTCCATCAGATGCCTCTTCATCAGGGCAGTTGTGCCACCGGTCTAGCAGTGGCCAGCACACAGGGTCAGTGACTGAAACAAGTCACCTGAAGCAGGGTCCTCCCTCTGGACCTCCCTGCTCTTAGAATCATAGAATCATAGAATTAGCCAGGCTGGAAGGGACCTCAGAGATCATCAAGTCCAACCCTTGATCCACTCCCCCTGTGGTTCCCAGCCCATGGCACTGAGTGCCACATTCAGTCTCTTTTTAAATATCTCCAGGGATGGAGAATCCACCACTTCCCTGGGCAGCCCATTCCAATGCCTGATCACCCTTTCCATAAAGAAATTCTTTCTAATATCCAACCTAAACCTCCCCTGGCACAACTTGAGACCGTGTCCTCTTGTCTTGCTGAGAGGTGCCTGGGAAAAGAGACCAACCCCCCCCTGGCTCCAGCCTCCTTTCAGGGAGTTGTAGAGAGTGATGAGGTCTCCCCTGAGCCTCCTCTTCTCCAGGCTGAACAGCCCCAGCTCCCTCAGCCTCTCCTCATAGGATCTGTGCTCCAGTCCCTTCACCAGCCTGGTTGCCCTCCTTTGGACCTGCTCCAGCACCTCAATCTCCTTCCTGACCTGAGGGGCCCAGAACTGGACACAGGACTCGAGGTGTGGCCTCACCAGGGCTGAGTCCAGGGGCAGAATCACCTCCTTGGACCTGCTGGCCACGCTGTTCCTGATCCAGGCCAGGATGCCATTGGCCTTCTTGGCCACCTGGGCACACTGCTGGCTCATGTTCAGCTTCCTGTCAATCCAAACCCTCAGGTCCCTCTCTGTCTGGCTGCTCTCCAGCCACTCTGTGCCCAGCCTGGAGCTCCCCATGGGGTTGTTGTGGCCAAACACATGGCTCTTCATGGAGCCCAAGGGCAGGCCAGGGAGCTTTGCCTCCTGCCTCCAGCATCACAGCATCCTCTGGCAGCAGCACAGTCCCAGGCAGGCAGGGTGCCTCACACCACCCAACCCCATCCCACCTGACACAGTCTTTCAGGGCCTTGTTTCATCAGCACAAGTGGATGAAAAGTCTTGGCTGCCTCACAGTTTTGTTCACCCACATGGTAGAAGAAGGGGAAGGGGAATACCACCAGCAGGTCTGTTCACCCTGCCTTGGTCCAAGCAGTACTTGAATTTTTAGGGTGCTTGGTGAGCTACTGTGGTAGCTGGAAATTGGTTTCCATAGGCTATTCATGCTTGTATTGTTCTTCTGACAGGTGATGCCATTTTTTTCCCTTGAAATGGTATCCTTTTGTTGGCAGGCTGTGGGTCAGCCACGGGGAGATGTGGTCTGTTCCAGTTAATTCTGTAATTGCCATCTAACTGCTGACAGAAAGCCATGGGAAGCTTCTTAAGCAGCCTAACGATTTTCCATGGAGTACACCCAGAGAGGAGCACTCAGCCTTTCCAGCTCTGCTGGTGCATTGAGGTGCCCTGCAAGGAAACAGCTCAGCTGAGATTAGAGGAAAGCTGTGGGAGCAGGCAGGGGGGAACTGGTTGGAGCCATAACTGTGGCTCTCTGACACTTGTATTGCCAGGGACACAGCAACAGGAAGGCTGGAGCATGGAATGGGTACAGTGCTTGTAAATCCTTAAACAAATCAAATTTCTATTGAGCCACCTAAGAGAGAGGATATGATTCCCCTCTGAAAGCTGTCTGGTGCAATGCCACCCTTATATTCCAATAAAGCACTTTTTGGCTCAAGCTCTTGAAACATGACCTGGGCTGAGCATTCTCAGTGGGCAGATGGGAGTCAGGAGCTAAAGGATGGCAAGGTTCAGTTGTCCACTGCCTTTGTCCACAACCTGAGAGGAAAGCTGGGCCTTCAGGAGGACTTTTGAGTGCTAGCTCAGTGCTGTAACTCAGAGGCCACCCTGCCTCACTTGCCAAATGAGCAACAAATCATCTACTTTAAAGCATTCCCCATTCAGTGATGTCCTTTCATCTTGGGTAAGGGTCAGCTTTTCTGTAGAGCATTCCTCAAAAATGCCTCCAGCTCAATTATTGCAGTGGCATTGGGTGGCAATTTCTGTTCCAGGGCAGAAGATCCCCTCTGCTTTGTTATTAATGCTTTTTGAATGTTGAAGCTGAGTCAACAGAATTGCAACTGTTTTTCTCCTAATCTCCTAGCCAAGGGAGGGGAATATTTACAGGGATATTGCTCAGGGTACTTGAGAAAATGTTTGTGGCTTTGAGTAAAGGAGTGCAAACCTGCAGCAGAGACCCAGCAGGTTATTTCACAGTCCTGAGCTTAGGGAACTCACCTGCAGGAGAGGAGCAGAGCCTTCTGCAACCCTTTCAGGTACTGGGCAGCTTGTGCCTGCCACTAGCTCCCAGTAGATGATTGAAGGGACTCCTTTTGTAATCACCACTAAAAATTCATATGGATTTCAGAATTTGCCCTGGAAAGTCTGGTAGGGAAACCTCCTAAGAGAGTGGAGTGCTTTCTCAGTGCTCCCAATAGAAGAAGTCATCTTTCTTTTGCCCTTCCCTTCCCTTCCCTTCCCTTCCCTCCCTTCCCTTCTGCTTCCCTCCATCCTCCCTGGCTTGCTTTCTCTTCCTTCTCCTCTATCTCCCTCTTCTTCAACACAAATAATTGAAAAACTGTCATTTTGGAATTCCTTTGTCCCTGCAGAAAGCACTGAACAGTGATTCCAAAATATCCCAGCCTTTTCTTTTAATCCATAATTCATCATCCTAAATTGTTACTCATTCACTGCAACCCTGAACAAAATGTCACAGATGCAGCATAAAGAAAAGAAATCAAGCCAATGAAAAAGGGACAAAAGGAAAAGCAGCAAACCCTGAGGGTGTCTGCAAAGAGAAATTATTTAATCCAAAAGCCTCCTTAGCTCTCATATAGGAAAACTACTTGTGCCATGTGTGTCACCAGGTATTAGGGGAATGCAGGACCAGTCTTATCCCAAGATGTGGTGTAGAGCAACTGGTTGGGTGGAATAGAAAACAAAAAAAGAGACAGGCCAGAGAAGGACACAAGAAAATGACTTTCTCCACCACCTGTAGCTTCACAAGGAGGATTGTGGTGAGCAGCCAGGCCTGGCTCTGTCAAGACCTTCTCCACCCCATAGCAGACTCTCACCCAACTCTTATTTGCTCCATCTGACACCAGGACACAGGGTCCACCTGGCATCTGTCCTCAGATCTGAGCACAGTGGTCACCTGGAAGCAGCTCTCCCCCCCATGCTCTGTGAAGTGCCACCAGCTTCAGGAGCAGAAAGTTTGGGCAGGGTTGCAAGAGGACCCAGGTAGAAAGCCAGACAGGCAAGGAAGGATCCAGAGAGATGGAATAACTGAATTAATGTGTCCAAGTCTTCCTGCTCCCCTTGATGTCAGGGAGAAGTTGTACTACAGCCTTCAGGGGAAAGAGGATCAGGCTCACTTTTGAGAAGAGCAGATCAAAACTGGGGGTGAAGCACTTGTACGTGTGGAAAAGTTTGGTTTTACTCAGGGAGAGGAATTTCAGGAAGCGGAGAGGAAACAACAATTTGGGTCTCATTCTGCTTCTTCTGGCATAATCCCACCCCCTCTGCATGAGGTCATTACTGTGGCACATCTCCAAGCTGATAACAGAAGTGCCTGGCTCCTACACCTCCCTCACATGCTCAGATAAACGCCCTGCCAGTTTGGGGACTGAAAAGGATTTCTCCCTCAGGTCAGCCCCTCTGCCTTGGTTTCACCCTCCCCTGCAGGGAGAGGCAGGTAAGACAAGAGGGCATGAGGTTAAGCTCTGCCAGGGGAGGTTCAGGTTGGATATTAGGAAGAAATTATTTGCAGAGAGGGTGATGAGGCACTGGAATGGGCTGCCCAGGGAGGGGGTGGATTCTTCATCCCTGGAGGTTTTTAAGAAGAGACTGAATGTGGCACTGAGTGCCATGGGCTGGGAACCACAGTGGTAGTTTAAGGTTGGAGCTGATGATCCCAGAGGTCCTTTCCAACCCAAATGATTCTGGGATTCCTCCTGACCTCCTGGGACCTTGGGTGGGAATCACTTTCTGTCTTTTGGGAAGTTATCATAGGATGGGGGGTTACCAGCCTTCTGCCCTAGGTCCCACCCCAGGTTGCCTGCCATGCCAGGTGGCAGGCAGGTCCCTTCCCACCCCACATCTCTAAATCTCAGCTGGTGTGTGCATCAGGGAGAGGGAAACCAGCTACAAGCAGTAGCTACTGTTGAGTTGGCAAGCCAGTATTACCCCAGGAAGGGGACAAGGTGGATGTAGACACAGCATATGGTTTGTCAATTCATTTTGACAGCTGGAATATCTCCTGACTCACTGCCAGGGCCCAATTTCAGCTCTGCTTTCAAAGCAGAAGGCTCTGAGCAGGGCATAGCACTGAGGCTGTGGTGGGAGCTGAGCAGCACAAGCAGCTTGAGCAAACCACAGGGAGAAATAGCTGAGCAGGCTGGGACACAGGAATGCTGGGGAGAGGATGATGGAGTTGTCTGGGATTCCAGCCCCTTGGGCTTGGCCCAAGACTTCACACTTTGTTTATACACCAGTAATCCCCAGCACTTCACGTGACAGATCCCTGGTGCTGCATTTCAGGGGAGTTACACTGATTTACACTGCTTGAGGCCTTGGCCTGTATTTTCCAAAGGATTTTCCAAATTTTTGCTAATGACAAATGCCAGAGTGGTCTAATCAGCAGAGGGTTAGGTTGCTGTGGTCTGCAGGCTGGGGAGTGTGGGGAGCCCCCAGCTGCAATCTCTCCCAGCTTGCTGGGGGGTACAGAAGGAGGTCTGTAGGCACCAGGGCACTGGGATTTTATCTTCTGGCTTTCACCCCCTCTGGAAGACTGTCTGCAATGCTCTGAGCTTCCACTTTCACAAACTGTGGGACATCCCTCAGCCAGAGTAAGATTTAAAAGTCTCGATGCTGCTTAACTCCTTCAGCCCCAACCAGCTGCACCCCAGAGATAGTTTCCTCCCTTTGCCTAAATTCAGCCCTGGGAGCAGCAGAAATGAGCTGAGAGGGCATTTAGAACCTGCAAAACCCCACTCCTACCAATGAGATGCAATTACAGTCAGGTCTGGCCTCATTCTGCCCATTCCTGCTGCTGTTCAGCTGAGACCCAGAGCCAGTGCCTGCTGGGGGGAGGCACTTGGCAGGAGGTGGGAAGGGGCCCAGGCATGCCCAGCCAGGTGAGGAGATGCCCTCTGGACTCCTGGAGCCCCAGGTCCATCTCTGGGTGGGAACAGCCCCAGCAGCTCAGCCACAAACTCCATCTCTCCCAGGTTTCTCTTTTCCAGCAGTGACCCAAGGTGCTCATCATGCCAATCACCCTCCAGCCCAGAGCTTCCCTGGGGGTTGCTCTGTTCCTCTGAGAGAAGGACCAGCACAAGTGCAGGTTTGCTCTCTGGGGGAGAGGAATTAACTCCTGCTGCATTTATGAATCACTGGAGAAAGGGTGTAGGAGAGCAGGGCTGATGAGAGCACAGCATGCAATCTAAACCAGGTTGTTTGTCACGACTTCAAGGTCTGTGCAAACCATATTACTAATACCTAAACAAGGCTTGCTTTTTTTTTCTGTTGCTCCTTTTATTTTTTTTTTTTCTTTTCTCTCCTGTCTTCCTGTTGCAGGATTGCAAAACTCATTTCCAAGCAGCCTTATTTCTTTCCTGTTACTAACAGCAGCAGCAGTGATTTATATGCACATTGGGGGAAGGAGTGTATCTGAAAAGGAAAATCAGCTATCCTTTCTTCCACCTGCATCCAAACTTACTCTCTTTTCTTTCTCCTTCCCTTAGGGCTCAAACACACGATGGAGTTACTGTGGTTTATGGAGCTGCCATGGTAACTTGGTACCATGTCCAAGCCCAAGAAGAAGCCAGTTTTGCAAAGTTCAAAGCAAAGGGTCAGCCTTTTTGTTTCAGTAGCTGGAAAAGACTGAGATGGTGATTTAAAAACATTGCCTGCCTACAGGTGAAGTTTGGTCTGGACGTCACTGCTCAGGTAAGAATTTGTGTTGCAGTTTTTAACCTGGCATTCATTTTAATCATTATTACATCCTGCAAGCCCTGGCAAAGTGGAGTTTATAGGGCAGACACTGGCTTCACCATGGACTGTGATTATTTAAGCTTGTTTGGGCTGGTTTTGGTGTTGGGAAGCTGAAAATCTTCCTCAGGGGCCACACACAACTCATCCTCAGGCTGAAGCTTGGTGGCAGGGCCAGGAACAGTGCCTGTCCCTGGGACACAGCTGCTGGAGAGGGACCATGGCTGAAGAAGCCCTGCAAAGCTCTTTTTGCCCAAATGATTTTTCTGGGCAAGCAGTTTACAAACCAGGGTAGAAGAGCACCATGTCCATGCTGTGGGGAGAAGGGTCAGAATTAGCAGAGAGGAGTAACAGAGGTGAAACCAGTGGTTGGGTTGGAAAGTAAGAAGTTAACAGCCAGCACTGCACCTGCTTTTGGTGGGAGGATTTTCTGTGTGAGGTTGGCAAGGGTATGTTAATGAGGATCATCAGAATTAGGCAACAACCTGCTTCCATGTAGGGTTACCTAACTCTCTTGCTGTGCTTTCAAGCTGAACATATGTTTTCAATTATTAACATGATTAATGGGATTGAGGTGACTTGAATCCCAATGAGCTCTATCTTGCCATCACATGCAAAACCCATACTAGGGAAATGTTTATGTGGAAGGGCATCATTTGCACCAGGTATCTAAGCCTTAGCAAGTTTAGAGCCACAATTAGAGCCACTTGCTGTATTTAAGTCCTTGGGCTCCTGCCCTTGTGTCTCCAGGAATGTGGGGTATGAAACTGCTGTCCAGGAGGTAATTCTTACTGTGCCATCCCAGCTGGGCATGGGTTTTGATTGGGAATCCAAGATGTAGGAGATATGAAACCAGCTTTTTCCCACTATCATCAGGAACAACCTCCAAGATGCATTAATTTCTGGTTCAGCTGAGACTCTCCCATTATGTTGTGTGGGCTCTAAACTTCTCCTTCCATCTATAGTGGGCAAATTTTGTTAAAGTGTGCATCATTTTCACCTTGTTCTAGGTTTTTGGGATGAAAACAGGTTCAGGATTGGGAACATGAAAAATAGACCTGGAAATTTTTTTGCTGCTTAACACAGCTACCAGACCCAAAAATCATTATACTTGGACCTGTTTTTTTCTCCATCAGTTAAGTCTTGGTCTAATTCCTTCTGACAGAAGTCACCCCAAAGCTGAAACCATATCTCTGGAACTGAGTCATTCAGCTCCTTAACAAACAGGAAAATGTTGGGTAGAAATAAAATTGTACAGGATGAGTGTATTTGCTGAAGGTCCAAATTAGAAATGGGCAGGGGAACACTTTCCAGTAGAGCAACAGAAACAAAGTTGTGCCATGAGCACTGGAACTAATGGAGCCCATGGCTCTGGTGGTTGGATGAAAGTTCTCATTTACATTTTCTGAGGGTTGCTAGACTCTTAAATTTGCTGTCTCTTTTAGATTCTGAGGGTTAAAATGAAGCTCAGTTCATGCCATAGCCTTCACCTCAGTCATGATACTGATTGAGGCTTTCTCCTCTGCCTGGATGCCTATTTCCATGGATTCTGTAATAAATTGGCTATCACCAGGTAAGGCTGGAGCTGCTAAGAGGGTTTGGGATTGCAAGGAGAGCAAGCAGGCAGCAGGAAGATGATTTAATAAAGCATTATTTCCAGGGGAAATGTGACTAAGATTGATATGGAGTGCAAATGCAGATGTTTTTTACAGTACCAGCAGTGTGTGCATGTGTGTGTGTGCAGACAGACACACAGTCAGTTAGCAGGAAGAAGCTGGGTGGACAAACCTTTTCAGTGTGGAAATATTCTATATATATCTACAGGTAAATATGTATATATACATCTATACATATGTGACATCTCCTTGTCTGTCTCTATACATATATATGGGTGTTTTTTTCTGTCCAAGCATTCCATATATATTTAGACCGAGTATACAGCATTGTCAGACAGGCTAGAAATTAGATTATTTCTCTTATTTCACTTCATACATACACTTATTCTCTTCAGATTTACCAAATCAAACAAACAGATTGCATTTGTATATTAGGACTCCTGAATTCATCTACTGGAAAGAGAGATGTGTGCATGTGTGGGTGTATAACAGGTGATGTACAGCTATAGAAAAGTTGTACTCACTTAGGTGAGAGACAACTACATAAACTGAAAGCAGGATAAGGCAACACCAAATTAAGCACCTGCAGCCACAGCCTGAGCATCTCTATGGTCCCAAGTCACCTGTTCATTCTCCATCTTTCCATGAGTAATTATACTGTCAGGAAACACAAAAATTAATGTCACAAGGATGATCTCTGAGTGGTTCTGGATGGTATTTCCATGTGTGACTGTAGCAGGCATCTGTAAAATAACAACTTGCCTTGTAATCTTCTGTGAGTTCCCAGACTATGAAATACTTGGCGTTGGATCTGCACTTAATTTCTGTTTTGCTTGGGTGAGCTGCAGTGAAGGAGCATGGAGCATTAACAGTTAAGTAATGGTGTGTTAGTAGAAAGCTTCAAATAGGTTCAACATCCTCTCTGCTATGGGCACACAATCACACAGAGGTTGCTGTCAAAAAGTAACAATTTTTGGTAATTGCCAAGCACGGTGAGAGGCAGCAGTCCTCTCTATTCCATTACCCATTCTCCCAGACATCCATTTTTTTTGCTGAGGAAGGGATTTTACAAGCAGAACTTATATTTAAGGTCAATTGAAGTCTGAAGAGGCTCCTTTTTTTATTTTTTATTTTTTAAAGTTGCCATTAGTCAGTGTAATGCACTGCTGTGAGCATCTGGGAAAAGCAAGGCAGGGGTTGGAGCTGCTCTTGTGCTGGGAGCATGGGCAGGTGTCTGAACTTGGAGCTGCTGCTTTTTTTGGTTGGGGCAAGGCAGACTCAAGCCAGGGACCATAAATAAAAGCCAACTGCTGTTTGCCAGGCCTGACAAAGGGGGCTGACTCCCCCACCCTTGTCTTTTTTTTCTTTGTGTAGCATGAAGTAAGTAAAACATTGCAGCCTGGGTTTTATGAATAAATGCTCCTTGTCCCAGGGAGACAGACACAAAGGTGAGAAGGAGTCTGCTGTGGGTTGTGCAGCAGCATTAGCTGGTCCCAAAAATGGTTGCAGGGTTTCTGGCCCTATTTTGGTATCACTTTTTTTGCTGGCAAGCTTTTTAAAAGCCTTGGTGTCTTCATGCCAAACCTTTGTGTTTTGTTCTCAGCAACAGATTAATAGTGCAGTTGGAATGGACCTTGCCAGGACCTCAGTTTTTGAAACATCAAGAGGATGGAGGAAGGATTTTCAAGGGTAGGTCTGAGGACACATCAGCCAGGCCAGGGCATGGTATGCAGTAGTTGGGGGAACTCCTGGGACCTCAAACCACCCTTTCTGGGATCTCAAACCACCCTTCTTGGCACCTCCACCCTCCATGCCCCGAGATGTGGTCTGTGAGCTATGGAGGCAAGGAAGGAGTGGAGGCTTGCTTTCTGCTACCCCTTCTTCTCCAAAACTTTGAGACCAGGTGGGGAAGAGCCAGGACAGCATGGCAGCTTCAGTCACCTCCCTAATTCACTTCCAGAGTGAATTAAAATAAACTGAATGAGGGGCTCTCCGTTTCTCAGTGAGTGCATTTGATCTGCCGCTGATTATGTGTCAGCACCTTATCCACTTTCAAAGCTAAATCGTTTAAATTCTCCTGAATGTCTCCATATCAACAGGCCCTGCACATGAGTGAGATCAAACCTCTCTTCCATGTGTAAGGTGGATGCAGAGATACCCAATTTAAGGAAGTTTGGGGCACTTGATGACCCTAAGAGAGAGGTAAGGCAATGCACTAACTTCCCAAAAACCCCTCATGGACTTCTCTGTGAGAACCTCTGTGTCCATGTCAGCAAAGGCATTTTGTGGTTTTAGCAGAGGCATTTTGTGGCTTTAGCAGAAGCATTTGGTGGCTTCAGCAGAGGAGCAAGAGCCAGGAGCCCGTGGGTGTTGGCTCCTGCTCAGCTCCATCTCTCTGCAGGCCCGGAGCACGTTCCTTCAGCTGAAGGCATTGCCATGAGCAAACCCACATTCTTCTGCCCACATTATCTCCAGCTGCAGTAAATTTTAAGCAAAATTAGATATTGTTCAGTGGGGAAAGTTTTATTTTTCCTCTGCTTCTTGCAGCTTTCTGTTTGTAAACAGTATTTAAATCTCTAAGTCTCTGGGTTAGAATGTTTTGCAACTCTGACACAGCAGATCATCAGCAGAGCAAGTAGCACACTGATGAATCCCAGCAGAGACATAGTGACCTGGGAGTATGAAAAAGACCACAAATTATCTTCTGAAAGAACTGTGCAGGTTTGACTAAAAAGGATAGATGTGTATTGATACTAATGTAAAAATGACAATTTTGTATTGGTTCTTTTTTTTTTGAGATAGGAAGACACTGAGAATAGAGTGCTTAGTTTTGCCATACTGCTACATAAAAGGGTCAAACCCAGCCAGTTCAGACAGAAGAAAGCTCTGCAGAGTGTTAGAAGGTAAAAAAATGACACTTTTGCTGTTGGAAACTGTACAATTAGGATATCAGTAGGGGACCCATGTCGTATTTTAATACTTTTGAATTAACTGTTTCATCTGGGTCCAGATGAACTCTAGAGGCCCCTTCCAAATCTGATAATCCTGTGACTGTGTGATTTTTATTTTGTTTGTTTGAGAGTGTCATTTGAATGCCAACTCCTGAACAGCCAGTGACTGCTCAGGACTGAACAGAACAGGGAAACATTTGTCAAGCGTCTCTGTAGCCCCCAGAAAGTTTCTGCAAGTTTCTGTGATGCACAGAGGGTAAGAGTGCTTGCAAATGTTAAGAGGTGCAGGTCTTTGAGTACCAGTGTATTTTCACTCAAACTCATGGAATTTCTGGAAGAAAACCAAGGTACTCATGAATTTCAGTCAAATGTGTAAAAGTAAAGATTTAAAAATGTTCACAGTTTTTTTTTCTTTCTCTTGTGTTCCTGGTTTTAAAGCTGAAGGTTTTGTTTAGGGAAACACTAGGAATAATAGTAATAAATTTGTATTAATAATTATTAATAATTATAACTAGTAATTATTACTAACTTGCAGCACCAATTGAGATAGAAACAAGCAATTTTATTCCAAATAACAAGATATTTCAGGAAACTTCATTTTGAGTGGGGGGCTGTTTGTTTCACAAAACTTCTGATTTATTCTGGTCCACTTTTACCGAACCCTGGAGCTGTTTTCCGTTTTCCCCCACCTCAAACTGGACACCACACTAAAAATACAACTTACACAAACCCTAGATCCAACTTTCTTTGAGCTCCCTGTTCCTCCCAAGCAGTCCCCTTGGCTAGCAGAACGTGTCAGTGCCACACACTGCTTGCCAGTCCTGGCAAACCAGAGAAGCAGAAGGACTCACCTCTGATGAGGAGGTTTTCTGAGATACCCTCTTTGCTTGGAGCCTGGGATTTTTGGAAAGAGCTGGTGGACAGGTCAGGAGGCACCTAAGGTGCCTTCATTATAAGAAGTAGTGGGTAAACATTATTCTCTGATGAGAGGCAAGATTCAACATCCACCTCAGCCTTTCATCTCAGCAGATCCCTTCTGCACTTTCTTTCTGCTCTCTGCAGAAGAAACTTCTCTTCCTCTGTCATGAAAATACCACTTTGTGCTCTGCAAATCTCACTTCAGTTGTGATGTGCAGAGTCAACTGTTCTGAGTAAATATTTAACAGGTTCTAATAACATGGTTCAGTATTTCCTAACTGTATCTTCTAAAGAATAAAACTACTTGTGCCCAGGACACAAGTGCCTCATCATTTCTTTCCACTTTTCCATTCCTTCTTGAGGGGTTTTCTTCTGGCACTTGATGATAGGCTTTAAATCTGATTTAGGTGTATTTAAATTAGAGACTTTTCCTCCCTGTTCCTGTATAACATCCTGATTCTTGGCTGGCTGTAGTATTAATGACAACTACACAATATTTTCTTATCATCACAGCAGGCATGTTATGATCCTTTGGTTTTATCCTTCTCCCAGCTTAATTCTGTGGAAAATCACCCTCATTTATGGCAGGAGCATTGCAGTCCATTACAATTGCAGATCAGTGGTATCACCCTTCAAGGTGTATAGCCAGGGGCTCAGAGGTCCTGAGTGCTCAGGGCAGATTTCAGCTGCCTGGGTGAGTTTGTGGGGATGTCTTGTGATTTCTGCTGTTCTGGATTGAGCTTCTGGATGGCCAGTGCCTTGCTCTAATGCAGCAATGCTTCTGGTTGCATTAGGTCAAGAAGTGGCTCTTAAATGTTTGCTTGAAGTGCCTGAATGTGAGTAACTGAGCTTCCTATTGGCAGCAAGGAGCTTCCAGTCCAAGATACTGATTTGCAATGAGATGGAGTTAATACCAGCTTGAACCAGCTGATGGTCATCTGCTTGTGCATAGCCCTGAATTATTAATCTGTTACCTGTTGCACAGAATTTCATTGCAGCAATTTCATTGCTGCAGTTTACTCCTGTGTGCCTTGCATTCATTCTTAACAGTATGGACCCAAGGAAAAATCTCCCCTGTCTCTATCCTGCAGCTGGAAATCCTTTGCTTCACTGCAGCAACTTTTGAACAACATGAGAAGAAAGCACAAAGCTTGAAAGCTGAAAGAAAGAATAAAGTTGAGATGGATGTTGTTTCATCAACATAGACTTCGGTGCCTTCTCCACTCATCCAGCCTTTTTTTTTCTTTTTTTTCCCCCAGTCCTCTCTCACAAATAACAATGGATGCACCCTAGACAAGTCTGGCAGGTCATCAAGATGCAGAGGTTGAAATGTACATTAAGAAAAGAATTCAAATATCTTGTAACACTTCAGTCATTATTCCCTGAACACCATCCATTTGGTTTATGGACCTGCAGTATAATCTGCCTGATAATTTATATACTATTTGACCTACACAATCTCAGACTATTGTTTTCATCACCCTAGAATGATTGCTGAAAGTAACAGTTACCTTACTGCAAGCATACAAAAGAAGTGGATTTCCCTGTGCTGAAGGAACTGTGCCACATCCAAGGGAATTCCACACATGAGTAATTCCTGTGTATCCTTTTGGTAATGCTGCACATTTTGTTATTTGTTTGTTTATTGAGCACTGCCAAAGAGCTCAGCTTTTAACACTGGGTAGGAAAAGCATGCAGAGCCTGACTTTCAGCCAAGTTAAACTGGCAGGTTGTGCTCTGGTGAGTCTGGCTTTCATTCCCTTATTTTCAGGGCTTGCCATCAAAGGGTTTCACAGGGGTGCATTAGGTACCAACCTCTTCTTTGTTTCATTTGCTAGCTGCAAATTCAGCCACCTTTGGGGATCTGGCCTTGCTGAGAAACTGGTACTCAAATCAACTGCAGTGGGAATTCCAGTACCTCATTACTAAATCACACCAGTTGGCTTTTCCTTTTATTTTCTCTCTCATTTCTTTTATCCCCCTTTTTTGCATGCTGAAAAAGTGCTCCATGTTATTGGAAGCCGATGCTGCAAAACATCTCTTATTCCTATGAACAAATAAGCAAAATTCTGCTGGGCAGGAATAGCTCAGAGTCAGGGCACTGGGTGATGTGAGGTGTTGCACAACCAAAAATTTAACCTGTGTTAACTTCTTCCCTTCTTGGACCCTTAAATGTTGCTCACCAAGGGGCTACAAGAGATCCTGCTCTGTCTGGAGAGAGATGAGTTCCTTGTGAGTTCCTTAGGAGCATCCTCAAGGCTGTATTCCTGGGCATTTGGCAACCTCCAGGCAGAGATGTGCTGGGGAATCAGGAGATGGAGGGAAAGGATTCCTAGATAAGGAAGGAGGGATACAGGTCTCCCCACTACTATTTCTGGACAGGACCACTTTTGTGAATGCCCTGGGAACATCCCACTTTGGGCTCCAGAAGAGTTTCTGCATTACCCAGAGCATTCTGGAGCAACACAGGAGAGGATAACATAGAGGGTATCAAGAGAGTGATGGTGGAGGCTGTGAGCTCCCTGCTGTGCCTCTTACACCTACTTTACTACACAGGGATGAGCTTACAGGTCACTTGGGCCTCATGTAGCTGTCACAGCATAGAGCAAAGCCACAGATGAGCCCCTGTGTATTTATTAGGACCCTGGAGAGAGTGCAGTTCATGCTAAACCCTGCATAGCTATATCATATTGTTTTTAATGCACAGAGAATGTAAAACTAGTGTTATATCAGCACCAATTGGTACTCTGGCATGTAGTGTCCCCATAGCTGGAGAGGTGGGGTACAGAAACCTAACCCCAGCTGCAGCAGACACCAGCCAAAACTGGGAGCTGGTGGGAACTGTGAAAAATGTAAGCTTAGAAATAAATAAATCAGTAAATGGCTGAGGATTTGCCAAGGGTGTTGGGCTTTCAGGCCCTGGCAGAGACATTTGTTTCCAGAACTTCTTGGGAAGTGGTACGCAGGAGGTAAACTGAAACAATTTTTTTGATCCCTCACTTTCTGGGCCCTGGCAGGCAGGATGAAGGACTTGGAGCAGTTCAGGGCTCACTCAGCAGCTGCAGAGCAGCCCAGGGGGCAGGGTGGGGGCTGCAGCATCCCACAGACTTTGCCTTCAGCACAATTGATCCTGGGGTAGAGATTGAAGCCTGAGGGTCTTCATGGACAGCTGAACCCTGAAAAAAACCTTCTCTGTTTTCAGCCAGAGTGAGGACAAAAATTCAGGGTGACCAAGACAATATTATGAGCAGAGTCCCATATCAGCACAACATCCAGGGTGGGAAGGAGGTATTTGTGACCTCTCAAGTGTCACAGTGCACTGAGGAGAGCAGGAGAAAGCAAAAACCTCAGGACTCTTGCTGCTGAGAAACCCAAGTGTGGAGGCAGAGAGCAGAGTGAGATGCTGAGAATGACCTCTGCTTGCCCAATGAAAGAATGAGAAAGGAATGATGTTTGATCTTGAATTCGTATCTGCCAAAGGGTTGAAGCCACTGAAAAGCTCTTGCAGCTCAGCTTCAACACTGTGCTGTTGCAAGCAAAAAGAAAATGGATGGAGCTGTTGATAAAATAGGATTGAGAATGTTGAGAAGCTACATGAAACCACTGAGATAGTTTCCCTGCTCCAAGTGAGATCAAATATACCTGTGGCACTGCCAGATCTATTCTTAATGTCCTCTGCTAGCACAGAGTCCTGAGTCTCCCTAGGGATTAATAGCCAGCCTTGAATATTACTCCAGTATCTAACTATCCATTCTGGATAATCTAGTGGATTCTTCCTTGAAAACTGGGCAAAAGGAATAAAGGATTGTTATGCTTTCTTGGACAGTCTTTCATATGCTGGAAAAGTATTATCAAATCTCTCTTTAGAGCTCCCAGAGTGATCAGCCTGATTATCTGAGCTGTTTCTGGTAAGCCACATTCTCTAAAGGTCTTATATTCTTGTTTTTTTTTTAAAAGCCACCCAGCACTAGATCCAGTACTCCAACTGGGTATTCACCAGTGCCTTGCAGAGCTCAATAATTCCCTGTTGCATACAACACTCCTGTAATAATACATCTCATTATCAGATTTGCCTTTCACAAGATTTTCCTGCTTTGCTTGTGTTTGCTTTGAGTCCTGCTGTAGCTCTCATGCCCCCCCCTTTTTTTTTTTCAGCCCTTCCCCCTCTCCTATGATTCCTCATTTTGTATTTGTGCATTTGATCTTTCATTTCTTCATGTAGTGCTTTGTACATGTTGTTACTAAATTCTGCCTTGCTAGTTTTAGACTATTTCTCCAACATGTTGAGGTAATTTTGAATTCTGAACCCATCCTCTGAAGTGCTTGCATCCACTCCCACCTTGGTGTCATCCACAAATTTTATAAGTGCACTCTCCACTCCATCATCTCTGAGGATGGCAAAAAGGTACTGAGCTAGGTAATAAAACATTCCTTTTAAACCTTGCAAAGATAAATAGTGAGTTAAGCTCTGATAAAGAACACTTCAGGATGAATAAGGTGTGAATATCTCTTGACACTAAGACTTCTAATCCTGGTTTGTGTGAATAGTTCACATGTGCTATGTCCTCGAGTAAAGATTGCCAAAACACAATCCTAATTTTTGTGAGGAGTTTTCTTCCCCTACCAGCCTAACTGCAAATGAAAAAAAAAAAAAAAAAAAATCCTGATAAGCAAAAAAAAGAGCCATCTTGTAAGGCACAAGGTAGGACCAGAAAGAAGTTTAGTATGCAGGGGATGTAGAGCACTGAAATGCTTGTCAGTGTTGCAGTATTTTGACATCTAAGTGGGACACATCTGAAGCCTTATCTCTGCTCTTCATTGCCTAGTGCAAAGAATTGGCACAGTGACAGAATTCATCTTGCTCAGGAGTCAAGATGTTACAAGAGCCATCTCAAGTCAAAAAAAAAAAAAAAGAAAAAAAAGAACAAGAAATGGCAACACCTAAATAAGTCTTACAGCCCTGGGTTGGCAATTGCAGCATCTGTACTCCTGACAAGCCTGGGAGGTTTTGTCTGAACTCAGAAATGTGCAGTTTGCAGACTTGCCCCCTGAGGAAATGTCAAGAAGCATTGGACAAAGAGGATACTTTCCTTAGCCTCTGGGATGTTGCCAGCTCTCCCAAACTGCTGTCAACCTTACCACTGCTTGTCTGATTTCCCCATCTGTGTTTGTCAGTTGACAAAATATACCCTTTTGCTTCCTGAAGGTACTCATCCTGCCTTTACTTGACACTTTTTTTTTTCTATGTAGGGTTGAGACCTAAGTGAAACCATGAGCTGAGTACACAGTCAGTCCCAATTGGATCCATTCTGTTTGTTTGGTTTCTTTTAGCCCATTTAATGGTTCTGAATAGTGCCAGATCAACAACCTCTGTACTGTTGTTGCCCTTCTTTTTCACAGACCAGGTACAGGATCAGTGTTGGCTTCACAGACAGTTGTCCCAGAGCTTCAGGGGGCTGAGCAGCTCTCTCTGGTGGAGATGGGGAGTTCTGTGTGCTGGTACCAGCTGCCTGAGCCTGCCAGCAGACCCATGGAGAGCTTGCTTCTGGCAGGACCAGTCTGAATACTCCTGAGCTTTTCTCCAGGAAGAAGAGGAAAATCTTGGCAAGATGGACATGGGAAGGGAGTAACTGGTTACACAAGGAAAAGAGGCTTTGGCTCAGCTGATTTATTTATTCTCACCTCCCCTTGGGGTGTGCAGCACAGCTCTGAGAGGCTTTCCTGACTTGCTCTCTGAAGACTTTATTCTTCTTGAAGGGAGAAATTTCTCCACCTGGTAAATCACAAAAGCAGACCTCTGTTGTGTCTGTTGGTTTGGTTTTGTGTTTCTTGGGATGTCAGAAGCACGCTGGCTCCTCTCAAACCCGTATCAGCTACTACCTCAAGTTCCCTCCTGGATGCTGTTTCCTTGGCTTGGGGACTGGGGTGTGGGAGTCCTGTCAGGACCTCTTCTGGCTCCTGGAAGCCTTTTATTTCAAACTTTGTATTCTGTCCAGCAGCATAGTACAATTTTTTTAAGAGAAAACATACAGACTGTCCCTGACGAGAGCTCGAGATCTGAAACTGTTCAGATCTTTCAAACACAAACTTCCCATCTTTCCTCTCTCTCTTTATGAGTGATGATGAGCTCACGGCTGATCAAATTCAGCAGCTGCAGTACCAGTGGGATCCTGAACTATTTTGGTGTCCCACCAAATTATTTGATATATCCATACAACAGCTCAATGTTTTAGTGACTAAAGGGGGGAAAAAAAAAACCATCTCTCCTGAGTGTATTGGGCCTGCTGATGTTTTTCTGGCTTTTAGTAGTGAAAATCTAACTAAAATAATCTTATGAGCTGCCTCATTTTTCCTGTTTATTATTGTTACTCAAGCACATGGTATGCCTGAAGGTAACCTAGCCAAGAAAGCAGTGGAGACAGCAAGTGAACACCATGGAGAGCCAGCACAGAGCACCAGGATCCAACCCAAGGAAACTCCAACTGCCAGGTTAATTACTGTTATTTAGTCACATGCCAGAAAGCATGCTATTAATTGCAGCAAGAAAATGCAGTGCCTTTTGTCAAATTTAAAAGGTATCTGCCTGCCAGGGGGGAAAGACAAAAATCTGTGAAGCTGATAAATTGAAATAGAAGGAAATAAATTGAAATAGAAGCAAGAAAGAAAGAGATAAAAGCTGACAGTGGTCCTGCAGTGGATGAGGTTTCCCTTTGCATCCAGCCCCTAGCAAGGTCCCATCAGAAAGCAAGGAAAAACCATGACACCCAACCAGAGAGGATTTTGCTTTTGTTCTGGCTGAAATCCTGCAGCAGTGGCTTGAGAGAGCCTTGGGGAAGTGTGGGAGCACAGGGAGAGAAATTTTGGAAGGACAGGGTTTCTCTGCAGCATGTAGGTGTGTGCCTGGCTCTCTTCCTGGTGGGATCCTTGCCTTCAGGTGTCCGTAGTGTCCAGCAGACATCTGCTCTGCAAGCTCCTCAGCAAGAACTCTGGGGATCAACTGTTCCAGGACATCTGAAAGGGCAGGTGACACAGAGAAAGAAGGGTTCAGGTGAGGCACAGACAGGCTTGTGCTGGTGACAGGCAGGATTTCTGCTGGTGCTCCACATGGCATACGACTGCCAAGGTCAATATTGTGTACAAACATGGGTCTTGCCACTGCCATGCTGTACCTCTGAGGGTACCTTTGTGTCCCTAGGCAAGTATTTAGTGAGCTCTTCTCTTCTGTAACAAGGACACACAAAGAATAGCTGGTAAATTTTTAATGTGGTGCAGCACAGCCAAGGATCTTTGTTCTTGGAAGATGGTCCTGGGACACCCATCTAGAGGGGATGACTCAGTAGAAAACTTTATTCCCAGCATCACAGCAGGAAGCATTTCCTTAAACGTGGGGTTCTTCCCTCCTTAACAAGTGATGTACCAGAGGTTATAGTGGGAAAGCTACAACCCTCATGCTGGGCTTACTGGTCCAACCAGTATATTCCTGTAGGTAATGTAGGAGAGAGCATGTTCCCTCTTCTCTGATTCTCCTCTGCCCAGGCCTTCATGACTCTTGCCCCCCATTGCCACCCCCTCTCCCTGCACACAAGGTTTTTTTTGAGTCCTGTAAGCATTTCCATGCACTGACCCTCCTCTGGTGACAGTTTTTTATACTGTTCTCTGCAAAGCACAGGCAGAAGTGCAGTACTCTGTGCAAATGTCTTCTTTCCCCCTTTGTTGTATATTATCACCTTTCAGTGAGAGGAGCTGCATGGGAAAAAAGTTTTTTTCTCAATTTACATCAATTCTAGATTGTTGTTGTGACATGGCCTTCTACAGAGTTACTCCTGAGTTACACCAGTGCATGTGAGATGACAATTGTACAAAGTCTCTCTCTCTTGGACTTACAGAACAAGTGACCTTGCTGGGGAATCCTGAGGCCAAAAATGTTATTTCAGTGAGAAAGGCCTCATTTACACCTCTTTGCACTGGAAGAATCTAATATAATCATTATTTTGCCCACTCTATATGTCTTTCTCAGTTCAGAAATAGTTTTGAGAGCTCTTAAGAGAAAACAGTAATACTCAGGTAGAATGAGAATGGAAAAAGGATTTGAACCTGTTTGCAAATCCACTGACTTCAGCTTACAGAAACGGGAGAGAAAGTTCTTTTATTTGCCATTTGACTTCTTGGAAGAAAAAAGACCTCTACTTGAAACTCTTGAAAGAACAAAAGGATGGAAAATTCAGGGTCACTGCAGGGCAATCCCAGTTTCTCTTTCACATTGTTTTGTTTTTGTGATGAGTATCAGGGCAAAGTTTGAGGTGGTTCAGATGGGTTACAGAGGAGGTGGATTCTGGCTGCTTCTGTAGGAAAAGGAACAGTATAAAACTAATTTCTGCAGGTTTGCTGGTTTGGGCCCTGTTTTCAGAAGAAGTGTCTTTCATGTTTTCAACAGATGATGATAAAGGTTTGGAGCCAAAAGGGTCACAAAGGCTACAAGTGGGGTTAGTTTCCATCCCCTGTGGTAATTGAACCTACTTACTGGCTGTTTCAAAGCACTGAAAGATTAAATTTAGGAGAAATCAATATATGGCTTCTAGAGGGTTTGTGAGCTGAAATAGCATCTTTTTCCCTCTTACATGAAATATGCTCTTGAGTGTGATGCAGGAGACCTGTGTAATTTGTTACAATGGTTTTGGGATCCAAACACCAAATTTTGCAAATGGGCAAGTATGCAAACCTGACCGTGGTAAAGTAACATATTTATTGATGATGTATGCTGTCTGAAAAGCCTCCTTTGAATTGCACAGTGCAAAATATTCTTGGACAATATCTGTGAAAAGAATCTTCAGTGGTGATAAAATTTTATCAGGGGGGTTTATTTGTTTACTCACAGTTGTAAAGCAAAAAGCAGACTGGGTGCTAGGGCAGGTGTGAAGGGAGTCTTTCACCTGGGGCAGGAGGATCTAAGGATGTACAGCACTGCTGACTGCCAGATTTCTCTGTGTCCAGGAGGAAGTGTGGGGAGGTTGCTATGGGCAGCATGACACTGCCTGTGTGCATCTGAGTGGGAGCTGACAGTATGAATGTGGGAGAATATTGGAAAAAAAAATTCAAGATATCTGAGCTGTATTCAGCCTGTCCACTATGGAAAAAAAGAGACCTGCTTTCTGGGTATCAAACTGAAAGCACTTTCTTTAACTCTTGGAATAAGGGAAGTGGGGAAGGAGTAAGGATGTGTTTTCTTCTGTCCAGCTGAAACTAAAATACTGTTTAGCAGGGACATATTTTCTCTCTCTGCCCCTCTGAATCATGCACAGTCACTGCAGAGAAAGATTTGCAATATCCATCTCTGTAACAAACCAGGGTCTGACATCCTGGGGAGCTGGAGGTCTCAATCACTTATCAGTGTTTTCAATTCAGACACAGACAGGGTCTGAATGTGGTGCAGTAACTTTGGAAGGGAAAGTGCTTCCTTGCACTCTCACCTCCCTTGCTACCACACCAATCTATTTCAGTCCTCTTTATTCTTTCTTTCAGTCCTTTTTTTCTTTCTTTTTCCTTTAGTCTCTTGCATTCCCCTCGGTGAGCTGATAATGGTGCAATTAGCTAGAAAAAAATTTATTTAAAGAGATAAGCAAAATCTGCTTTTGGCAGAACACTTTGACTCAGGGAAACACTTTGCTTGATCTCCAAAAATCTTATTGTAGGTTAATTTATTTGCATTTTCTATTTGTTGTAGCAAAGCTGTATCATAGATAGATAGCCTCAAATTACTTAGCTGTAGCTTTTCTGATCTGGATTATGAGTTTGAATAGACAAAGTACCAGTTGTGATTTCAGTACCATTGTGTGATGTGTTCACATTTGTCTTTGTTGCTCAAAAATAGACTTTTGTATTATGCATTAGCATGTAGTGTTTACCCCCAGCTTCAAATGACTTGCAGGACGACAGCTGCATCTTGCTTGAGAGGATGGAATTTTCTGCCCTGTCTCAGACTGTAGATCCCAACTTTTTACCATTCCTGCAGCTAGGAAGAATGCAGCACGACCCTCAGAATTCAGATAAACACCATGAAGGGCGATCAAATTACCCCAATCAAAGGTGAGGTCATTGTTTCAGCAAGTCTCTCCCCATGGCCAATTCTCTCTTTCATCTGTCATCACTCTCCTAGCAGAGATGCTTCAGAGCCATATCACATTTTGAAATCTGATCATCAGCCTACAGAATGCCACAAGAGGTTTGTTTCATGCTGCTGAAGTTCAGCCCAACACGTTAAGTGACTCAGCCCCAGGAAGAATGGTTGGCAAAGGGGCTGCAGTTTGGACTTGCTTCTGCCATCTTTAAGGGAGAGGCCCACCAAAGGCTGAGCTGTTCTTGCTTTGTCCTCACCACCCAGAGGAAGAGAATCTGTTTCCTCTCTTTGTAGAGCCAAGGAATGTTGAACCTTCAACTTTGTTCAGCAGTGTGGAAAGGCTGTCAGATTTGGGTAATTTGCCTTAGAAGCACAAGGGCTTAAGATGATGCTGCAAAAAAAGAAAAGAAAAGAAAAGAAAACATTGACAATGTCTGCATCACATGATGTAATGTGTGGATCAATCTCTAATAGGGAAATAGCACAGAAAGACTGCTTGGAGAGGAAACAGCCTTTGCTTGATGCTTTAAAAATGAAGACTCTACCTTCTTGCTGTCAAAGTCCAGGAGAAGAGAACTTTAATTCTGAAAGACCCAAATGCACTCAGACCCTGCCCAGCAAACCCTGCAGAGGTCAGGCTGAGTGCCACACTATTTTCAAGGTGAAATGTGCAGAATGCAATATTTGCTTCTTGGGGTTTTCAGAGTTCAAAAAACATCCTTAGAGGGTAACAAGATCTTCTGGAAGTGAGCCACTTTCGAATGGTATTGCCAGCACGTCTGCCTACTCTGGGTAGCATCAGAAACTGTGCTGAAAAATTAAACAAACATAGTTCTTGGCATCTAAACAGATGGGAAAGGACATGTTGACTCCCAAGTCTTTAGCTGAGGAGGCAGTCTGTTTCCCATTGTTACCACTGAGCAGAGAGGAATTGCAAAACATCCACATAGATTTTCAGACCTGCTAGCTGCACTTAACCTTTAATCCTGCAAGTACTCAGCCATGAGCATATAATTTTCAATGTCTGAGTAGTCCGACTGCCTCCAATGGGAATAGGCACGGAATGAAGTTAAACATTTGCATAAATATTTGCAGGACTGGGATCTTTTGCTACAAACACAATTCTTGCACTACAGACACAGAGCTGACTACTCAGCTCAAGCTCTCAAGGCATTAATATGCCTGTACCCTCTACAGATACATTTTAGGTTTTACAATAATGTGTGATTTCTGTGTTATAAAACATCTTAGTCGAGGCTAATGAGTAACCTTTCTCACGAGAGAGGAGGAATGAGGTACTTTCTGACAGAGCTGCATAAATCTGAAAGAATGTAATCTCAGCTGGATCAGCAGCATATTAGCTCCTGTGTATCAAAGAGGTTCAGGCATCCTGATCGGATTTGTGGCCTTTGAAAGTTTTTAAAGCCTATTTTCTGTAGTTTAGACCCGCTCTGAAAAATCCTCCCTCCTGTCTTTGCAAGGACAGGATTGCTTGCGTGAGTGAGGGATTGACTCACTTATTCCTCAAGGTGAGGACTCCTCATTTGCATTGTCAGAGGGTTCATTCCCCCCTGCCTAGCTCATTTAACTGCAGAAAAGAATGAGCAACTTTTGTGGCCTTTAGTTAAAAGAAGGTGAATACTAACAGTATGAATTAGACTCTGATCATGGTTGTGTCTGGTTTTACACCCACTCTCAAACGAATTTGGTGAAACCCTCCAGCTAACTAGATCAGAATTTAGTCCACCAAATCTAGGTGTCTGCATTACAGGTCAAAGCCAAAGTTTTGATAATTCCTTCTGCAAATTTCTTTCCTATTTGTACTCCCACAGGCTTGATCTCTCTTTTGTTTAAAGGGCTGTGGTTGATAGAGGAGAATTTATATTCTGTGAATCATTCTAGCAACACTGCTCTTTAAATATGCTAATATTTTCTTTTGAAACACACTATAAAAATGCTTTAAAAATTCTTGCATTTTACATGACTTCTTTGCTCTAATTGAAGTGTTGTATTTTTTTTTTTCAGTTTTGCTTTGCTGACTAAACATGTTAGGACTTTTCAGGCAAAGAGGTATGTGCATGAGAATGCATTGTAACAGAACAGGCAGCTTTTCCTAAAGTGATGTAACATTTTCCATTCAAAACCCTTGTGTTTTCTGTGGTCTCTAAAATATAAATGATTCAGGATGGAGTCTGGCGGATTGGGATTTTGTCCAAATGTGAATATTTTGGAAAGATTTTAACAAAACTGGTTTGGCCAGTTCAGAATATCATAAAAGTGGAGGGGGGGGAAATGCGTTTCTCAAGCTAAATAGGTTCTTGAAGCCTTTTTTGAGCATTGCTGCAACTTTATCAGCAGAAGGGTGAAAAATGAACTCTGGCATGGAAATAGCCTTCCTTGAAGTAGGCATGTATTTGCTTGTTCAAGAAGGAATTAGTTTTGATTTGACTGAGTTAGAAACCTTTGAAAAGTGGGACTGAGCATGTGCAGTGGATTATTTCGGTAAATTCGTGAAGTGTGCAGCTACAGAAGGATTTTCTGTACATGCATGGTTGGCTAATTTTGCTGGAAAGGAAAAAAAAATCCATCTAAGAACATTGCTAAAATCAGTGACAATACCTGGGGCTTCAGGGTGACCTCTGAAGACCCTCTCAAGATCTGTTAGATTATAAAAAGGGTAAGAAAAGATGCTCTAGGCTTTGCAAGGAGTTTACAGAATAAGTGGCTTGGACATTTGGTAAGGTTAAATGGGATTATGGCTCCAGAACTGAGGACTTTACACATGCAATATCAGATGGTTTTTTGTGGAGAACCACATGCTGAACAGCACCCTCTCACTCAGCAGATCTGTCTGCTGAAAAAATGCTCCAGCAGCAAGGAAGCTGCTTCTTCATCTCCATTCTAGCTGATGGTCCAAGAATTTCAGAGGCCGATAGCTCATATGTTTAGAGCTGCTGAGACTGCTCTGAATTATATAGAAACTCTAATTAAATTTTAGCCTTTGGGCTAGGATGCATGTGTCTTTGTAGAAGCAGGCACAATCAGTGCTTTTGCAGGAACTGATCTCTTTTGCATCAAACACACTTTGGATCAATGGAAAACTCTCACCCAGGACATCTGTGTGTCTCCTGGCAGCCCATGTCCTCCAAGAGTACCTCACTTCAATAAATGCCAGTTATTTGATTCCAAAACTTGTATTTTGCACAAATTGAGTGTCTCCATCTTCCTCCAGACCCAAGAATCTTAATGCTGAGCTTATTGAGTCATTTGCTCTGAAGAAAGAGAGCTCTTCATTTTAAACTCCCTGCATGAATACTTCTCTGGGATAATGTTGTTATCCTATCTCTCTGACAGGGCTCTGGCAGGTGGGAAGATACACAGTTATTCACTGAAATCTTTGTAATCTTTTTTCACAACAAGATGGAGTGACTGTGCTGGCGAGCAGGTGGGCTTTGGATGCCATTTCTTTTGGCTGCTGGACAGAGAAAACCTTTCAAAAACCAGGAATGTTCTGCTCTGAAGCAGAGGTGGTTTTTAATTTTTAGGGAATGTGTCTTTTCCCTTCTTAGGGAAGGGAATTCTTGTTTCTTGATGTCTGACAGTGGGATGAGATGGCAAACGCTGAACAACAGAAAACCCAGTGGCATGGAAAAACAGCAGCACGAGCTGTGGACACCCATGTCAGTGAAGCACAGAGCTAGCAGTGGCAAAGCATCTCTCTTGAGGTATTTAAGGGTGGAAGTGGGTAAGCAGAAAGGTTATTTTACCAGGCAATGACCTCATATCAACAGACCCATTTAGGAGTGGAGTCCCATTTATTTCAGCCTTCTGGGAAGATCCAAGCAGAGTCCCACAGAGCTCCCTTTAGGTCTGCACAGGGACAACCATGATTCCCATGGGCACTGCTGGAGTGCAGGGACCCCAGAAGTGCAGGAGGAGTGGGGATGTGGCCTCTGCAGGACTCTCAGCACCTCGATGCCTCCCTTGAGGCCACGGAAAAGGAATCTCCTAAATAACAGCATCTGAGCAAGGCAGAGACTAAAGGAGCTGCAGACACCTGTCATGCAGAGGAGACTGAATGTTATCCCACATCACTTATCTCGGAGGTCTAAAGACCAGCACTACGGCGTGGCTTCAAGGCCAACACCTCCATAAAGCGTGTTCTCCATCCTCCCTCTGAGACAGAGCCATGACCGTGGAGTTTCTGTGGAGCCCTGAGTCTCTATCTAACCCACCAACACGGCTGGCAGCGAGACAACCCAGAAGATGAGTGAAAGTCACACCAGCGGGGTACTACGGCCCTCGGAGACTGCACTGAGTGGGGTGCAGCCACCCCAGAGCCTGGGCAGCCGCCATCACCCCTCAGGTGAAGGCATCACCCCTCAGGTGAAGGCATCACCCCTCAGGTGAAGGCATCACCCCTCAGGCATCGCCCCGCACAGAGGTCCCGCTCCCAGGGCCCCTCCTCGCCAGGGAGCCCACAGCCGCTCCGCGGGGGGCGGACACCGACATTTCTCCGCTTTCAGGTCCGGACGCAGTGGCCGGGGCCCGGGGCAGGGGCAGTGTCAGGGGCTGCCCCGCCGCCTCACGGGGGGAGCGGTTGTGTCCCCCCGCAGCCCTTGGCCGCCATGCGCAGCGCCGGACCGTGGGCAGGGAGGGCGGTGGAGCCGGGAGGGGGTGAGAGTGTTGCTCGGGCAGTGCCGGTGCCCGCTCTGCCGCCCTGGGGACCTTTCCGCCACCGGCCCGGGAGGGAGAAGGAGGCGGCGGAAAGGTCAGATCGGANCCTGCTTATTTCCCGGAGGCAGATGGCTTCTTTGTGGACTTCAGACCGGTTTCAGCCTCGTCACATCGCTCCCTATCCAACTGCGGTCGGCCACGTCCCGGGCCGGTGGAAGTTGGTGTGAGAGGGGAGGGAGAGACCGAGCGGGCGGCGGGGCCGGGGCTGCGCTCCGGGATGGGGTGGAGGGGGGGGGGACCCCCGTTCCTCTCCGCTTCCCTCTCGGCAGACACCGTCTGCCCCTTCCCTCCTTCCCCCGCCGACATCGGAGCCTTTTGGGTTCGTGTTCCCACCTAAAGAAGGCTGAAGGATCCGAGCTGCAAAATGTATTTCCCCCTTTCTTTTCCCCCTCGGCTGTACAGCGGTTGCATTTCTCCTTGGCGCTGCGCCTAAAAGATACCGTTTTCTGATCGGTTTTGCAATGTTTCAGGAAATAACTGGATTTGTCACGTTCCAATCCTATGGTGTGGAAGGTCTGTCTCTTTTTTTGTAACAACTCCGTTACTGGTATTCAAGGAGTTGCCCATTGACAGAACAGGAGTAGTTTTTCTTTATTCTCGCCTTCAACTTATTCAGTGGGTTTTTTTCATTGCATCATTCGTGATTCATTTTTCCAATGTGTTGTTATTGATTGAGCAGGAAAATAGCTGGAAGTTAACTATGTCATAGTTATGTCAATCAAAAGAGGTTTTTGTGGCATGGTGTGGGAAGTGGCAACTTTACCCACCAACTCTGTTTAGAAAAATCACTTATGAATAAGTGCCTTTCTTCTTTTTCTTTTGTTCTTGGGGCCTTTTTTCCCTCAAGGACTATCAAAGCCAGGAGCTTTGAGAAACTGTTGCTTAAGCCTTATAGAGTAGGAAAGGTGAAAAAGCATCTCATAATTACGTCATTCTTTAAAAAAAAAAACCCAAACAAACCCAAAAATGGGAAGAGGGGAAGCAAGTAGGGGAATAGATGACAGTCTCGTGTTCAATGAAAAGTAATGTTTGTTAAGTCGTAAAAGAAAAGGAATTTGTTTTTTTTTGTGGTGCTTTGATGCAGTTTGGTTCATCAATGCATGCATTCATGGTAAAAATCTGCTGATGACTGGGTCATGGAAGCAAATACTTGCATGATTACTTACGTGAGCAAGGGTCAAGAGGGTGAGTTTCTGATCATTGATAACTGGCTCTCTGTTCTGATGTGCCCTGTTTTATTCCTGTAGCTTAGGCATGTGTGCACCAGCAATTTTTGAAGTGTTAAGTGTGGATTGCTGAGTACAAGCTCGTGGTCCTTCAGACACAGGAGCAGAAATAGATCAAGCATGTGATAAAAAGTAAGGCAGTAGCCTGCAGCCTTTCTTGAAAAACCACCAGAGTGTATTTAGAAAGTAAAAGCAATCTTAGGCTGCTGCTGCTGTATAATGGGATAAAGAAAAGCTATCAAGGCAAATATATCTACAGATAGGGAAATATGGTTTTAACTCTTATGGTGTGTTTCATTTAGAGTTTCCTGACGGATTTGCAAGTCTGTTCAGTTCCTTTTTACTGCTTGGGGAAACTGCAGTGTGGGGATAGTGATTTGCCCAAGGTCACCTAGAAGACGAAGTGAGAGTAAAATTGAACAGAAACCAGTTTTTCTGGGTGTGAGTCTCGTGCTTAATCTACTAGAACCTGCTGATTTTTATAATGGATGTTAGTAGGAGTTTTTATTATAGTTGTAAGAGAGCTATGATCCTGATAATGTGCTTTGGTAGTATAATTTGTTATTCTGTTCAAAATTCAGTAAAACTTATTCGTCTTTAAGAAAAAGAAACATCCCCTAGGCCTGAGCTAAGGCTTGGTTCTAGCTTTAAAAATGTGAAAGTTTGAAGTAAGGTGATGGTAAGGAAGAAAGTAGGTACCGTGGTCACAAGAAACAACTGGAGAAATTAACAATTATGTGTGGATTGGTGATTTAGGATTCTATTTTCTGTCAGTGAAGCATAAAATTTAATCCTGATCTTCAGCATAGGCTAGCAAATGTAAGTGGAGGAAGATATGTGTAATGTAATAGCTCTTGAATCTCAATAAAAGGCTTATTAACTTAGTGTCAGACCCTGGTATAAAGCAAAAACACAAACTGTCTTAAACTTATAAACAGAAACCCTGCTGTAGTAAATTTCTTGGAGTATATGACTTCATAGAGACCTTATTACTTGCCCACTATTTCAATATAATGGAAACAGAATTGCTTACAGAAGAACATCACTTAATAAATTGAAGTCTGTGCCGTGTTCAGTCTATAAAATTACAAAAGCCAGGAGGGGATAGTTCTTCAGTTCTGTGAGTAAGTAATTTGCATGTTAATTACAGATCTGCTTATACAAACAGCATTTTTTTTTTTTCCATAAGGATGTTGGGTTTTTTCCCCCATACACAGACCTAGTGTGTTATCCAGACACTCTGGGCTTGTTTGGTACAGCAGCCAGTCCTGTGATGTGATGTGATGAGATGACCACCACCAATTCCCTTTCTCATCAGTAGAGTTGAAGGTGTTTGCCCTTTGCCAGCCAGGTTTGCAGTAAGATTCTCTAAGTAGGAGAAAAGAGTGATTTTTAATTTTTTTTTTTTTCCTCTGACCCCCCCTTTGTTTTTGTTTTTTGTTTTTCTTGTTAGTCTCAGAGTTAATGTAAGCCCTCACTTATTTTGGTTCTCCATTTACAACCTTTCTAATGAAATCTCTGAAGCTATTCAGATGTTGCATTTTGCCATACAGCCTTGCCTGAGTTTTTGGCCCCTGGCAAAAGAAGTGGAATCCACAGCCCTCTGTGCAATGCTCTGGCCTAGTAGGAGATGAGCAGGTGTGAAAGAGTCTAAAGCACACAAAGTAGAAGCTGTCTCATTGGTAAATAATAACAAATAATATATTATTACATTGTTTGGAAACAATAACAACAAAAAGAAAAAAGGTACCATGCTTCTTGTTCTGGACATAAGCATAAAAAACATACTAGGTAGAAATGGCATCTTTCATGTCTGGAATTTAGGATGTGACAACCATTTTTATTTTATTTTTTGTACTTGAGGAAGAGGGTAGAGTTGAAGCCTTCCATTCAAAATGTACTCAGAGGGGGCAGAAATGTCTTTTTAAATAATTCTTACTCCCTCTAATGAATCTCCAATAGAAATGACTGCAAGACTGAGAGCCCTGGGTTCAGTTCACTCTTTTTTTTTCCAACCAGATCACTGGGTTGTAGATTGGAAAGAGTGAGTGTGATTTACTTGCTTAAAGTTTAGAGAAACAGTTCCCAAAATGGAGGCTGTGACAGAGGAGTTGTGAGACTGAGAAAAATATGGGGGGCTGTTTTGTGTTTGCTTATTGTGTTTTGTCTTGAACAAATTTGGAGTGGGCCTTTGGAGTACCCTCGAACTTCCCTTCTTTTTGTGGATGAAATTCCTCACCTGCTTTGTGCTCTGTGCACAAAATGGAGCAGCAGCTTCTGCAAGATGGTTAGAAAGCCACTCAGACCCTCCTGAGCCAAAGTCATGGGGATGATGTGATCCCTTCTTAAGGTTGGTGTGAATTTCAATCTGTGTGTTTGTCACCCAGGTTTTAAATTCTTCAACCACTAAGCTCTTGCACAATGGAGTGTTTTCTAAAGAACTTGCTCTTCTAGGCATTAGGAAAGTAGTCCTGTGTAATTGAGCCCTTCAGGCAGGACAGAGGAATCTGCATCTTGTTGAAAGCACCAAAGGCTTCACTGCTGCCAAGAGTGAAATCCTCCCAGGAGCACCCTGAAGGAGACCTGGGGCAGAAAGAGGATTTACTGGTGAAAACTGAGGCATCAAGAGGAGCCTGCTAGGCTAAGCTGCAGCAGAGCCAGGGTTTGGAGCCTTTTGGATTTAAGTGCCAGAGTGCTGTCAAGCTTTTGCTTTTGTTGCCATATAAAGAATGTCAGTTGTTTCTATGTTGTCCCCTCTCACTCTGTCTTTGCTATCTAGAGGAAGCTAAAAGCAATCTTTCAGTGACCAGAGATGGAGAACTTTTGCCAGTGCTTCTCAAAATTAGGAACGTACTTCTTTTTCATCAGCTCCCCCACCTGCTAAAAAAACCCTAATCCAAAAACCTAACCCAAAACCAAACCTCCAAACCACCTAGTTAGGAGCTGGTTACTCTCTTGGCTCACCAGATTTACTGGGTGTAATGGAACAAATTGGGAGAATCTAATTTACAGTTAGTTGAGCCACAGGGAGGCAGGCTTCTCCTGTGGAACTGGTTATTGCCCTGTATATAGGGCTGTTTTTCCTTTCCATATTCTGGTTTGGGGAGTTTTTAACAACCTTTTTGTTTTGGAACAGGCTTTTGATAGGTGGCTGTGCCGTGGAATTAGCAGAGATGAAATAAATCCAAAGGTGATGCTTTGCCTCGAGTACATGACTGATTAAAAGTAACTCAATCAATTCGGGCAGTGGATAAAGAAGAAAGCTTTGTAAGTTCTTGTTCTACAAGGATAAAACTTTGGAATAACTCCTTTCAGCATATGGAAAGCTTTCTTTTCCTCTTTCTTCTCTCCTTTTTTTTGGAACTCCTGAACTATTTCAGTTACTGTTAAATGAGGCTGTTATTTCCATTGTAGGTTGAGGAGAAGAAGAGCACTGCCTGTGCTACAGACTTAGTTTCTTTTTGAAGGTTTAAGAAGGAGGAAAAGGGAAATAAAGTTTTAACTTTAGGTGCCATAACCAGTTTCTGTCAGAGAATGAAACTGTGGAGTGGAACTTCTTTTGAGTGTTTATCTCAAGGTGTGTGAAGGCAGTAGAGCTTTTTGGAAGGAGGTCAAAAGTAACCTGCTCAATTCTTTCTTGTTTTCTTTTGTTTGAGAAAGGCATTGTGTGTTTTAATTGTTAAATACTAAGTTTAGTTTGCTGTACCATTTTTCAAGTCAAACGTTGGTCCCTTATATGATGTGACATTGTCTTGGTCTTTAGACAAGTGAAGATATCAAAGGTAAAAAATTATCATGTGTTCTTTCTGTGGCATTCACTTTCTAGAAGGTGAAAGACAGAAAAGGATGTTCCTCTCTGTATAGTACAAGTAATACAGGTAATAGGTGTTTTTATTCTATACAATTCTTTAATAAAAGGGAAAGAAATGAAATACTCTGGCACTTCAATTGTAAAGCTGTCCTCATTAGCATGTAAACATGAGTCTTGGAAATTCATTGTACATCTTTGTTAAGTAACATATGTTAGCTGGAAAAAAATTATTTTCTTGGCAATTCAGCCACTTATTTTTGTGGATTACTTCAT
Organism: Florisuga fusca; assembly: GCA_038090715.1. Lineage (NCBI taxonomy): Eukaryota > Metazoa > Chordata > Aves > Apodiformes > Trochilidae > Florisuga > Florisuga fusca. Next base: position 13,632,006 of record JAAWXA010000011.1, read on the forward strand.
GAAATTTAACTTTGAGCCTGATGAAAATAAAGTCAAATGCAAATTTTGTTCTGTCCCTTTAGGTCTGGTTGTATTGTGCTCTTCCTTTTTTCTCCCCTTCTCTTTGAAAAGTTCAAGTGGGAGCTTAAGAGGGATAGTGAGGAAATAACTCTTAGCTAGAAGACTTGTGTTGTCCCCTGCAACCTGCCAGATTAGAAACTGATGACTCTGGCTTTGCTGCAGGTGCTGTCACTTGTGGATTACTGATGGCTGTTTTGTTTCATAAAGGGAAAAGTAGAGCAGGGCTGTAATGATGGCAGCAAACAAGAATTATTTCCTCAGTGATTTCATGTGAAACAAGGGAGTTAACAGCCTTTTCCCTAGTTTTTCCCTTTCATGTGGGTATTCTAGTAGTTAGCTGTGCCTACCCATGTTACTCGCTGCTGCTGTGGTTTGCTGCTTACTGTGATCTCTGTGTATGAAGTTTACAAGCTGTAGTAATGAGTTTGAAAATTAGGTAGTGTACCAGTGATGTGTGTGGTGTACCCTTCCTGTTCTGTTTGTCAGCCTTGTGTTTTGAGGTGTGATGCAAACAAATGCCAATCCTTTTATCCATGTGTTCCAGGTTACTCCAGGAATAAAACAGGAAAGTGACACATAGCATTTTTAAATTCAGAAAAGGCACAAGATTACTTCGTGTGAAGTAAAAGAATATTAGGGATGATTCTCAGTAGTGACTGCCAAAATGTAGTTGTCATCACTTGGTTTTTAGGCCAGCCTAGAGAAAGAAAATAAAAACCATTTAAACATGTTAGAGAACTTTTAATCTCACTCTTCAACATTACATGGTAATGCCACATTTTTTCCTTAAAAATCTTGCTTATTATTTCCTCTTCAGTATTCTCTGCTCTTTAGATCCTTTTCTGTTCAGTGTTCTGTGGTACTCAAATGTTTGTGTATAGCTGCTGGCAAGTCAAGTGAGAAATGTGGTAGTCTTAGAGTCTTAGAAATTGTCTTAGAAATCCCTTTCTATTGGTACTGGGTGTCACAAGAGAGTAACCCTTGTTGCCCACCTAGAAAGCCTGTAAAAAATTGTAATTCCAGCAGACAGCCCAGAAAATGTTTTTGGTTAGCTTTTTTGGTCAGTGCACAGAATTTATAAATAATTTGCAGGTTAAGTTAAATCAGGTTGAAAAGAAAATGTTAAGACACAGGTGAGTCCATGAAATTGGGATGTAAGCTGCTCAAATGAAGCCAATGCAAATGATAAATCTAAACTTGTATTTTTATACAAGTTGATTTGAACCACTTAGATATTTTCTTAAGGAACCTACTCTGGGCAGTAGTTTAGCTGTAGCAGTACAAATCAGTGCACAGCCAGGTGTTCTGCAGACAGTTTTTCAGCTCCGTAGCTGTTGATAACTTGTTCCTAAATGTGATTTTTATTAGGGCTTCGTGAAGAATCTGTGTTTTGCTAATCTGTTGGCAATGCCATGTGTTGGCAATACATTTGAATTCTAATAATGAGTCTGCAGGAAGCAGTGAGACATTGGTGTTTTTGCAGGAATATGTGGCTGAATGTCACTGCCGGAATATATTGGGATAAAGTGGAAACAGAATCTCAGCGTGGGCACTGGAGAGGGAAGCAGCAGGTTGTTTTATTGCCATCATGTAATGCAAAGGGCTGGTATCTTTAAACTATATAAATTTTAAAACGTGGGTGCATTCTTTCTTGCAGATTGTTTTGAAGTTAGTAGGTGCTCATCTTCTCTTTTGCTTTTCCCTTTCATGTAAGCTTTCAAAGGAAGAAGGGGTAGATTGAGGAAGGAAGATCTGGGAAAAAAAAAGTGTCAAGTGTCCACATCAAAGTGTTCATTTTATGTGTTTAGGAATTTAAGGGCCTAGCAGAAGATAGGCTAGATAACGCTAGAGACTGAACCATTTTGTGTTCCCTCTGGTTATGTATCCTGCTAAGAGTAAATGAAGATATTTAGATGTGTGGATTTGTTTCTTTTTTTCATTACTTGGAGTATTATTTTAAGAAACTTGTATGTTACTGATGCATACCAAGTACATGCTTACCTGTCATTCTCCAAGTGTTTGCCAAATAATCTTACCCCAAATGAAGTAGTCCTGGACTATTTATTTTTTCCTATGGCAGATGTTGAAGAAAATGGAAGAAATCAGCACGTTTTTTCTTTCTCTAAGAAGTGACTGATACATCCCCTGTTGGGATACAGCATATATTACACTTCCATTGTGGCCTTTTTTTTTGGCTGTGTGCTTTTTTTTTTTTTCTTAGTGTCTATCAACTTGCATGTTAAAGTTGTTTTTCTTCTTGCAAAACAACTTGTTCACATGATAGCTTTCCAACGTAGCCTGTGCAAATGACTATCAATGCTTTTTCTTTCCTAGTTGCCTTCTGATCTGTCTAAACTATTTATTTCCCCTTCTCTTTCTTTTTTATAGACTGTCTTTTTTAATTGCCCAGGGTACCATTATTGTAATTTAAACAAGCTGATAGGTGCTGGTTCAGACAGCTCCACCACCTGACAGAGCACATCTGTGTAAAGGGGCTGTTCAGACAGATGTTAATTTTGGAGCTCTGCTTGTGAAATTCAAATGGGTATGGAACAAAATAGTAAAAGAGCAGAAAATCTGAATTTTAGAGGAGTCCATATATCCCCCCAAAACTGCTTCGTAGTGCACATCAAAGGCAATAATTTGAATTTTTTGTCTTTATAACTATTGTCTCTTTTGGAAAAGAAGAAACTATTGCAAAAGTTGCAGGTTCAGTTTTTTAATAACTTTTCTGAAGTTTTCAAATTTGTCATGAAACCTCTGTGCTTTTTTGAGGAAAGCAAACAACAGCTAGAGCTTGTGTGGAGTTCAGACTTCAGAAAAGTGCAGCAGACTGTCTGTACTGAGTAACAGATCTGCTTGAAACAAAAAGACTTTAGCCAAGGGAAGATTATACAAAGAATTGGCATTGAGTTAGGCTATTGTGTACAAATTCTCAAAGAGCTATGACTTGATGAGGAGAAAATGTTTTCTCCTGGTATGAAGTTCCAAATGTTTAGCCACTGTGGAAATAAATAATCAGCACAGCTGAAATCAGTTTTAGTTACAAAAATAAATCTACGCTATCTGGCCTCTCAGTTTAAGGATGGTCAATAGGATGGGTGTAGATAGATGCTTTAGTGATATGAAATGGTAAGGCTATTGGATAGCTTGGCTTTTTATTGCTTCTCAAGTGAAATGGAACAGTCTGTTCGCTCAAGTGCATTTGAGTTCTTTCAGGACTTTGATAAGAAAAAGAAAAAATTCCTTCTCATGAGTTACTTCATTTGATAGCAGACTGCAACCAACTACTGGTGGGCCAGCCTGTCTACTAACAGGTTGTTGTTCAACCATTTGGAAATGTCCCTATCACCAAACCACTGCTCTGGTGGGCAAACCTACCCCAAAAAAAAAAGGTGGGGGCAGTTGAGCTTCAGTTTGTGTCTGCTGGAGTGCTTTGCAGAATTGGGTTTGTGTGTGGTGTCCAAATAGTGTCCTGAGTGCCTGCTCGGGGTGATGGAGTGCCCCAGTCCTCCTGGTTGCCATAGCAGGCCATCCATCAGCAGCAACCATGTGCATTTACTCCTTTGTTACCTATTTGGAGCAAATTTTGGGTGTCCTTTAGTTTGGGCTTTCCCAAGACAATTTCTTGCTTTGCCAAGAACCACTGCCATGAAGGTGTTGGGTGTCATGTAGCCTGAACAAATGGGGAGCTGACTGCTCTACCATCTGGAATAGTTACTGCCCATGAATACTATCTCAGTGAATACCTTTTGAAGTTTTAATTAAGGATGTTACATGTTACTTTTTGTTCCACTGGCACAGCATTTAGCTCTCCTGTAGGTGCTGATGGTCAACAAGTGCCCTAAGGAGACAGTGAAGGAGCTGCAGCTTGGCTCTGTTCCTTGATGTGGTTTTAAAAGCCACTCTTAATACCTCTTAATCTGACAGATGTCTATCAAAGATAATGCCCCCACCCCATTTGCTGTCTCTTACTTTTTCTGAATAAGCTCTTAACAAGATCTGAAGATCTTACAGGTCTTGACAGTTAAATAAAAAGGGATTGGGAGTCTGAAAGAAGTATTTCAACTAAAGGGAGTGGGCAGTGGCAAACAGAGCACTTCTTTGCATCCTTAGGTTTCATACTTAATGTGCAAGAAGCATAGGGAGAGAGACTTGGCTTCTTTGTACAGCAAAAAGTGTTCCTGAACATTTTTTTGAGGAACATTTTTTTTTTTTTTCCTTCATAGAAACATAAGTGCAAATGTTGGTTATCCTGGTAGCTTTTGAGTGGGAAGATTGAAGGGGCAGAAGATTGTTGATACCACCACTGAGGTGTCACAAGACTTAGAAACAGGTTAAGACACAACTTATACTGATCAGGGGAGGAAAAATTTTTGAAGGACTTGTCTGCAGTGTCTGTCAGGTTTGTGAGAGACTTGGTAAGAATGCAGTATTGTTGAGGTGTAATTGTTCAGTTATTCCCAATATGTTCTGAATATTCTCTAGTAAAAGTAAGCTAGAGATTGATCTTGATGCTCACTTTTAGACAAAAATGTCATTGGTGTTCCAAAAGGTGTATTGGGGGTTAGAAAAAGCAGTTCAGGGATGCTATTTGAGTCTTGGGGTATCAGAGTACTTTGGGTGCTATTTTCTTTGAATAGTTCACAATCCCTGAGCTGACACCTTTTCAACTGTATATGAATTTCACTTTTTTTTTTTTTTAAGGGAACTGTTGCACAAGTCTTACAGAGACTTTTAGAACTATCTAAGAAAAATTGATTTTAGTGCACTCTGTGATGAAAGCCAGTTCATAGTGATGAATAAGTAAGGTGTTGGGTACTAGGGAGTGTATTTACTTGATAGTCTTCCAAGACATTATCTTGTACATTGGGATCATATATCCTGCTGTACAGAAAGGATGAGGACAGGCTGAAGAGGGTCCATGGGGATGATCAGAGGACTGGAGCACCTCACATATGAGGAGAGGCTGAGAAGTCTGGGTTGGTTCAGCCTTGAGAAGAGAAGGTTCAGGGGAGACCTTATTATGATGTTCCAGTCCTTAAAGGGGGCTCCACAGCAGATGGAGACTCCCTGTTTCCAAGGAGTCCCATGGACAAGACAAGGGGCAATGGGCACAAGTTGCTCCTGGGGAGATTCAGGTTGGACACAAGAGGAAAATGTTTCCCCATGAGGACAGTGAGACATTGGAATTGTCTCCCAGGGGATGTGGTGGATTCCCCCACTTTGGAAAGTTTTAACTGAGCTCCTTGAGGTGCTGAGACATCTCATATAAACAATAATATGAGAAGGTTTGGACCAGAGGATCCTTGAGGTCCTTCCAACCTGACATTCTGTGATTGGTTTTTATTTATTTTTTTTTAAAAAAAAAGACATGACTTGGAGAACTTGAGAACCTTGTACTCAAGATGGCAATTTCTAGTAAAATAACCTGTAGTAGCAGTGAAATTATGGCAGTTCTTGAAGCCTAATCACTTGTCTATGTGTGCAGAGCAGCTACTAACTGCAGTTTGCATCAATTACTACTACTTTTCTGTTTGAGTATTCTTATTTAGAGTTGGTCTGTAATTCCCCTTAGCTGGATGTCTGTGTCACTTTCCTCTTATACTGTCATGAAACTTTGTCAGAACATAAAGACACATGGTGGTTTTTTTTAAATATAATTTCTCAAGTAAGGCAGATTTTTAGGTAGGGATGCTGCTTTATTATAAAAGTGAGGCTGGATGTAAAACTGCTTTTGGTAAAGTGTGTGTGTGGTTTCTGGTTTGATTTTTTTTTTTTTAAAATGAAGACTGTGGACTTTTTGTAGATACTGATACTTTGCTTTCTGCTGTTTCTCCTGCGATATCTGAACAAGTCTGACTTTCTTCTTTTTGTCTAGAAGTATGAACTCCACAGTGACCCAACTTGCCATCTGCAGTTTCGATTGAGCTGAAGACACTTACCTGCTCTCTTCTGCTTACTGTATCATGCTCCATTTTCTAGGGAGAGGTGGTAGAAAGGGGCAGTTAAATGATCAGCCTGGAAAAAGTACTTTCACGTAAGCATCTTATCAGAATAATTAAAAAGAGGGTTTTTATTCTAGCTTGCTAGGACCAGCTAGTGTTTGGGGATATCAGTTTTCTAGTGCTGAGGTTTTTTAGCTGACTCTTTTGTCAGCCAGAAGGCAGAATCTCCTATGGGAGAGGATTTTTGGAAGTATGGCAGTGTAACAGTTCTTCTGGCAACTGCCTGATGTTTTCATTTAGACTGTTTCTCATGCTCTAACTGGCAGTAGGCTGGAGCAGCTGGGATGTCAGCATGTATGTATGTTTTTGTTTTTTTCCCCCCTGTATTTGAATGCCCTTTTGCCATTATAGAAAAAGTGAAGAAAATGGCAATGAAATGATAAAGTGCTCGTGCTGTCTTCTGGTTTTAAAAGTGACAGTGGTTATTGCATGCCTAAATGCTACTTTTTGCCTGTAGTTCAGTTATCAAGCAGTTGATTGTCTCTTTCCTTCTGAATTTTAGATTTTGCCAGGAAAACACAGCTTTTCCCAGCTCTGCCAGTGAACAGCAGTGCTGGTTAGTGCAATGATGGTAGGATGGATAGAACTACTGTTGAGATGGAAGTTGTCCTAGATGTACTGTTTGAATAGGTGGATAATGTGGGATGGGCTGTATTCCTACTGAGCCTTTGACTGCCAGCATGCTTAAGTATGTGATCTTAATTTGTCCATGTTAACTGTAAGATTAATCCCCTAAATATTGCTGTTGAAGAAAATTATAGCTACTAGCTCATGCCTAGTAAAATGCAGATACCTTTTAGAATTTTATAGTGGGAGTAATTAGTCCCTACCATGATAAAGTAATCACAGTTTTTATGTTTACTTACCCCAGCTGACATGTAGCACTGTGTAGTTTCTCCAGCTGTTCACTTGATTCTGCCTGGGTGTTTTGTTGGTTTTTTTTTTTCTGGAAGTGTAGTTCTAGTTCTTATGCCCATTCTAATAATAGATGTGCCTTGTGAGGTACACTCTGCTGTCTTACTCCCTTGATGGCTGAAGATGTACAGCAAAAGTTGTATTAATTCTGATTGCCCAGTTCCTATGCTGTGCTCCTGGGTTTGTGTTTGCCTCTCTTGTGGCTTTACTCTGTATTTTAGTTGGAAAAAATAAAAAAGCTCTGTAAATGAATTGCATGTTCTCTTCTCCCTGCAAGCATGAAAAGTTACTGATACTGACTTGACAGTATTCCTGCCACAGAATAAAGAATAGATGGTGAATATTTCTTGGGAAAAAAAATCTTATGAGTTTTGTGTAGCCACAAACCATGCTTCAGAAACTGCTGGAAATATTCAGCTGGGTAGGAGAACCCAGAAGCAAAATTACTGTGGCAAAACTAAGGTACTGCAAATCTTCTGAGAGAAGGGTCAGTCTATTCTGTAATCATCATTGTGACATTGCAGGACTGGGTTTACTGGATTTAGGCTATCTTGAAAGCTAGAATACATGTCTGAAAGCTAAAAGGAATCTGCTTTTTCAGTTGATGGCTGTTTGTGAATTCACAGTAACTTTTGGCAGGTAGTGAATTAGATTCTGGTGAGCATGGGATGCCTGGGACCTCCATCTACATTCAGTGCCTCTCTCCAGTTCAAAACAGTTGGCACTGAACTTGTTTTCCAGTTTTCCATTCCTGGATCATCACTCCTGCTAGTAAGTGTCACTGGCACTAGAATGTCATTGCCTGTCTTAATGTTGCATGACTTCAGCTTCTTTAAAAATAGATCAGAAGGTGTTTTGAGAGGAGAGACACAATTATGAAAGGGAGGCAAAATTGCCAACTTAGTCTTCTCCTGTGGGTAGGTATCTGCAAATTTTAACTGGTTTGCTATTTTATAGTGTGGTTTCAAACTCTACTTCAGTGGTAGGCTTAGGCTGTTCATTGAGAGAAACTGTTTGTTTATTGCACAACATTTGTTTGCCAAGCCTCTATTTTGCAGCTGCTGTCTCAGAGATGCACTAACTCTGACTGTATTGCAGATTCAGTTCCTCCCCATCCTCCTTTATGACCTAAAACCTGCCTTGACACATTACATTAAAGAAAATGGAATGGAGATGTCTACTATTGCAAAAAGAAATAACGGGCACCATTTTTCCTGAATGTTTTTACTATTTGATATAAGCATGCTATTTTATTTTACAAACTGTTAGCACTGAGTGCAAGTGGAAAGTACTATGTCTTATAAATAAAGGCTAACTTAATCTGCCTGAGATATTTTAGCCATTGTACTGTTGACAATCTTTAAGACTTCTTAAGTAAGTTGGAGCTTGTTTCCTTTTTGAGGATGGCAAAATGTGTCTGATTTCCCTCTTTCATGTCACCATTTGCTCTGTGCTAGTTTGAAGTAATGGGGGTGTCAGAGCCTTCAGTTTTCTACAGAAAGCTGCAGACCAACACCTTATTTTCTTGATCCTGGGTTACCAGGCAGTTACAGTTGAACGTGTTGTCAAAACCAGAATTATGACAGAAACAAAAACATTGGAATTTCCTCTATAAAGAGCTGTTGAAGTAGAATAAAATCCCTATGGACAGGTAATTTATAGTTTATTTTTGTCTGAAGGAGGAAATACACTGCTGCTGAACTATCTCATGACATGATACTGTGACCATATTGTCATGATTAATGCCCAGGTACAATTAATTAAAAGATTTGACAGTCCTTCCTCTTCCCCCCCCCCCCTTTCTGTTCTCCTTGTGTAGTGTTAACTAAGAGAACTGAAATCCTAATATACACAATTGTTTTCCTGCTTGAGAGTTGCAGGAAGTGATAATGACCTCTGGGAGACCAAGTAGCTCCTGGGAGTCCTTGAAGAAGAATGTTCTTCTTTATAACAAAATCTTGCTTCTGCAGAGCCTGAACAGCATCATCTGCATACAGTTGTCATAATAAAAAAATTTTTGGTGTGTAGCCAGTTCTTGAAATTCAAGTAGTGTTTTTTTGAAATGTTATAAAGCAGCACAGAGGGCTACCAAACTAACATTTAAATTAATGTTAATTTAAGAGATTCTGCTTTTAAAAATTGAGAAATTCTGTGTTTAGAGAGTTTGTTGCTCTACCAAGGAGCATAGTCAGCTCTGCCTCAAGAAGGGGGCTTTGATTCCATTTACAAAAATCACTGGTAGGTTTTCCCCTGCTAGCTGGTTTTCTTTGCATCTGGTAATGGTGTGTTGTGGTTCTCTTGTTTTCTCCCTTCCAGCTGGTCCTTGACTGACAAATCAGTAGCTGTCTATTTCCTCTCCTCACAGCATTTCCATACAAAGTGTTGCTGTTTTGTTGTTCCAGGTTTTAAAGAGAATTTGGCTGCCAGTAACATTTTATTGGGTTATCTATTTTACAGTAGTGCTTTTCCTGATGCAAGCTATAGATGCAGGCAGTGACTTAAAAGAAAACAGAGTTCTGGCCTGTTGAGGTGCCACCAGGGAGGAGATAATTGAAAACATTTTTATGAAACAGGAATATTTTTTTCCCCCCCCTTTCGCTTAGAGGATCCTCAAAATTAGTGTGACAGGGAGAAGTTGAGAAACAAAGAAAAATAACCATGTTATTTTTCTTGCTGGAGGGAAAGTGTGACACAGTGCTGTGCTGATGGTAAGCAGAGCTTGAAGAATATAATGATCTTACAAAAAAGAGCAAATCTTTGGTGTGTGTTGGATGATGGGTGGATGGCAAAGCTTCAGTTTAGGATGTCAGGCAGCTTGATGTTTCCAACTAAACTTAGGTATGAATTTATGTCAAAGATTTTGAATGAGGTTTAAGCTAAAGATGGCTGCACAAGGACATTTTGAAAAACAGTTTCTGCCAGATTTGAATCTGTTGTTGTCGTGGGCTTTCTTTTTTTCAAAGAAATCTGCTCTAGTAGCAGTCTTGGAGTCTGTGTTTGTGTGGCATGGCAGATCTCCAAAGGCTTGGGAATTTGTTTTCAAAAAGTGGTGATGTAGCTATTTCTTTATTCTAGTTGCATACAAAATCAACCATCTTTGTTCTGCTCATTCCAATGTATTCATTCCATAAAACAGATATAAGCATCAGTGTTTCTCCTTGAAGCTTCACAGGCCTTTGTGATGTTTTCAGTTGCTTGACTTGAACTGGTTTTCAAACCTGAGAATTTAGTATTTGCTGAGAAGGACATAAATCTCAACGTTTCTGCTTTTCACATCTGAGATTTGTCCACAGCAGGTACTGATGACAAGAGTACAGTGTGTGAACTACAGAGAAATATGCTCTGTTGGTGCAGATTATTATCACAGACATCTGGATAGAAATTACCACAGTACAGGCACCCCTTCACATACAAGAATCTGATGCTGAAGCAACTAGATTCAGAAGCTGAAACTACTTAGTATCAGCAGTTGAGGGTGGATTCTGGATTTTAAAATGTTATTTTAACATCTTCAGGCTAGGCTGTTGTTGAACAGCAGCAGGGAGGAATTCTTTTTGCTTCCTCTATCCATGTGACTGCTCTTAAAGGTTTTTATCAGTCTGGTGTGATTTTTTTCAATGGACAGGTCAAAATTTTCAAGCAGTCTTTCTTTCCCATTGCAATAATAGCAGTATTGCCATACTCCTGTGTAGCTTCTCTTTGGCTCAGAAAGCAACTCTTGAGAAGTACTGCATGGGCTCTTCATGGGTAAGTGGTATCAGTTTGTGCAGAAAGCAAATAAACTGGCATTATTTTGTTAAAAGCCAGATTTTAAATGTGTCCAGTTCACTGTGATTATTCAGTAGTTGGCCACTTTGGCAGAAGGTGCATCTGGTAGCCCCAGACCACAGGTGGAATGGTCCTGGTCTTGGGAGTTTTGGAAATGAGACTCAACTTGTCAACCTGCCACAGACTCCAAAGGTAATAATTTTGTAAAAAAAATGTTCCCCAATCCAAAGCTTCTTATATTTACACAAACTTTCATGGATTTTGTTTTCTTAAATACAGAAAACCAGCAGGTTTCTTTTGCCCTATTTCAGATTTTATCAGGAAGTGCAGGTATTTGTGCTCCTGGATTTAATAAACTAATGCTTTTGATAGTTTTTACTGTTATGCTTTGAAGAATGTGCTTGGACGAGGTTGTTCACAACTGTTATGAGACTGAGAATTTTCACTGCATTTAAATTTCTCTTTACTCATTATTCTTCTTTAAGGGGACAAGAAGAGCTGTTCATTAGTGCAGAATGGGTCTGAATGAAGTTTTTCCTTCAAGTGCCCATATCCAGCTTCCAGTATTGTTATTCCCTCGTCCCTTCATCCTTTTTTACTCGTAGATTGGATTGATTTCTTTTTAACAGCTTTTTAGCTTTAAATCTTTGTGGCTTTTCCTCTGAAGGAGGAGGAATATAAGGAGAAGCAAGTGTGGAGAGGGCTGTGACTGACTTCAAAGGGAAGTCTGATGTTGGACTCTGGATCATTTTCCCAGTGTGTCTTGCTCTGTATGACTAAATAATGCTTTTACAGGCAGCTATGAAGTTCCCTTCTTTAGAGGATGGAAGAGGTTTCATGGTTGCAGATACTCTTATTAGCACAACAGTAGCAATATTTTCTTTAAATCCAAGTAGTGATTTTTCAAAATTCAAGGTCTGAATCTCTCAACTAATACTGAAGGTATTCCAGTACCTCTAAAATTACAGTGACTTTCTTCCTGGGCAATCTGGATTTCCATTTCCTCCCTGCTGTGAGGTCAGTAGCATCTACTGCTTCATTTTTTTAGTCTGTCTGGTTAGACTCCAAAGGACCAAGACTATGAACAGCTTCACAAACTCTGATTTTTGAATTTCTTTTGCTTTGAATCTGAAAAGGCAAATAATGTAGAAGACCTCACAGCCAGGCACACAAATACCCTTTCTGCTTTGGTTTTGCTGTGTACATTATTAAGGATAGCCTAAAAAAAGTGATCCTTTATTATCTGACCTACTGCTTGCTGTCAGGATCTTTTTTTTTCTAGGAGTGTGACAGTTTTCCATTTTTGTATCTATGCTGGGACGTGGATAGACTGGGAACACCTTGGAGACACAACACCTGTGGAGCAGTGGAATTCAACCTGATCTTCATCTTCAGGAATTCCGGAGTCCTGTCAGCCCTGGCTGGCTGAGTGGGATGTGTTTTGCAGTTCTGAAGGGTAAAACTTGGGGATGTTGGTTGATGAAAAGCTCAGTGTGAGACTTCAGTGTGTGCTTGCCACCCAGAAGGTCAACTGTATCCTGGGCTCCATCAAAAGGAGCATGGCCAGCAGGTCAAGGATCTGCTCTCCTGAGGCCCCACCTGGAGCACTGTGTCCAGTTCTGGAGCTCACATAAGAAGGATGTGGAGCTGTCCAAGGAAAGTCCAAGGAAAGCCATCAGGAAGCTGGAGCAGATCTCCTAGAAAGACAAGCTGAGAGAGTTGGGGGTGTTCTGCCTGGAGAAGAGGAGGCTCGAGTGAAACCTTATAGCAGCTGCCAGGACCTGAAGGGGCTCCAGGAAAGCTGGGGAGGGACTTTATACAAAAGGGCATGGAGCCATAGGACAAGGGGTAAGGGTTTAAGCTGAAAGATGCTACATTAAATGAGATCTTAAGCCATTCTTCAGTGTGTGAGGGTGGTGAGACACTGGCACAGGCTGCCCAAGGAAGCTGTGGATGTCTTCTCCCTGGAAGTGTTCAAACCCCAGGTTGGATGGGGCTTGGAGCAACCTGGGCTGGTGGGAGTTGTCCCTGCCCATGCAGGGGGGCTGGAACTGGGTGGTCTTTAAGGTCCCTTCCACCCCAAAGCATTCTCTGATTCTCTGTCTAGAAATTTTGGTAAGGCAAGGCATCCTTTCAAAGCAAAGCAGTAGAGATGAGGAAACAATTTTCTGTTTATTTTGATAAAAGCTTGAGTATTGAAATACCTTCAGTATTAGTTGAGAGATTCAGATGTTGAATTTTGAAAAATCACTACTTGGATTTAAAGAAAATACTTCTACTATTGTGCTAATAAGAATATCTGCAACTATGCAACCTCTTCCACCCTCTAAAGAAGAGAACTTCATAGCTGCTTGTAAAAAACATTATTTAGAGAGCAAGACACTGGGAAAATGATCTGGAGTCCAACACCAGACTTCCCTTTGAAGTCAATACCCTCTTCTGTCAGTTTATTAACACACAGGTTGGTGTGATCTCAGTTGCTGTGTATCAGTTCCTACTCATCAAGAACAGTTTGTCCAGTGGGCAGTTGGTCTGGGCTTGTAAAATAAAAATTTTTAGCCCCAGCTGCTCTGCAAACCTTAAAGCCATGAGGGAAGAGCTCTGGAAGGGGGCAGAAAAGAGGCTTAAAACTCCCCCACAATTTGAATTGAAGGATGGCAGAAGAAAAGAAGAGAGGATGGATACCAGAGGGGTGTCACAGCACAGCAGAAATTGTTGCTCTGCTTCAGGAGAAAAGTTGGCAGAGCACAGGGAGTGGGCATCGTAGAGCTGAAGGAGCAGATGGGTCTTAGTGAAAGGAGGGTAGATCATAGAGTGAATGTAAGCATGTTAGTTTTGATCTTGTGCCTTTAAAGTGACAGGGAGTAGACCAAACAACTCTTCTTTATCATCACTTCTTAGGAAATGCACATAAGCCTACGTGTTGATTCACTTGTAAAACTTCACCTTGCCTCACTTCTGAAGTAGTTGCTGTGTGCTTGCTCCATATAGAGATGTGGAAGTTTGAGGAAAACGTGTTTTTATGTAAAAACCCCAACCCTGACAACCTACTGGAGTGCAGGACAAGTTTAGGTGTTAGTTACCTTAGGGATCAGATAATCAGTTTTGCTATTGGTATGTGTGTCACTGTGAGGCAAGAACTTGGTTGGGGGCAGCTCTGTTGTTGGTCTGTGTTTGGGGAACAGAGGCTGTTTCCTTCCTTCCACTGTGATTTTAGGATTAAAATCCCCTCTTCATTGCTTGTGGCAGGGAAGTTTGCATTAGTTGTCTGTCCTTGAAGTGCACTCTTGGAGGATCTGGTATCTGTGACAAGCAAGGGAAAACAGGTAGAATCCTGGAATAAAACCTCAGCTCCAGTGTCATCAGGAGGGGGATGATTTGAATGTGCTTGGGCTCTGCAAAATTCCAGACATATGGACAGTGCAAACTTCCACCAAGGAGTACCCCTGGGGCATGCCAGATCACTATTTTAGGTGTAGCTGGTGTGATCTATTCTTCCCTGTTAATGGTTTCAGCCATAAGCTGTATTCTTGCTTACTGAATGCTTAATTTGTCCCAGATAAGTAAAGCAGGAGGCCAGGGAGCCATTCAGAAATTTAGAAATTGTTGTGATGCTAATTCATGCTTGACAGGGTCAGATGTGACATGTCTTCTTTTGAAGTTGAAACGACATCCAGATAAACAGGATCTGACCCAGAGCCCTGTGTCAGCAAAAAGTTGGTGCCAAACCAGTGTTGCCTCTTGGGTTTAATAGTTGTTTCTGTGCTGTGATGGTACAGGCATTCAAACCCAGTGCTTGATATTGACTGTGCTGGAAATCTGTCTGCATTTATTATGTCATTGCATCTCCTGAAATCGTGTTATTTGGTATTATCTTAGAAAGGAAATTGAATTGGGTACATTTATTGACGTCTCAGGGAACAGTTTTCTTTGATTCCTGACCAGGATTAAAGGGCAGTGCTGAGAATGTGGGGCTGGGCTGGACTCCTCTATGTTCAGTTGCTCTAGACTGTTCAACTTGGTAGAAAGAAAGATTATTCTGGGGTTAAGTCAAAAAGGAATTAAAACATAAACTCAGTGACTAACAAATTAATCAACATAGGCCCTGTATCTTATCTGTGGTGGTTTGGGTTTATGTTCTTTCATCAGCCATCAGGGTATATGTGCATATAAGCCTTACAAGTATACATGAACAAACAAGTATTGATTATTTTTTATTATTATTATTCTTTTTATTTTTATTTGATGTTTGTTTGCTTCTTCAGAAAATCTTAGCACTAAGTTGTTGTGCTAATTTCTGTGAAATTAGAGCCCAGATTTCTGTGAGGTACTGGTAGCATTAAGCTACACAACTTGAAGTTGCAATTTTTCTAATCATTCTTGATTACATCTTCATCTCTTTCATGTCAGGGGTAATTAAATGTTGGCTAATTATAGTGCTTTAGATTTTTGCTGACAAAAACCTGCTTTAGAAATTGCAGATTCCTGTTCTAGTTATAGCTGTCTTCTTCCAGCCTCTATTTTAACACATAAAGTATCACTTGGAGACTGTCTAAATAAAATGGAAAGCAATCTGAATTGCAGTGTAATTGGCTGCCCTGAACTACAGTAGGCTGTAGAATTAGCTGCCCTGGAATGGTGGGACTTACTGGGCATGTCTTTCTTTAACAGTGGTTCTTTTTATATCCTCCAGTTGTTTTTGCACTTCTTTTGCTGAAGTCCAGGTCACCAAAAGGCCAGAATAAGTGTATTTTCATTTCCAATCTCTAGCATAGCCTTGGTAGGGAATTGGGTGGGTACCTAATGATGTTTCCTTCCAGAAGCTGATCAGTGTTCTTCTCTGTCCCATGTCATCCCAAAATACTGGGCAAACCTTTTGTAGCTGTCCTACCAGCACTCTGGAAATTCTAGAGAAGGAAGAGTGTTATTTTTTTCTGCTACAGTTCAGTATTTTCTGCAAGGTGTTTACTGACTTCACTGAATCCAAGGGTTGGAAAGTTCAGTCTTGTTTCACAGAAGAGCTCATGGATTTGTGCTGCCCAAAGCTGGAATATGGAGCAGACTTTAATGAGATACCTACTGGTGAGGCAGAAACTAATGTTGTACTTGGTTGTGGAAAGCAGCTATCTATGGAAGCTGTGGGAATGTGACTGATGTTTGAGGGCATTTTTTAGACATATAGGAGAGGATGAAGTGATGATGATGCTCTTCAGCATTTTGGAATGGAAGACTTGCTTTTTGGTATGCCAGCTGGCAGAATGAATTGTATACCTGAAGTGAATTTCTAGACAAGTAAAAGGATAAAGTTGATGGCACTTTGGTCAATACATTTGTATGATGTTCTGCTTGCTAACTTGGCAGATGCTTTCAAGAGTAGAGATACAAATTGCTTAAGATGGACATTTAATTCTCTTAAATTAAGAAAAGGTTTTATGGCAGTTCAGTTGTTAGAATCTCTTGTGCAATAGAGTGAATTAATATACTAGCTCATCTCTTTTATTTTAAATAAGAAGTGTACAATCTATATCCCATAGTATTTCTGTTACAACTCCTAAAAAAGGATCACTTATAGTCTTACAGGTTTAAAATGCTTCTTCACTTACTGTGACTATATAGTGTTATAATTTCAGATAAGACAAAATATTCTGGCACTTCTTATGATAATACTTCTTTAGCTGACTGGCAAAATAGAGAGATTGCAGTGATTTCATGGCAGACTGACCACAGAGGAATTATTGCTAGTACTAAAGCAGATCTTGAATATGGGCTTTTGTGGTTCTGTTGTTTTTCTACAGGGCACATTGAAAAGAAATTGTAAAAACAAAACTTTACTCATCTAGCCCGCCTGGTGCGTTAGAGGAGTATTGATCTTGAAATTGGTTTAGAGATGCAGCTTGATGCATGCCTCTGTGATGACTATATAAAATCTGTGTGTCTATTTGAAATGTTATGGGGCATTATGGGGTTTTTTTTGTTTGTTTTGTGGTGGGTTTTTGGTGTGGTTTTTTTTTTTTTTTAGTGACTGTTACCCAGGAAATGGGCAGTGCTGGTCTGTCCCCTAAAGCTTTGGTCACCTCCCCACTCTCTGCCCCTTCTAAGCAGAGATTTTTGCTTATTTTATTTTATTTTATTTTAAGCAACTTCTAATGGCCCTCTATTAGACACAGAAAGCACTGTGCTCCACGTGTGAGTGCTTCCATATCCTTAATGGCTTGCTTGTAAAATTATATCCATTTTCTTTGTCTAATGTTGTACAAGGCAGATCAGTCTTGCATGAGAAATTGTATCATGTTTCTGCAGTTTCAGACCTGCACTTCTCTTCAGCTCACAAACCCAGTTGTGCTCAGATCTGCCATTTTCTCAGAATGATTTTGACAATTAAAATTTGATTTCTGTTGCTGAAGTCAAGTGCTGTGTTTTCCCCTGTGTTTCCCCTCCCATCTTCTTTTAGTGATGAGCATTGAAAATTTTACTGTCAGTTAAAGTGAGGGTTTGATGGTCTGGGTGGCAATGCAGCTAAACTTTTTTGGTTGGTTTGGTTGGGACTTCTGACCTTGGTGATTTTTAACTGGCAGGCTGGAGTTGGTGCAGTGCACTGCAGTTTTTCTTTCCATTAATGTTTTAACCACTTCTGTTCCACTTGCTGGTCTTCATGGTATCTTAACTCTTCTCCTTAGTCACTTTCTCCCTTTCTCTCTGTCCTTTTGCTGCAGGAAAGAAGGCTGGTGGATAAACAGTCAGATCTTCCCTTGACTGAGAAATTATATTGCTCAGTGGGCTGTAAAAGCCTCTGTGCTAAATCAGTGTCCTGACCCAGCACCCACAGCTCCAATGAAGCTTTCATAGTATTAACGTTTCTGAAGACTCCATTTAATAAATCGAGTTCTAAACAAAGGTTTAATGGTTCTGATCCTGGACTTCAGGTCTGGAAAGAAATGGGTTTTACTGTCTCCTGCTGCCCAAACATCCTTAGGTCGTGGTAGCAGATGCAGCATCCATCCGAGCTGCTATGCCATCCAACCAGTGGAAGTGTTTTCTTTGAGGGTAAAAAGATCTCTAATCTAGAACTCTGTAGTTGTTTTCTGTAATTGTTGTGGCTATAGTTAGTGGCCAGATTTTTGTAGGGATTTAAGGTTTCCCAGGAGACTGACAGCATATTTCAGATAAATTCATTTATCTCTTGTCATTTGGGGGAGTTTTGAGCAAGGCTATCAGGATTTGTACAGGGAGGCTTCAGTGTAAATTTGCTTTCTTTTAACTCTTAAATTATTATATTTAGGAAAGGATAAATTTCTTGTCTGACCCTTGAAAAGCAAGGTGGGAAGTTCCAAAACTCTGCCTTCATTTGGGGTGGTAGCCCTCTTCCTAGTGGTCCTTTGCTGTTTTAGAAAGAAGTTTAGAGGAATTAACTGTGTGATCTGGAAAATAGACATAGTTAAAGATTACTGTAACAAAGAGATGTGCTTACCTGCTTAAATGTTTGTTGTTAAAAGCTTGTTCTGTACTTCTGAATTTCTTTGAAGAATAATGCCTATTGGAAGTAAATTGGTAGAGGGATTTGAAGTTGTTTGCTAATAGTAGGAGGAGGAAAACTGTCAACAGTGCACATTAATATGAAAATCAGCAGAAATTGAAATACGTCTTTATACATGATTAGTGCTTTGGCTAAAATTCCAGTTTTAAATCATCTCTTGTCTGTCCTTCATTTGCTTGAGTACTTGAAAACTCACAAAAATGTTGTAGCTGCTGAAGATTATTAAACATCAAAATCCAAATTCCCATGATGCTTAATATTCCTTGTTAGTTCCTTATGTTTTTACCCTGTCATATTTTATTTCCCATAAATTACTTTCAGGTTTTCCTCATCACAACCTTATGTGAATTTATTTCATTTCAAACTAACATGGATGTTGCTTCCATGGGGCTCTAAAGAAGCTGGATTTTGTTTGTTTGTTTTAAGGCTGTCAGCTGCAAAATGATGGTTTTGAATTTAGTGAATTTAGGCAGCTGGATGATGTGACTTCTAACGGCTGTCAGAGTTTTTGGATGGAAAGAAACTTTCACAAATGAAATGTGTGAGAAATGGGAACATATTCCTACTGTGCCTGTGTGAATAGTGTTCTAGGCTAAGCAGACACTGTTTAACACCGAGCTTGACAAGTCAGATTTTCAGATAATTAGGAGAAAAGGTACACACAGTCTGTGGGTGCAGTAAGGGGTGGAATGACTGACTTCACAGTGCAGTGAAGAAAAATGTTCTCCACTCCTTAAGGTAGGTGAGGGTGCACTGTTTTTAAGAGTTTTGGTCTTCACCCATGCTTTCTACTAACATAAGATCATGGAATCTTTCAGGTTGGAAAAGACCCTTGGGATCATCGAGTCCAACCACCATCCCTGCTCTACAAAGTTCTCCCCTAAACCAACATCCCCCAACATCACATCCAAACAACTCTTGAACACTCTTGAACATGCAGGGATGGTGACTCCACCACCACCCTGGGCAGCCCATTCCAGTCCCTGACCACTCTTTCTATGAAGATTTTTTTCTTAATGTCCAGCCTAAACCTTCCCTGCTGCAGCTTGAAGCCATTCCCTCCTGTTCTATTGCTGATTACCTGTGGGAAGGGACCAACACCAACCCCTACAATGTCCTTTCAGGTTGGTACAGAGAGTGAGGAGGTCTCTCCTCAGCCTCCTCTTCCAAAGAATCCCAGCTCCTTCAGTTGTTCTTCCTAAGATTTATTCTCCAGTTCCTTCACCACCTCCCTTGCTCTGCACTTGCTCCAGCACATGTGGCAACTCATAGCCTGTGTTATTTGACAAATCTGAAACCCTTAGAATGTGATGTTTTACCCTTTGTTCTCTCATTTTAAAAGCTTAAAGAAAACTTGCAGTGCAGGGGGCCAGTTTGCAAAGAAAGCTCTTTTTGGGTCAGCTTTTGGGATGCTCTGTTGAGTAAGGCTGTGCTTGGCCAAACTATGTTGTCTCCTTTCTTAATGTTCTTTTATTGCTGTGCTTGGCCAAACTATGTTGTCTCCTTTCTTAATGTTCTTTTATTGCAAGGTGATGGGAATACTGTTAAAGATGTAGTTGAAGTTGGTTTCTCCTTGAAGCTGTGAAATCTGCTGTGGTTTGGATTCCTGGTTATGAAAACAGTTGTTCAGAGCATGACTGATAAATCAAGACAAAGCCTCCTTCCTTACCTTAGAGAGGACAGAATTGTGGTTTCTTTTGAAGGCTCAGGAGGGCAACGTTGGTATAAAATGTTTCTCTGGGAATAATTCTAGTTGGCTTCCTGCAAAGATTTTTTTCATGAAATGCATGTAGAGAAGGAAATACTTTCCCTTGCTCAAGTTTCTTCGTTTGTGCCTGCAGGAGAAAAGTTGTATCTCAGGAGATTATTTTTGATCTGTACTGAAAGCTGTGGCAAGGATTGTAATATTCCAGTGGCTCTCAACAGCTCCTTTGTAGAAGCATGATAATAATTCATTTAACATATTTTGTACCTTTTGTAGGTGCTGGATGCTTTAAATATCTTCCTGGATTTAAAAGATTTTATGAAAATTCAGCATTTCTGAACTGGAAACTTAAGTCTTTTCTATGCATGCTTATAAATCTCCATTTTTTGCAACACATTTATACTGAGACCATGCCTTCTAAGAATCCATGGTATTGTCCAGTATTATTCTGTTCCTTGCAGTCATAATGGTTTTGAATTACTTTGCATACAATGCAGGGAGCTCAGGTTTTCCCTAAAGCAACTCTGGAAGCTATTAGAAGTGCTTAAAGTCCCTTTACCAATTAATGATGACAGACTTCTAACAACCTGCATGTCTAAAAATTTAGAGTTTTTTGCAGAAAGTGGTTTCACATGATAAAATACTTCCAGTCTTGCAGAGTAGGGTTTGGGATGCCCTTTTATATAAGAAGTTTAGGATAAACTTGCATCAAATAGACCTAATATAAGTACTTGATATATACATCTGTTTATCTATCTATATGTCTTCTTTTAACTGGCAAGGTTTTGGTATCTTTTTATGTCACTGATTAAGGTAATTCACTGATGGTTTTGTGTGTTTGTATAACTACGTTCCAGAATAGAATCATTGTTATAATTCTGCCTTTACTTCTGCCTTCTTCATGAGTGACTTTTCATCAAGAGCCCAGCTGTAGCAAATACCTAAAACTTTATTCATTAATCAGTTTTATTTAAAATTTGTCAGACTTGTGTTTTGTATGATATGGTGAGCCATAGAGTTAATCTTTTCAAGCTTTAAACTTCTTACTGAATCTCAGTCAAAAAAAGTTTGGGTGGGACTCTTCAGTTTTTTAACAGTTAAACTGTTAGTGGGGTGGGAAGGAAAGTGGGGGTTTAGGGGAGGATTGCTTGTTTAAGATAAGGAATTGGCTTGGTTGACATCTTTTCTCCATTTATGTCCTATTGATTTGGTTTTTAGCTGACTTTAAAATGTCATCTGTCTCTTGTCTGGGGACTTGTCTGGTATCTTCACTGTTGTTTGAGTTCTTCCTTTCCTTGAATGTATTTGTAGCATGGCATTCTGTCTGAATTCCACAGCATTTATTTTAATCAAGATACCTGAAAAAGAGGTTAACCCATCTTGCTTCCCCAAATCCTTAATTATTGCAGGGAACCAATAATCACATGAAATGGTGACTTTTGTCTTCTAAAAGTGCTGTGGAACTATCAAAGTGGTAAATTAAGTACTGTAATGCAAAGTTTGCCTTTTCAGGAACTGAATTCTGCAGTTTTAATCTTTGTCCCATATTTCAGCTTAAGTATAGACATTTTGCCTTTATTAGGCAAGGTTGGCTTTGGAAAAGTAAACCTTAGAGTAACTGGGAATGTCCTTTCTTTGTCAGCCTGGACTAATCCGTCTCACATTGTTTGGCTTTTAGCACTGATTAAATAATATGAAATTAAATTGCACACGTCCGTTTGTTTCCAAAATGATCACTTTGGATGTTTGACAAACAAGCTTTTCTTTGGTACCACACCCTCATTCTGGGATAGTTTCCCCATTGAAAATGAGAATAAGGCTGCCTCTGAATCTGACTGGATACAGCAGCTTTGTATTTAAGTATTCTGTAAGCCTGAGGCCCCATGATGTCCTTGGATGTCATTTAGACTTCAGAGCAGTACAAGTTCAGAAAAATCTACTATTTCATCTTTTGGTGGGATACTTCACTGCTTATTTGAGGTAAGACCACAACCCTGTGAGAGAAGATGCATTGCATAGTGCAAGGTGGATCACAGAACTGGCTGTTGGTCTGCATTTTGCTTTTCAAGCTGTTTAATTCCCTATTTTTAGGTTCTGTATGTCATCAGGTGAGTCTGTAGACTGTGCAGTGCAGGCTGTCACTGGAGAAATGAAGAGCTCCCTGCCTTTGAGGCATATTTAGTTGCATAGAATCCAAATAAGGAATATATTTTCTAACAAATAATTTTTCCATGATTCTGTGATTTATTGCTGATGTGGATGATGAGCCAATGAGGAATGGGGCTACAGCTGTATTAGTCATGAATATCCTCACAAGAGGGCAACCAGATGCAAAGCAAATGCAAGTGGGGTAGGTATGCCCAGGAATTTGTCATCAAAACTCCCCAGATTAATTTGAGCAGGTGAAAGGTAGCAGTGGAGCAAAAGCTGATGCTCCTCCTTGACAGCAGTGAATTAATGGTAGAGAATAAAGTCTGGAAAGGAGCAATGTAGTCTGCAGTGCTTGTTGCATTTAAAGATATTTTTAAGGGAAAACTGGTTATCAGCTGCTGTCTCCTGTTGGCTTGGAGGAGTCCACAGAGTAAGGGCTCCCTGGCAGAGTCCAGGACTGAGCTGGCAGCTCCATGCTGGGGTCTCTTGCCAATCCTGCATGGTGCAGGGGATGGCCCGTAGCCAGGCAGCGAGCTTTGAACTCTGAGGATAGTTCTTCTGCAAGTCATTGTGGAGGCACTGGAGTGAATTCTGCCCCAAACATAGCCTTTTTTAATTAAGAAAAACCATTTACTCGAGTTCTTGTTTGTGCTGGCAGATTGGCTTAAGAATTTAATTCAGCTCTTGCTCTTCAGTTAATGCCTGGCAAAGCTATGAATCACGTTGCAGTGCATGGCTCTCTCTGTGCCTTCATGCTAAAGTCCTGAAATTCCCTTGCAAAAAATTAATGTCAGGAGTCTGTTCTTTGCTTAAAAAAGGAAAAAAAAATCGGGGAGAATGTTAAGTGTAATAATACTGAAATGTGTGTGTAGAGCCTTCAGTGCTCAATGTTTTATGAAGAAATTCTTAAAGCCTTGATGCAGTGCTGAGAAAGTGGATGGGCTCAAATGTGTTTAGTGCAGAACAAAAGTAGCTGGTGCTGTACTTTTGACAATTTGTAATATTCTGTTAGCTTTATCTTTTAGGTAGTTGGAGTAATGTCTCCACTATGCATTCCTCCAAGTTTTAAAAAACTGAAGCTGAAAATCCTTTTCTTTGCAGTTGCCTTTTGAAGATGAGATGGAATGTTATTAGGTAATATTTCTGTGCAGTGAATTAGAAAGCAGTTTTACTGAGCTATTCTTCAATCATCTGTAAACCAAAATCATCTCAGCCTTAATTGGTAGACCAAGAAGTATATCTTGTGTATTTCTAATAAATTAGTTTATAGTGTTACTTGGAACAGGAATGTTGTCAACCCACAGCTAAGCACTCACACAGAAGCTTCAGGGTTAGCACGTTTCTTGCATTTTCTCTTATTTTGATAAAACACTTCTTTTTGGTGTTTACATCTATATAAAACTTATAGTGATTTAATTAAAAATCATTTAGAAGATGAAGATTGGTTTGTTTGGATGTGAGTCATTGGAAAGCTAATGCAAGAACTTGATAAGATCCTGAGTAGGAGTTAAGAGGATGCCAAACTTGGTTTTCTTGCACTGCAATGAAACTTGGCAGCCTGAGGATTCTAGACTTTTCATTTCTTTATTAATACATTTCTCAGGATGGATGACATGCTGGTATGTTTTTCTAGGATAAGAGAGGTATTGACTGCCAACGCAGCTATTTAATTTTCTGTTCTTCCCCTTGTAACTTCTTCTATGAAAGGAATATGTTTCCATACACTTTGCTAGTTGTGCAACAAAAAATGCTGCTATCTACCTATTTTTTGATTGGCCAGGGACATTTGATGCATCTGCTGTGATATTGGCTTTATCCAAGTAGCATGAGGGACCAGTGGAAGAGGAGAAATACCTTTTTTTTATCCTGTTAGTGTTGCTGTGTAAGGTGCTGTAGAACAATGAAGAATGATTTCTAATAGCCTGTGTAGGCTTCTGAGAGAGAACCTGGTTTTACTTCTAAGTAGAAACCTTATAATGGAATTTTAGTTTGCATCCAGTAGATTTTTGTTTTGTTTTCACAAAAATTCAGTCCTTACTGCTCTTACAAGGAAGACCCTTTGGAAACTTTACCTGTAAGTGGGAGGTGATGGGAAAATTAATAGGACAGGTGACATATTTTAAAGTTTTGTGCCTTTTATAGGTGTCAAATATGTGCTGTGTTTGTTTTTGCCCAGCTATTTGATTTCCATTTTTCTTCTGTGTGTGAGAGCTCTTAAAAAAAAAAAAAAATTAAAAATCAGGGCATATTTCTGTTGAGAAATTGCATCCCTTCTTTGGGATCAGTGGGGGTCACTAAAATGCAAGTGAATTTACTACCAGAGAATTGAATTGAATTTACTTATGTACTTTTTGAAATGTCTTGCACATCCATCTTCTAGGTCAGCCTCACAGATGAGATGTAGTTCTGCCAGGGCCTGAAGGGAGAGAGCAAAACATCACGGGGCATAAACTCCTTTCCTTCTAAGCTCTCTGGGCAGTCAGATGGGCTGTCCTCATGTCCAGATTCTCCTTTTGATGATTCCAGCCTGCTAGCTTGGCTGAACCATGTCCTTCCAATACATTATCCAATATGGGCTATAATTTTTTTTACTGTGGTGCTTGCTTGGGCATCCTTAGTTCTGCCACATGGAGAGGGCTGACTGAAAGGCTGGGTTCAGATTTCAGTACTTGCATGCTATTGAGCTTCACAGCTTCTACCTGGGTTGTGGCTGACATAACTGCCAATCTTTGACTCCACAGTGTCCAAATAAGCATTTGAAGGTGCCTGAGCCTGCCTGGGGAATGATACTGAAAGCTGAAAAGTTCTGCTCTGTTGGCACTCAGTAAGAGGTTAATAGAAATCTGGATGGAAGGCATCAGAAACTCTGCTTGAGGAGATTCTCTAATAGTTTGGAGTCTCTACTAGAAGAACTTTATCTATCAGCAGAACCATCCATCATTCTGTTCCAGGAGCTCTGATGAAGAGTTCCTGGGCAGACACCCTCTGCCAGTTCTGCTTTGCCTTTTTCTCATGGGTGTCCCTAGTTCTTGCTAGTTCAGTCAATCAGTATGTGAACAGACTAATCTTTTGGTGGCATTGGACATATGACAAAACCAGGTTTGCTGTTCTACATGTTCAGACATTTGAAGCTTATTAGAAAGAAGCTATAAGGGTGTTTTTAGCTCTTTTTCTGCTGGAACTAAACATGTTGCCAGCGTGTACATGTAGTGCATCCTTTTGCTGAACCAGTGTAGAATGTGGATTAAGAGTGCAGGTTGCAAAAAGTTGCAGAGACATCTAATTTTCATCTTGTCCTTTGCTGAAAGCCAGACCTGTCCAGTTCATCAAAAGGATGGAGAGGTATTGTTCCTCCTGTAGCATTCTCATTTGGGTTCCCTGACACTTGGTCTGCTCCTTGCTTCCTATGCTGTATTTTTTTTACCTTAGCTACAGAAATTCATGCTTGTAGTGTTTGACTGGCAATAAAGGCATTATTTTCTTCAAAAGGTTACAGGATTTCAGTGTAGTTTCTAGAAAGTTCAAAGCCCTGCAGCTTATGCTGATCTTCTCCAAGAAAATCTGTCATCATCAGGGATGCAGTTCACCTTTTAAGGGGATGAAAATGTCAGAACACAAAGTTAAGTAAAAATAACCAATCTTTTATTTCATCTCCAAAGGAATGGTTTCATTAAGAGAACAAATACTTATTTTCTCTCATGTGGAATATGTATTATTCATCCCACTACACAGTTTGTAGATATTCATGATTGAGATTCATTTTCTACTTCAGACCAGGTTTGTTTTATCTTGATTCTGCTGATGCAGAGCTCTAAATTTCTTTTCATTTTGGAGAGCTATTCCTTATGATCTCTGCTGCCTTCCAAGAGTTTATGGTGGAAACAATCACAAGATGCTTTTCCATAATTAAATGTGAGTACATAGCTTTTTTTCCCCATAAGATTCATCTGCTTCAGTTTTGAGTAAACAGTGTATTATTTTTTTTTCCTTTTGCCCCTTTTTAGAGAATACCAGATGAGCCCCTTTCTACTAAAAAAAAAAAATCTCTTGACTCTGCTTCTGTCAGTTCTTCAGGATCTCCATTTTCCCTTGAATTCCTCTATCTCTGCTCTCACTACAGAGTGTCCTGGAATTTAACCTGGACAGATCCAAGTAGATATAAAGGAATAACCTGGTGAACAAGTAAGAAGCTTTCTCTTTTGTTGAGAAGAGACACCCTCTTGATAACCCAGCTGGGAGCCAGTAGGTTATGTTCTCCAGATCACCTTTTGTATTGGTTCCCCTGCCCCATGGACTCACCTACCTTTATACAGTCCAGATCTTCAATACGAGGGAGGTATTTTCAGTGGTGGTGGTAGGTGATCCCCAAAATTCATTGAGAATTGCCAACAGGTATGTAAATTGTCTGGGAGAGCTACTACATGTTTTTCTTTGGGGAACAGAGCAGAGAAGAATAAGTACATGAAATGAACAGCATTATGGGGACAGTCTGTCTCTCATTTCAAATCACTCCATATAGAAAAAACCCTTTTATTATCCAGAAATCTACTAGAGTGCAACATGGTAATAAAAACCTATTAATGTAGGAGAACTGGGCTAAGAAATCTAAATTAAACAGGAGGGGGAAAATGTTCTGCTTCAACATGAATGTGGTTAATGTGGGAAGATGCAGACATTGATGCATCCCCAAATAAAGGGACAAAGAAATAGAATGTGCTTCCTTGCTATGCACAAGGCTTAAAGTGTGGTTTCCAGCAAACTATTGCCAAATGGTAAATTCACTTCAACAGATATTGAATAATTGTCATTAGACTTTGTATCTTACCCCTGACACCAATAGATTTTTTTTTTTAAGGCTATCTCATTATTCTGTAACTAAGATCTTACCATGAATTAAGATGCTTCTGAAAAACTGCACAAAAGGACATTTGAAAACCTAAAAATTGAATTGCCTTGTTTCTGTTCAATAGTGTTCTCAGCAGTGGTTTGTAGTCAGTGGAATAAAATGATGCTTAAGGCAGAATTAATACCTTCTATTAAAGTGAAGTGTAAACTGCAGCCTGTGACTTTTGGGGTAAGTTTATCTTTGCCTCAAATATATTGATTTCATAAATGCAAGATGATCTTGTGTCCAAAACTAATCAATAAACCTGTCTCTGTGCTTCAGGCTTACTGTAACCAAGCAATGAAGCAAAATTATTCTCAGTGTTATTGTTTGTAGTCATGCCTCTAGTAAGACATTCTTATTATCGTGTCTGAAAAACATTTAAACTAATAGCCTGATTAAACAAAATAAATACATTACTTTTAAAGGTGTTCCTTAACAGAAAACCTATTTCATGACCTATTAGAGGTCATTAATTTCAACAAATATTTAATATTCTCTTGCTTTTCACCTACTGAAGTATGATTTTAAAATTGTAAGTTGATGCTTATATCTGACAATTCACCTATCTCATCTTTAGCAATGGGCCAGTTCTTGTTTTTAATAATTCCAGTCCAGAGAACTCCTGGTAGTAATGACAGCAGCTGGTAAAGGATTGAACCCAACCATAATTTTATGCAACAAGTATTCCAAGCCAACTTTTACTGTATTACTGTGCTTATGAAGGGAAACTCTTGCCTGGTTCCAGTTCTCCCTCTGTGAGGAAGCTTTGAGACTGCCTTTATCAAATCTCAGCATTGTTTCTAAACGCGTGGCATGGCAGCAAATGGCAGCATTGGGTATGGAGTTTTTGAGCCTTTTGCCTGAAGTGATGATAGTAATGGAATTGCAAAGAAGAAAGTGTGAAAAATGGTAGCTTTGAAGCAGTAGAAGAAAAAAAAAACCAGTAGAACCCCTGTTTTAGAGCCAGTTGTGGCCACCTCAAATTATAACACATAGGTTTGGTGGTTTTTTAGGTGCAGTTAATGCCAGCAGTCAGAAACATTTGGAGATAGAGGACAATCTTGGAACAGGTTTTGATGTGGAAGTGGAGCTGATGGCTTTCAAAAGCTATGTCAGAAACCAAACCACTGCCCTGACTTGCTCCTGTTGGTGTTGCAGCCTCATTCAATTGCACCTGATCAGCTGGAGCAGCAAGGAATTCAGCTCTGGTTTTAAGGAGTATTTCATCCTCTTGGAGGAAAGAAGTGTGGGTGCATGAATGAAAATGAAAAGTGGAAAAGGTTGGAGTCACCAAGCAGTGTGGCTTGGGGCTGGCAAAAAGCATAGAATTAGAGAATAATTTGGATTAGAAGGGACCTCTAAAGGTCATCCAACCCCCTGCAGTCAGCAGGGACACCTTCCACCAAATCAGGGTGCTCAGCATCAAACCTCACCTTGAATATCTCCAGGGATGAGACCTCAACCACCTCCCCGGGCAACTTCTGCCATTTTTTCCACTGCCCTGATGGTAAAGAACTATTTCCTAACATCCAATCTAAATCTCCTCTAATTTTAAACCATTGCCCCTTGTCCTGTCACTCCAGGCCCTTGTGAACAGTCCCTCCACAGCCTTCCATAGCCCCTTCAGATACTGGGAGGTCACTATTAGGTCTCCCCTTCCTTTCTCCAGGCTGAACTTTTGACTTTTGGAAAATCAATGCAGTCATTGGGTGGGTCGAGAAGTTAACATGTCTCCTACTCCTGTCCCCTTTAAATTATTTGTTCCTCGTAGTGCCTCTGCAGGTATAAGTGGTTTTAGCTGTAAGATTTTTCTTGAGCAGTTTTTTTTTCAGCTTTATTCTCAACATGTGAAGAATACCCATCAACAGAACAGCACATGCTGTAAGAGCAGGCGACCTCATCTACGTGTCTCTGATTTCCTGCAAGTGCAAAATAAATGAGTTTTCAAGTGGTCTGTGTTTTTAATAATAAACCTTTTAAAGTTGCTGTTATCTGAAATGTATGTATCCAGTAGTGAGAATTAAATGTCAAAAGAGTACTTGCTTTGAATTGTTGCTTGGTGTTTCTGAAGTTTTACTTCATTTTATCAAGGGATCCTTCTGCATCTGTGTGTGTTGGGATATTTTTTGTGTTGGTATATTTTTAACCTTCTTCCCATCACAAAAAATTCTTTTGATAGGCTGTCCCCTTTCTCTCCTCCCTTATTCTTCTTCATCTTTCAGCTGTTCAATCTGTTATTCAATTAGAAATAAACATTTCATCTTTGTCAAGTTCTTTCAAAATAGACAATGTAATATATAAGAAGAGATGAGATGATGATGTCCCTGAAGGAACAGCTGTATTGTGAATTGAATTACTTGTAACTCCTTAAGGGTTAAGATTTCTAAGCCTAATTTCTCATGGCTTTAGTTTATCAGTGCTGCTGCTTGCGTAGTTCTGTTATCTATTCTAGTCTGACTGAAGTCTGAAAAATGACAGTAAAACTTCATTTAGGCTGCAGCTCAACTATTAATCTGGCTATGTGAGTCAGAATATAAGGAATTGGACAGATCATATTTACTCATTTGTCTAGAAATAGCTTTTGAGTTATTAACCTCTGTAAGTGAGGAGTATGGCTGTGCAAAGTCCTCATTCCCTGAAGCTCAGTTTCACTTGCATGGCTCAGTATTCTGGTATCATTTTTCTGAAACACACACAAAATCATCTATGAAATTAGAGCAATGTATAGATTTAAAAAAACATCTGGTGGCTCTAAATTCTAAATAGTGTGGCTGGTCTGAAAATGGAAGCCAGTTGACCTGTTTTATTTATCCTCCCTGTGCAAGTCCTTAGGAAGTTCAGTATTTGGGAACCTCTGACCACATGGGTTTGAATCCCTCCAATTTGATAAGCAACTTGTTTCTCTCACCTGAATCTTTTAGGTGAAACAAACTGTTGTGGGCTTGAAGAAATACCAAGAAATGTCATTTTGGTTTGGGGATGGGGTCTTTTTGTGCAGCTTTAGAAAAATCAAGCTTTCAGGCTTGAGATGCTGGGTATCTACAGCTCTGATCTGTTGCTCTCAAATATTATCATTCAGCCTTGAAGTGAAAGGACTGGCTGATGAAGCTTGACATATCTGTTGCCTTGCTGTGATGAGGAATTATTGATGATTTGAAAGAGCACTGATGAAGGAAACAAAAAGCCAATGGTGCAGCTGTCTGGATATCTGCATTGTGTATCTCATGTTATTCCTTCTTCCCTTCATCCCCCTGTTGCCTGCACTGCTGGGGCTGCAGGGCTGGTTTGTGTGTTTGTAAAGGATGAACCTACTTCCAAGTTCTACATAAAATCAGAGTCCCTGTGAAAAGAGGTGAAGCAGTCTGTACTGTGGAAAGCACAGCTCCAGCAATCTGATTGTGCTGGCCAGTGTTGGAGATGATTTTTTTTGTCTGATGAGATGGCTCTGATAAATTCAGTCAACACGGTGGCACTTGGTAATGGAGTGTAAAACTGATTTAAAGACAGCAATCACCTTTTTAACCACAAAGAAGATTGCTGTCCTGTTGAGGTGGTGGTCTAGTCCAATAATGATTGAAAAAGAACGGAGGAGTCTGATCTCAGGTGTGAAGTGGTGTTGCTGCTGTGCAAACCAAGCACCTCAGCTGCAGTGTAAGCAAAGGCATAAATTAAACACATGTTTTCAGGCTGATGCAAGGGGAGAACATGTCACTCCCTTAAACCATGTAGTTTTTTTCATGTGGAGTAGCCAATATAAAATAATTCTCACTCCTTTCCCACCACATGAGCTGTTTTGTTCTGTCAGTTCTGCTCCTGTTTTGGTTGTTAAAGAAATAGAGAAATCCTGTTAATAAAACACTTTGTAGTTGTGAGAGCTGAGCTGTTTTTTAAAAAAATGATTTGTAGTGCTACATTCTTAATACTCACCTGACTGCATCTTGCTTGATTGAACACCAACATATGAATGAGTTGGTACATTCACCCAGAGTAATTGAAATATTTTCTGCAGTGCAGTGATCTTTCTCAATATGAAGCCTGCTGGACAAGAATCAAACTGGTAACCATATTCTTACTGGAGCTAACTTGTGATTTGGAGCTGCCCTTTATTGTATAGACATGAGTTATCTTTCCTGACTGTCATGCAGAATTTACTCTCTCCTCTTAAGGGACATTTCTCATTCACGTGACAATGTATTTTTCAGAAAGCTGAACACACTCTTTTTATTCTGCCAGCTAAATTTGAGATAGCTGCTGTGGCTTGGGTTCAAGACAGTTGATATTACTAATTTTTTTCCTTAGTTTTTGTGAAATCTTATTGCTTCTCCTTTTTTTTCCTTCATTAGAGTAATATATCTCTTAATTTTCTAATTTTTTGTAATTTGCTGTTGTGCTGTCATCAGGGATTTCAACTCTTTCTCTTGACAGAAAGCAGGTTTTTTCTGTGGGTTTTTTTTCTTTTCCTTTCCTCCTACTGGTAGCTCAAGTTATTAGGATTTCTATTGCACTTTTATAAGAGGACTTGCTCTCCCAGCCTGTGCCTGCCCCTATTTTTCTACCATGAAGTCTGTGATCAGGGTTCACTTCTGGCTCATAATAAAAAAAGATAATTTTATCTGTGTGTATGCATGTGAGTATACATAGATATATTGTGCACGTATGTAGGTTTTATGTACCCTTCATGACTTCAACAATAGGTTATGGCTTTTACCTCATCTTTTGGCATTTTCTAGTGTTAAAGATAATATTCCATTTCCAAGTTCTAAAAACCTTTGTTTGAGCTAATGAAGCCTAGGAAATGGTAGCTCATTAAATCCTGAAGAATGGTTTAAATTTTGACTTTTGGAAGTTTCTAACAGTCTCTGAGTTAAGCAGCCTTAAAGTGGAATCCGAGTTGGAGTCATCTTTCATGTTGAGTCTTTAGAGTTGTTTAATTCTGAAACTTTTCCCTTCTTGGCAGGTTAGAGAGCAGCATAAAAGCTTTCTGGACTGCACCTGCTTTAACCCTCATGCTTGGGTCAGCCTTTGGGTCTGGCTTTCCCCCCCTTTTTCTGTCTGTTTCTATGATAAGGGCTCTTCAGGGAGGTTGTGCAAGATCTCTGCAAATGGTGCACATTTGCTGACCTCTCCTCTGGGGGGTTGCAGATGAACAGAGTCTACCTGGAGCAAGCTTTAGTCCCTACCCTCTTCTTGCTGGGCTTTCCAGGAGGTTTCACACTTTTTTGTAAAAATGAGGTTAAGTCCAGTGTGCCTGTTGAGTGTAAAATTGCCTTCCAGGTTGGTGCTGACAAACATGCAGAATTCCTTTTTAAACATCTTCCCTTCTGTCCCTTCAAACTTACTTTTTCTACAAACAACTTTGTGTCTTACTGGCTTTGCCTTGGAGCTGAAGATAATCTCATTGATAAATCTGATATGCACAGTGGGAATCTGTGTGCAAAACCTTCAAGGACCTAAATCATACCTAAAGGGCTCTATTTATACACTTGGTATAAAAACCAACTGCACAAGTGTTGCTTCCCTCTGCATCTCACTATTTGCCTTTACTCAGGACTTAATAAAAAGGATCCCAGCTTGAAGGACTCCATCAGTACAGGCAAAGTAATGAAGCTCAGCTTGGAGGAAAAGAAGCACAGGGTGCTAGGAGCAGAATGCATGAATGTGCAATGCCTGATTTTTTGCCCTGAAGCTGTAGATCTCTGTGTGGTCAAAATTTTACTGATAGAGTGCCCTGACATTGGTTTCCTGCAATAGCATTGTTTGGGTATTAACCAATATTAATTAACCAATTAATTTGTCTTCACAGATGAGAAAAGCAAGGTTTTTTTTCTCTCAGTCGGTGCCTTTTTGCAGAATGGTGGCTTCTGAAGGTGGGGTGTGTGGTTTTGTTCTGTGCTGAACAAAGATAAAGGTCTGGATTGCCTGCTTCAGATACAAATCTTAATACAAGCAAGTACAGATGTTCCTTATCTTTGGAGTGATTATTTCTTCCTCCTCACTTTTGTTCTGATTTGTGATAGGAATTGGTTTGATTATGGGACTGAGCTTTGATTTAGAAGCCCAGTGTATTTCAGATGGACGAGGCTGTCAAGCTCTGGCAAAACTGAAAGATCTTATTAGCACTTTCCTCTGTGAATTTCACACCATGGAGCATTTGATCCTTGAATGTGATACCGTTTACTCTCAGGATTTTAGGGTGGTATTAAAACTCCACTTGCTGTGGTCAATATTTTTCTTTGTCAGTTTTAAAAAGACAAGAACCTGCAGTTAAACACTGATGCTAAACAGTGATACCAAGTGTTCTGTGCCATGTGCCCAGCACTGCAGAGCCTTGGCCCTCCAAATGTTGGGATGGAAGGGAAAATAGGCAGAGAGTTACTGAAGGCAGAAGTTGTCTGTCAAGTGCAAGCTTGTCGTAAGGTTATTTAATGAGATGATTACCAAGTAATTTTTCAGACATCTGGAACTCATTCCATCAATTTCTTCTCAAAGATGCCTTCCTTGAGAGCGATAGAAGGAAATAAAAGTTTGCTTGGTTTTCTGCGGCTCAGTTTTTGAATTTGAAGCTGATTCTTTTCCCCTCTTTAAAAGGTTAGCTTTTAAGTCAGTCTCAGTTTCTGTATTCCTTTTGTTTTCTTAGACAGCAAAGCAATGCTTTTGCATGCTGCAGAACAGATCCAAGACACAGCAACTTTAATTCCCTTGTCTCAATCTATCTTCAGTTTCTTTATATGCATGCAGATCTGATCCAGCAAAACATTCAACCTCTTAACTGTATCTCTCTTTTTTTTTTTCCTCATCCGAGATAGCTCTCTTGGATCTTGGGTTCTTGTTTTGTTGTAATTCCTTGTTCCCTTTACTAACAAACCATGGATGTGACTGCCCCAGCAGTTTTGCTTTTACATATGCTTGCATTTCTGATAGATGTATATCCTTTTGATCTCTGTTACATTTGCAGTCTTAAGTATTTATAAAACAAACAAACTGAAAAGAACTTTGTTCTAATACCTTTCCTTTTCTGCTCTGTGCTTGAAGATGTGGGGGTTTTGTATGATTTTTTTTTTTTCCTTCCATTCTTCCCTTTTGCCCCAGCTGGTTCATGTATTGCAGCTGAAGGACTGCCAACTGCTTCCTTCAGAAGCATCTCGATGGAGAACTGGAACTGCCAGGGTTATTGGAAAACTTTGGTATACTCAAGTTACTGGATGCATGTGTTTGAGGTTGAGTTCAGCTTATTTATTTTGTCCTTCACTTTTCTTTCCATTAGTTGACTCCAGTTTCCTGGACTTCCAGAGGAGACATTTTCATGTATGTAAATATTAAAACAAAGCACCACACCCTTTGCTTTCTCTGTTGGCTTCTTTTTTTTTCTCCTTTTTACCTCTCCTATAAAAAAAAGCCTTTTTTTTTTTCCCTTTCCTTTAGAGAGACAATCTTAGAGCTAAGAGCAAGCAGTGATGAGTTGAATTCAAAGAGGATTAGAGACAGGACTTTGAAATACAGGCTAATTCATCAGACACTTCTAATATTGTAGAATTAACAAGAGATGGCATTAAATCATGCTTGAGCATTTGTTGGAGTAATTGCCTTCTTTCAAGCAGAAAAATATGTAGTGGTTTTGAGTGATGGGTGGTTTAATGTTGTGACTAAACTTGTAATCCTTTTGGTGTAATGTGAACACCCCTTTCAGAACTTTTTTCTCTGCTACCCTGGCTGCTGCTTCCCTCGCACCAAATACCTCAGGTAACTCAGTGACTGATCTTGTGGTTTTAAAAAAAGCCCAACCAGTGAAATAATAAATCCATATATCCATGCTCCTCCAGTTCAATGTCAGATCAGCCAAATGAATCTCATCCCTCCATCTGCCCACACCAGTGTCCATCAGGGGAGAAGTGGGGAGAGTCCAGTGTCAGGATGGAGAGGGGTGAAGTCTGAGCAGCCCCTAAAGCAGCTGTCAGGGTAAGCAAAACTTTGCAAAGAATTGCAGCATTTTAAGATGAGATTGTCCTTTTGGTCTCTTCCCCTTGCTGGGCAAGTTCTTCTTTGATATCTTTCACTGGCTGTAAGTTAAAACCATCTGGGATTGTTAAACAAGGGTTTAGACTAGTCTGGGTAATTTTTTTTTTTTTTTTTTTTTTTTTGGATGGCTAACATGCCCACTCTGGGATCTGGATTGGAGTCTGTGCACTTGTGTTAAGCTACTTGAATGTTCAGATTTCCCATCTGGGAAAATTTCTCTAAAGAGAAAATGCATGTGCACAGTAATTCTCAAACAACAGCGATGGACTTGGAAAGGAGCACAGTGAGCAGGTAGTGTTTGTGCATCAAGCTGTGTCCCTGCTTTTTGGGGGGATCTGTCATTATTTTTTGTACCTCCTCCCATTACAGAAATGGATCAATTCAAACAATCAAACACAAAAAATTCAGACAGTCTTTGCAAACATTATTAAGTGTAGGAAAAGGAGTTGGTATGAGATAGGGATGCTAAAAGTAATACTGCTGCCTGCCTGTGTACCTCAAAACATTTGGACCCATAGGAGACATGATGGTAAAATGTTCCCAGGAGCTGGACATAACCAATAAGCTGCTTTTAACAAGTCACCAGTGATCAAGTTTTGTGATGTCTTACTGACTCATCTTTTCTTGCTGGCATATGCATAACATCAGATCACTCAGCTGCTTTTGATTGATGATTTATGATTAATATATTCTTGGGTTCCTTCCAATCTAGCTCAACTAAAAGAGCAGTGTAAATGCCATTGCTGCTGAGTGTGCACTTACTGTGTAATTTATGGAATTAGGTGTCTGCTCTGACATTAATTTTGGAAAAGAATTCCATTTTAAACAATGATTAAAAAAACACAAATGACATTTCTTTCAACATTGAATTAATTTTTTCCCTCCCCACCTGAGAGTGTCTTTTGTTTGTTGGCTATTGTCATTTGACTTAAGCTTATTGTCCCCATAAATCTAAAAGGAACTTCCATCAGAACTTCCAGTTGGTCTCATTTGCTGTACAAATCGGTTTTCTGCTGCAAAAGTGAATCAGACCCTCCTCAGAGAATATCTGTGTGTACATGCTGACCAGAAACTTCAGACTAAGCCTTGTTTTTGTCTGTTCTGTTCCAGGTTAACAAAGTGTCAGGTTTTATAATTGTTTTGGAAGTTCAAATAGTGCCTGTAAGCTCTGAAGCATGTACTTTGCCATAAGGAAAGGTAAAATTATCAGAGAAGGTAGGGCACTGAGCCATCTAATTTTGTCTGGAGATTACACTTTATAGGAATTGGCATTTTCAAAATGTTTTGACTCTATCCACTGAGATGTTTAACCCTAAACATTTCCTATATATGGAACCATCAAAGCATAATCTTGATTACTTACATACATGCCCCACCCCCCCCTTTTCTTTTTTTTTTTTTTAAAACTTAAAATTACCTTCCTGTGTGCATGAGGGGGGTGTGTATGTTTATTCCCTCCTACTGGAAGCTTCAATTTTTGTTTTGAATATTCAGCCATCTGAAAGGAATGTACTTCTGACAGCAATTTACTTAAACTGAGTAGAGAAATAAGAATGAAAATTAATTTTTACTGTAACAGCTTCAGACATGACGTCTAAGGATGTTAGTCAAGTATCACAAAGTGCCTTTTTTTAGTGGTTTTGTTTATTTATGGTGTACATGGAAACGGCTGTTTTATTAATGCTAAGCAAGTTTGCAATCAAAACAAGTCAGCATTTGTTTGTGGGATATTTCCTGCTTGTCTTGCTGGGAAGAAGCAGCATTCCAGGCATTTTCAGAGCACACTTTATCTCTGTTTCCTACAAAACATTTTTGCTGAGGCGGTTGCCCCATAATGTGATTAAATTGCATTGCTCAAGTGCTTGCCATGAATGTAGGAAAGCAGAATTTATTTACTACAGCAAGAGAGAGTCCTGGAGTCCTGGAAGGAGATCTCCTGGAAGGCAGTGAGTGAGCATTGGGTCAGAAAGTG
This sequence comes from Florisuga fusca, assembly GCA_038090715.1. Taxonomy (NCBI): domain Eukaryota; kingdom Metazoa; phylum Chordata; class Aves; order Apodiformes; family Trochilidae; genus Florisuga; species Florisuga fusca. The sequence goes on from JAAWXA010000011.1 coordinate 13,669,023, forward strand.
AGCAAGGTGCTGAAAGTTCTAGGTTGGGAGGAACTGGTCCTCCAGAAGGTGCTTAGTTACTCTGTAAGCATCTAACAGGTTGTCTCATTCACAGATTGTAAAGCAAATTGAGGGGAAAAAGAGAAGTGGGTATTAAAGAAGAGCTTTGGCTGTGTTTGTAGTGCATGCAGCTGTCTGAATCTGCCTGGTGCTGAGTCCTTCTCTTAGGTGACAAAGCTCCTTGTGCTTGCTTTAGGGATATGGATTGTAGCAGGCATTAAACTGTTCCAGTGCCAAGTGCTGTTGCACAGAACATCCAAGTGCTTCTCTGTGTCTGGCCCCAAGTACACGAACAGAAGTAGATGAAGTGCTGAGAGGAGTGTCAGTCTGCAGCAAGATCACCCCTTCCAAAATTGTCATCTGATTTGAGGGATCTGTACTGCAGGAGGCAGGGAGACCTTGTATTAGGCCAGCTGGATCAAAGGATGCTCTTTGAAGATGCTGCCAGGATTCAGTTTCCTCTCAGAAAATCATCAGTAGAAGAAAATCTGTCTGTGGTTGGCCCTTGGCCAACATCTTAAAAAGCAAATAAGAAAACACATTTACCCTTAGCACATATTTTCTCTAGTGAAGCCCCATTTCTCAGTTATTCAGCATGCAGACTGAATGTGTGCTACCAAGGCAAGTAGAAATTTGTTTCACTCTGTAATTTGTTTCACTCTGTGTAATTCCCTGCTCTGTACTCTGTGTGAACTTCGTTTTGAGAAGTTGTGTTGGTAGGTGGGGATGAGCAAAGCAGTTGCCTTGGTCTGTGCCCACCACCTTTAGCCCTTGGGTACTGCTGGGCATTAGCCTGGGAGATGTTTTCCTCCTCCTTGCCATTTCCATGGAAAAGACAGGGAAGAGCTGGCCAGGTAGCAGCCACATCTCCAGCCATTTCTGGTGTTTGAATATTGCATTTTTCTCAGGATCTGGGGTGCCAGTGAGATGTTTCCAATCACAAGTGCCTGGCTGAAGGCTGCCCTTGACTTGCCACTTGTCGAGGTGTGTGAGTGATACCTTCATCTATCTTGGGATGTTACATGGTGGGAAGTTGTTGATAGGAAGCCCGTGAAGGGTAGAAATCTCTGCTGTAATGGGTTCTAATACCTAGCAGTTAAATGTCAAATCCATGCTACTTGAAAATTCAATTTAAAAAAAAAAAAAAAAGTACTGGAAGACAGAAATAGGAAAACCAGTAGTGGGTTTAAGTGTTTTTAATATAGCAGCAATACCTAGGGACCTGAATCAATGTAATATCTTTCTTTTTTGTGTGTGTGCCAAGTGAAATAACAATTGATAAAAAGCTAATTGCTCTGCAGTGCTGGTAAGGAATGAAGTATCCAGTGCAAACAAATACACCAACAGCAGAAGGGTAAATGATCTGGAAGACCTAAGTAATGGTAATTAAATTACCATTAATGTGTGTCTGTGTATAATTACATTTTTCCTAACTAAAATGTCACCAGTCACAAATTTCTTGCTGAATATGGTTGTGTCTTGGAGAAGTGCAGCAAAAATGTGTTTGAGTCTTGCTTTGCATTTGTACTACCTCATCCTCCCCCTATCAGCCAGAGCATCTGCAAACATGCAACTAATCATTTCATGAAACCACTTTTGGGGGGTCTGATTCTTGAAACTGGAGTTTCATGTTGCACCTTTGTCATAGCTCATACTCAGACTACTGAGCAGTCTTCTTGGAGGGGGTGAGATGGGCAGGAAAACTGTGGCAATAGCAAGGTTTGTAAACTGATGTAAGCTTTTTGAAGCAGAGAGCTGACAGTATCCTGAAGGAAGGAAGTTGCTGCACTTCAGTGATTATTCCACCTAAGAAATAAAACAACCCTAACACCCAACAAACTTAGATTCACTTTAACCATAATGCATGGTGCTGGTTTGCAAGGGATGTTTTGACAAATTGGTGAGTACCTATGTATCACCTTAATTTCTCAGCTTTTGGAGTAACAGAGGTATTTAGAGAAGTGAATTTAAACATTACATTTAGTTTACAGTTATTTGGTGCATCGAAAATATTACAAGACTGTAGATTTCCCACTGAATGGAGGATGCAATTTTTCTTCTTCGTCATCTGAATCAAGAAAGAATGGAAACAGTGACATTTTAAATTGATGTATGCCAAATCCCCACAACTTGTGCATTATAGTTGGCATTTACTTATTTTGATGTTGCTATATGTGTCCTGGCCTGAGAAAAGAACTGGATGAGTAACAACCAAAACTGCATTGCTGGAGTGGCAATCCAAGTGCATCCAGTGGTTGTGTCTGTGCTAGCTGGCCAGCTCCCTTTTTATCTTTTAATAAGCTCAAAATACTATTTTAATACACTCAAAATACAGGTGTATTTATAGCATTTACATACTTAGGTTGTAGCCTGATATTGTCATCTTTTTTTAGTATGTCAGGAAAATAGTATTTCCACGTATTGAGTACTAATAGTATTTCAATATATATAAAAAGGCAACTTGCCTTTTTGGGTTTAATTTTGATTCATTAAATCTGGGTTGTTCTCATAACTAAAGAGCTGTGCCCTGTATTGCACCAAGTTAACATGCTGAAGCAATTTACAGTCAGATTTGTAGAGAAATTGGTTGTATTTCTGTCTGTGGTTTTAATGTCTGCTTTCTTCTCCTTTTGAGCACTCGAGTTCTCTTTAAAGGATGTAACATATTGATTGCCCCCACTTGCCTGGATTGCCCACATTTATTTCCAGTTGCTTTGTTGGTGAAAATGAATGCTTATAGCAGAACATCAGGTTTAGCTGGGAAATAAATTGTAAAAATAATTAGAATAGACTGCTTAAAAAAAAAAAAAAAATAAATTAGAATAAAAATACCCTAGACCAAGGTTAGAAATGTTTGAGGTTACTATCCCATACTATCCCTATCACTATGCTGTTTTTATAGATGTCCTAGGAGGTGACCATCTAGCAACCTGCAGTGGGAATGTTCATCCTGGCAGCCTGGCTCCCCTCAGAATTCCTGAAGGCTTCACCCAAGTTGTTTACCTAGAAGCTTGAAATTTATAAGAATTTAAAATGTCATTTAACTGTTAGATCTACAGCTCACCTTGGCCTTTGGTAATTCGTGTTAATCAAACAACAAAAAAGCAAAACCATAAGAAAACACACCACCACCACACACAAAAAAAAAGAACTTGGTACATAATAATCTCAATGGCCCAACTCCTCAGCTAGGACAATTAATGGACACTTTTTCCCTGAAGACTTTAATAGTTTTTAATTCTTTTTAAGAGAATGAGTGATTGTTGTCTAACTTCAGGAGACATGACTAATTTATTCAGTAATTTATTATTTTTTTTTTAGTTATTTATTGGATGTTTTGCATTTCTTTTTCAACTTGCAGAGCTATTTTTTAAAAGCTCATTAGTGTAATCTGTGACAGTGAAGAGCTTGGAGGAATTTTGCAGAATTTGACATTCTTACTGGGAAGACCTTTCTTCCAGCTATGGTTGATACTTGCACTTAATCCATTGTGTTGCTGCCCTTACTGTGGTGCACAAAGTTACCACGTGAAATACAACTTTCCAGATCCATAGGAAATTTCTGTTTCAATGTGCTGGTGGGACTCAGTGCACAGTGAAAAATAGTTTCCTTCACCAGCATAAGCCTTAAAGTTTTCTTTATGTATTTTTTGGTGGTATTGATTTTTTTTTTCCTTTTTTTTTTTTTTTTCTTTTGCTTTATTTAAGCAAAATCATTGATCTCCAGAAGGCAAAATAACCCAAAGCATGGCCCATGTGGTGACTGTTATAAGAACCTCACCAAATTTTCTCTCTGGTGTTCTCAATACAGAGTTCTATGAAAAACTTGCATTTGTAGCATTTAATTCCTAACTATTTTAGAAAAACTTTTCTTTTTCTTCCTCCGAGGTATTTTCAGCTATTAGTCCCTACCTAGTGTAGACACTTAAGCTGAATTTACATTGGAAAAGTCAGACATGCCTGGGGACATCCTGAAAATGGATTATTTCTGGCTTGAATAGTCCCCAGCCTGAATTTGCCTTGTTCCAACTACCCAAAGAATTCCCAGCTATTGCCTGGGAGCTGGAATGGCAGAATCAGTTTGCAGGATGCACTTTGAATACCATCATCCTCTTCTGGAAGCTTGGGCTGGTTCCTAAAAGAAACATGAACCTTTCTGCCCTGCTTTTGGTGCCTGGGAATATTTCTAGGTGTGCTTGATTTATTAACACAGGAGAGTACTGCATCTTTTTGCATAATCTTGGACAGGTGTTGCCTTTAGTGGGGTTGCACAACTAAAACCCATAGTATCACTGGGGCTTCCTTCAGCAGAGAAGTGTGTGAGAAGGACAGAAGCTGATGGGATTTAACTCATTTGGCTAAATGCAGTGTTCATACAGTTTCTAATTATACTTTTTTTTTTTTCAAAAGTTACCTTTTTGTCCATTTTTTCCAAATGCACGAGGTGCTAAGGGCCAAATTTGAGCTTGGTGTCTTGTATGGTTTTTGGTAATCAGCACACACAAGAGTGTTTTCTGAATCTGTAAATCTTACTTTCAACATCAATGTTGGAAATTGGTGGGAAGAGGAGATGAAACTTAATTTTCCCCCCCTAGTCCCCCTTTCCTTCTCTAAACAGGTATAGTCAATATTACTGGAATCACACATCCAGTGGAGTTTCCTGTTAACCTGATGTTAAACTCTGAAATTAACACCTGAAAACATCAATCTGCAGATTTTTTTGAAGGTTGTTTTTTTTTTTAAGTTGGAAAGCTGCCACTCTGCATATTATAACTGCTAGATAACCTGATTTCTGTGTTTTAGCTAACTTTCCTGATTGGCCTGTTCCTTGCTAGAGGAGGGCTTTCTTCAGGTTATGTTTATTCTTTTTGCCTGATTTGCTCATTTGAGTAATACTGATTTTATTTTATTTTATTTTATTTTTTTAAATAAGTTAGTATTTTTCCTAAATGCAAAAACCTGTCTTAAATTTTTGTTCTGTTTAACATGTTTTTTCAAGTAAGGAAGGAAATAATGAACTTTTCTCTTAAAATCCAACATTAGCTTTTTGGACCACTTCATGAGTTTAAACACAGAAAGCATAGTTACTGGTGGTTTGCTTTGAAAGCACAAAATTTACATCGATTAAGGAGATAATTTTAAAAATTATGTATTTTTTCAGGAGGACCCAAATGATCTCGACCCCAAAAGGAAAGACGTGCGTGGCAGTGATGGGGAGGACAAAGCACAAAGCGTGGAGACACTACCTCCAGGTACTGCAGTAACATTTGTTCTGAAAGATCCATTAGCCATCAAACATTGATTCTTGAAAGCCATAAAACATAGCAGTTGTTCTGATTCATTCTTCAGAGCTTGGAAGTGCTGGGATTATTTTAGACAGATGTACTACTTTATTCTTAAAGCTTCAGCTTCCCTAAATCTTCACTGCTCCTGTGGGTCTGAGAATGTGAGTCTGCAGCTCTGTTTGTATTGTCCTGCAATAGGTTTTTATCTGCCCTAAAAGCCTCAAAAAGTAGTCCATTTCTCTCCATGGATAGTGCTGGCAGGCACGAGACAAGCTGCCTTGGGACTGTGCTTCTGACAGAAGATTCAGCCAAGGTTCATCCTTTTTTTTTTTTTTTAGGTGCATCCAGCTTTTGATCTGGCAGCTTTTCCTAAGTTCACTGATGGCACACCTTGTTTGTCACATGCTTGCTCAGTCTTTGTCACACACTGGCAAGTGAAAAGAGCAACGTGAATTTTGTTCAGTTTTAAGGCTTTTTGTCTCGTGCCTTGAGGATGAGCTGGGAAAATGATACCTTCATTTCATATGACTGCTTCCATAAAACTTCTTTTGCTGCTGAACTGTTTCACATCAATGAGATTTATTTATAGCTATGGTTGATGTCCTAAGGAATAGAGAAGTAGTAAAATGGATTTGAGTGTTTTACAAAGTATTTGAAAAGTTTACCATCTGAGCAGGACAGCTTTGGTCAGATAGCTTTCTAAAACATTTTGCTCCTCTTTGATTAATCCTAACCTTCAGCTTCCAAATTTATGTACACAAACCAACTGAAATACTGTGAGGTCTTGAATAAAGAACTAACCAAGGTAAACTTTCCTCTAAGCAGCTGAAAGACTCCATCCCCAATAATGCATGGGGTAGGATTTTTTTTTTTTTACAGTCTTAAGACTCCTGGTACAGTGTAAGCTGTTTGACAGTCTTGGCTTTTTTCTGTAGCCTTTGGCCTACCTTGTCTTAGCTGCTTTCTGGAGAGGGGAAACAAGAATCTAGTTAGACATGTATGCTTTTTTGGCAAAACCTTTACTTTGTGTATGAACTGGGAAATAAATCATAAAAAGTTGAAGAGCCTGGCTTGTTTAACTTGGTTTCTGGCAGATATTTCCAAGTATTTTTTTTTCCCTTAACAAAACTCTCTGCAAATAGTGTTACTGGGATTGTAGGTCAGCCAATTTTGCACCTTCAGGCTACTATTCTTATTTCCCCTTTTTGAATGTTTTTGTACTCTGGGCCAAATTTCCTCCAAGACCTTCCTTTCCCAGAGGCCCAAAGTAGCCATTTGAGTATTAAAAGAAGTGGGAAGTGTCACAAGTTGAAAGTAAAAGAAATTGGAAGCTGGAAGAGTCGATACCAGAGTGAAATTAAGTGTACAGTAGGTCAGGGCTTTTTTTTTTCATTTAATCTGTTGATTAATAATCTCTTATGGTTTGGTTTAGCAGGCAGGAGAGTCTTTACTGCAGAGTAGCACCAGAGTCTGGAGTCAAACATCAAAGACTACACAGACAGTGATTTAAGAGTTAATAATTCTATTTTGATTATTTGCAGCTTGTGTAGGCAAACTTTTGAATCCTTACAGCAACCAAGCTTGGAATTCCTATTTCTGCAGATTCTTTGGACTTTTTTAAAGTAAAGTGATTTAAAAACTAAATTTTAGGAGGGTATTGGTTCAAAATATTCTTGCTTTTCCACTCATGTTGGGAGACTCGTAGTCCAGGTTTCAGCATTGTGCTGCATAGCATCTTTCAGAACTTCTTGGAGTTAGGGAATTATTATTTTCAGCTCCAAAATTATTTTATATCAAGGTTAAACTGTTGGGTTTTTACCTTCTGTACGTGAGAGTGTATCTTAACATTTGTCACTTGGGGACTTTTTTAATATGTTGAAAAAGTCTTATTTTTTTCATTTGTGAAAATAGTGATGTTAACTCTGCTAGTTAAAGACTGACCCTGAACTGTCTTCATGGATAACATAATGAATAAAACAGCCAAATAGCTCTTTTTCTTAGAAGATCTGGAATCTCTTAATGCCTCTAAGTCAAAATAACTATAGTTATATTGAGTATCCTACTGCTTTTAAGCTGTATTGAATCAGAAAGAGGGAGTCCAAGCTATTGAGAGGATTTTATATCAATTTATTCCTGCTCTGTTCCCTGCTGCTTGGTTGTATGCAGATTTATCTCCTATGATTTTTTTCCTCTCCGATCTCACTTCTGAACTGCTCTTCCCACTATCTGACTTCTCCTGCTTTGCCTCTTTCCTGACTCCTGAAGCCAAATTCTCTTGTTTGGGGTTTTTGGTGGTGGTTTTTTGGGTTTTTTTTTTGTTTTTTTCAGTGCGATCTGTCACAGCTTTTCAGCCCTATGAAGTGGTCTCTCTCTTTTTCTTAACTTTATTCTATTCTTTCTGGACTAGTGTTGCATTTGCTGGGTTTAAAGTCTGGGAAAATGATAAATGATAAATTTTAAATGATTTATATCAAACTCTACTTGGGTGGAAACTGGAACGGAATATTATTATATGTATTTTTCAAATACAGCTACTTATTACAGAGAAGAAAAAAAAAAAAAGAAGAAATATGCTTCCTATTTAGAATCAACAAGTTTTTTATTTAAAATAATAGCAGTGAATTGCATTGCTTTTGTTGATTGCCTTCTCCAAGATTTCAGAGTTGGGGAATACCTGGGGCAAAAAGCAGCAGCTTCACTGATTTCACCTTGTTTCTACTAGCTGCTCAGGCTCAGAACAGTCTGTAAAAATAAGCACTTTTTGCCATAACCAAGTTAAGCACTGCAGCCTCTGCTGGTTCCAGATTCTTAGCCAATTTAGTGATTTTTATTGAATTTTTTTTTTGGTTGTTCTGTTTGGCTCTGGTAGCAAATTACCGTAAGAGATGAAATCTTGGTCATGGTAGGTTTCAGTACAGATGCACGTTTGCTAGAATCTGAAGCTATAAGGGTCCTTTCAGACTCTCTTTCTCCAGGCTAAACAATTCCAGTTTCCTCACCTGATTATTTTAAGACTTGTTCTCCAGACCCTTCACCAGCTCTTCTTTGGACATGCTCCAGCACCTTGTAATGAGGGACCCAAACCTGAACACACAATCTGTGGTGTGGCCTCACCAAATACAGGGGGACAGTCACCTCCCTTCTGCTGGCCACACTGCTTCTGATAGAAGCCACGATGCTCTTGGCCATTTGGGCACATTGCTGCCTCGTGTTCAGCCAAGTGTCTCCCAGCATCCCCAGGTCCTTTTCTGCTGGGCACCTTTGCAGCCACTCTTCCCCAAACCTGTAGCATCACAGGGGGTTGTTGTGACCCAAGTGCCAGAACCCTCAGCTTTGGATCAGCCTTTCATTTTCTAGCAGTTAACTTGAGCTGTTAGTGCTTGACACCCCGAGGGTGACTCAGGTTGTATATTGTAGTTCAGAAGGACAAAACCTGTTCAAGAAGAATGGTTGGGATGGCATCACGTGGTGCCCTCAAGACCTCTTGTGCTTTAATTACTCTTCCTACTGGATGGAAGAGTGGCTGGGCACACAGTCCTGAAGCAGTCTGTTGGAAGTTGGGGTGCTTGGAAGTTGAACATCCTGTATAAATGTATTTTAAGTGTAGATTATATTTTGGAAAATGTATTCAACTGGAAAGGCAGAGAAAAAATACTCAACATATGTTCCAGATTGAAGTTCCATGATAATTTAGAACCAAGCATGATAATATAGTGCAGTTACCAAGGAGGTTGTAAAAGAATTGGGAAATGGGAGTTGTACAGGGAGGTGACCTTGTGATCTCTGCTGTTTCTTGCAGTTTCCTGTATCAAGCTACTCTGTGTTTTGGGTAATTTTCTTGCAAGTGACATTTGGTGTCACTTTTGTAAACAACTCTGCATTGGGTTATTCCTTGTGTGGTAGCTGCTGAAGTGTAAACTTGTTTACGAAGTTCCTGGAAATATTTTGAAGAAAAAACTTGAAAGGCCAAGCAAAACTCTTGGCAATTTGTGGGCTACCAACAACAGCTGGAAAGTTAATTTTTTTTCACTCTTCTTTCAGTAACTGGTATTTGAAAATATGTATTTCTCCCTCCAGTTATTTTGCTATAGTTTCCCCTCTGGGCTGCCTCACCAAGTGTCTATTCAATAATGTTCTGCAGTCTTCTTTTGTTTAACTCTCTAGTTCTGGTTCCTTTGTGTGTTCATGTTTTAACTTACTTAGGATGGCAATTCAGATGTAAAAATAATTGCTGTAGTATTAACTGCCTAGCTCTTAAATCACTAAACCAGTGGTTTAAGTGGTTTAAATGCTGGTCCAAAAGTACAGGGACTTTTACTCTGACTTGACTTGGATGCTTGAAATTTCTTAAACCAGCCAAGCATCCCAAATACACCTCTTCCCATCCCACCCCCCTACAACCTTAATATTTTTGCCTTACAACCCCCAATACCATCTGATAACCAAATGACTCCTTTGGTCCAAGTGACTTTTGTAGATGAATTCCTCAGATGATCCTGAGACTTTAGAGAATTTTTAATCAAGTTGGGGGGATTTGTCCTGTTAAACAACAGACAGTTATTTTCCTTCATGATGGAAAGTGGCTTTTAAATATCAGAATCTTCTAGGGAGGAGTTAATGTGTCATAGTTGTGGCATGGCTCATGGACAGAAAATGAAATGAGGTCAGTTCCCATGCTGTGCAGGTTGTGAGATGGAACAAAGGCAAACCTTGAACCATCTGGGCAACCTCTGACTCCTCTTAACATGTTAGTGTTCCCTTTATGCACATTTATTTTAGGATATGCTATAATTTTTGTCTAAAAGCTGAACTTGAATGGAGTGACATCTCTGCAACCAGCTATTTACTGAACTTAACTGAAAGTACATTAAAAACTTTCTATGTTAATTATATGAAAACAATGAATATTAACTCTTTTCATCTGTAATAAATAGTGACCCCAAAAGACAGCTTTTGCTTTTTGTCTCTTTTTTTTTTTTTTTTTTTTTTCTTTTGGGTGTGCCAGCAGCATGCTGTGTTCACCACAACATGCTTACAGGAGATTCTCATTTGTATCTGTGTGAAACCAAGAACATCCAAGAACATCTGTATTGCATTAGAACTTCAGCTCTGATTTTGGGTTCAATGTGGTATAAATTTGCTACAGTTTGGCTGTCGGTGGGTGAAAAAAAAAAGTAAAAAAAAAAAGTAAACCAGAGGTAGGAACTAGTAATTTTAAGACATTTGGTAGATATCATGCCATTATTCTATGCCTGAAGAAGAGGAAAGTGCTGAAATTTCCTTCCTGGTGGCTGGCTGCTAGTCTACCTTCCCATGTTTGTGCCACAATCAGTCACATAATAACAGAGTCCTTGTTAAAACAGGATTTACTCATGAATCAATTCTGGTTGTGAAGGAGGTTGCAGTTCTGTCGTACTGGAGAGATCTAGTGCTCTGACTATATGAAATGTTGCTTTTTTAAAATAATAATGGTCTTGTACTTCTGAAATGTGTTCTTCAAATGGCTTGATTATACCTGACTATGTTTTTACTAATGGAACGAGACATTACATTATGTTATAATGTCTTTAAAGCCCGCTCTTGATCTTAATATATAAGTTTGACTTGGTTAACTTTATGTCCAGATCATCTGCCATATTAATGCCCATCAATATGTGGTGGATTTATTTTTAAATAGGAACTGTAGTAGCTGGGGTTAAAAAAAAAAACAAACCCAAAACAAAACAGACGAGATGAAGCACGGTCTGGTGGTTACTTGTATGAAATGAGGCCTGCAAAATTGTTTTATTTTTATATTAATTCCCAGGGTATTTTAGAGGAATTTAATATGCAAAAGTGACTGTTGATGTTACACTGCTGTCAGTATTGTTGAGGATAATGACTGTTACACAATTAAAACCCAGGCTATTTTCATCAGTTGTCTGGATTGCTGAATGCTATTCTTGAAATGGCGAAGATTAAACTGGATATTTTCCCTGTTTGTTTTTTTTCTCTGGCAGGAAAAGTTAGGTGGCAGGACTTTGACCAAGATGCTTATGTTGGTGCTACCATGGTGCGGTCTGGGCAGGACCCGTACGCCCGCAACAAGTTCAACCAGGTAGAAAGTGACAAACTGCGAATGGACCGAAGCATTCCTGACACCAGGCATGATCAGTAAGTGCCAAAGCGAGCCAGGGTTGACTTGGATTAACCTTTTTGTGTTCTGATGGCTTTTGAGCAGCAGGTGGTTTTTTCTAAAGCAGGAGCTCTCCGGCTTTCAGTGTGATGGGAACAGTAAACTGCGGCGTGATATTCTAAGTGTAGGTTAAAGAACAATGAAACTTACTCAAGTTTTTCTGTTTCCATGACTTCCATCAGTGTGTATCCTATACCCAAAGTGGTGCTGCATTTCAGTCTCTTTTTGCTCCTGTTTATCTGATGGCTTTTCTTTGCTCTTAAATTTTTAAGTCTCTTTCACTGTCAGGATAATTGCACCCTCTCTGGGCAGCCTTGCTCCACTGTTTGAAGTCTCCAGGCTTAGGGGTATTCAGAGCCTGATGTACAGCCTGCTGTGCCTGGCCCTGCTTTGAGTGAGGACTTGGGACTAAAAGATTTTCCAATCTAAGTCACTCTGTTATTCTCTTGTTCTAAGTTTGTGATGATTGTCAACTCCAGACCTAAAGGAATCCATTTATTCATGCCCTGGTGAGTGCAGGACAAAATTACACTTCAGATGCTTAAAACGTTTGCTAATTCAGCAAATTCAGGAAAGAGGACTCTTCAGAGTAAGGAAAAGTATTATTTTCTTGTGAAATAAGAAAGAAGACTTTCATTTTAGAAAGGTTTTTTAATAACTTGCACTAATACTGTTTAAGCAGAATTGGTTGATATTAAAACAGCAGTTGCTCATTAGGACTTTCATAACCTAACATCAGAAATGCAGGTTGAACTTGTTTTTAAAAACCTAGCAAGCATAGTATCAAAGCATAACATTAGCTAACTGTTTCTAATGGATTTGTCTAACTAATTCTACAGTTAGGGTGAGTGTACATTGACAGCTTTGTAGATAGTAGAAGCTGGAGGAGATACCAGAGGGAGAGAGAAAAGAAAGGCACCTGGTTTTGTTTTTTCTTCTGTAAAGCTCTTTAATCAGGAATTATGTAGTGAAGGAGATTTGTATAAAAAAATTCAGATACTTAGCATTTCATTTTAAAAGCCATTTTATCATAGCATGGTTCTGGGTTCCCTTAAGCAGATACTGTGTAGGTAGAGTGAAGCAAGTCCTGTATAATTTGCCATTAATTGAATGAGAAATCAGGAAGAATCTCGTGTTTCACTTGTTGCCATGAAATTGGTGAGAAGCACTATGCCCAATCTAACTTTTTAGACCAGGTATTTTTTGCCACAAGAGCAAAGCTCAGCCACCAACTTCTGGAAGCTTCTTTAGTTCAGGTACACTGGCTATGGACATTTGCTAGATATTTATTAGTCTCTGAGGAGGTTCTAATAGACAAATTCTCTTCTTTAAGAAGAACTAAAATGAGAGAAGTGACAGATGATGAATTTTATGACATTGGTGATGGTTGTTCTAACTGTCAGTGCTGTGATGGTGTGCTGTCTGGGTTGTGTTCTTTCACTAAATGGAGCTGGGAAAGAGCCCCACAATGGGGAGAGAGATGTTTCTGGGGAAAGGCTATGCTGTGATTATTACTTAGATTTTGCCATGGAGCAAATTTAAGTGCCCATCAGTCTGTAGAAGGAATTAAAGGAATAAACCAGTGAACAAAACAAGAAAAAAAACCATCCCATACTGAAGCAATCTTTCCTGCAAATTGTCCATGATGCTTTCCCTGCCATGTTGCTATTCATCTTCCTTCTCTTTTGGCAAGGAGATCCACTGCAGAAGCTGGAAAAGTCCCATGAAGTATTTGTTCAGGAGCTGTGCAATGGAAAAGGCAATAGCTACAGGGGAAGGAGTGTTACAGATCTGTCTGTGACATTTGGCAGCAGATGAAGATCTTGTATGGAGCTGCTGCAGTCTTTAAGGGCAGAAACCTGGATGAGGAAATACTTGTTTCTGCTTAAGCAACTTCCTATTAGTTGTTCTGCTGTGTGTAAGAGGCTGTTTGACTTGGAAATAACTACATAATCTATTTAATTGCTGAAGTTATGTAGGCTGTTTAGAAGCAGTTGGTCAGGATTCCACGTGAGATGTGCAAAAGTGTGTGGAATTGTGTATCTTTCTTTACATTATTTAGTCTTTTCAGCATGGGAAAAACTTTTGCTAGCATCAGGTTGAGACCAAAGTCTTCTACTTACTTTTTGTGAAACTGTGCCAGCAGTACTAGAAAATACTGTGCTTTGCCTGTGTAAGCCATTTGCCTTTATTTTAAGGAGAAGGGAGAAGTGAGAAACAGGCAGATACAACAAGGAAGCAGAGAGAGGAGGTCTGAGCAGGAATGTGGATTCTCACTCCAGCTGATGCTCACAGCTGCCACTTCCTACAGCTCTGAGAAACCTCTGGGTTTCCTTCTGTTGCAGTCTGTTGAGGACATGTAACTGAGAGCTTATTCTTGTCATGAGGTATTTTGGAGATCCAGAAAGCAAGTGTCACAGTCATAATTGGAAACTTCCAGAGGTGTCCTCTGTCAGTGCAAAATAATGAAGCACTCCATGGTTTTTGTGGACCAATGTCCATCACACTTACTTTGGACCTGTGGTTTCTGATCACCTCTCTTTATCTGCTGTGTTGGGGTGATACTTGAGAGTTACTGGTAATTACTTCAGCTTCTTCCTCACTTGGCAACTATGAGTTCTTCTGACCTCACACTCAGGTTTTATTCTTAAGTAAAGAAGAAACCAACTTTCCTGTCTCTTTGGTACCCAGGTATCTGTTGAGGTGAATGTTTCCCTTGCACTGGCTAGAGGGGATGTTTCTCTCCTAAAAATGTTTCAACAAACCCCATAGGTTTCAGAAAAATATGTTCATGGTATGAACAAATGTCTGGGGGCAAGAATGTACTTTTCATGTTTTCACTGATTTCAGTGACCTTTACTAGAGAGTTGAAGGTCTAGGTTGACGTTTCCAGTCCAAGTTCTATTTTACCCAAATGTATTTTCTCATTCTGAATGTAAAATTGAATGCTCTAACTTGAGGAAAGACACTGTAATCTCTGTGCCAAAAGTAATGCCACTTCTTTCTTTGGTTTGCATTTTTACCTGTGGCACTATTGATACAGCAAAACAGGAGGAGGACTGCTACAGAGTCACTTAGCAGGGATTTTTGAAGAGCTGAGAGCAGAAATACTCAATGAAGCTTTCCTCCAGTTTTATTTGGAAGTCTAAAAATCTTAATTTCTCCCTTGGAAATATTCAGTTGTGCTCTTCTCTTGAGGTTTCTTAAAACTGAGACTTAATTGCCTTCAGTAATTCAGCCCTAGAATGTGCTCTGGCTCAAGTGCTTTCTTCTGCAAGGAGATCAATGTAAGTTTAATGTGACTTTTTAAATTATTCTAATGCAAGAGCTTCATGTGATAACTGCATGAACAGTAGGTCTGTCCTCTGTGGGCAATTTGAACGCAGAAAAAAAGAGTATTTTTTTTGGCTTTTGTGTATAATATAACTTACTTTGGTGTAGATGTACTGTAGCTGTCTAGATAAATTACCAGAAGTTGACGATAAAGAATTTTTTAATTCTTCACTTTCCAGGAATCCTTACACATTTGTTGATTTATTGCTTCAGCACTGAAGGCTGGTGATGAAGCCATCTTTTATGGCCACCATGTGAGAAACAAAGCTAGATAAATAACCTTACTGTTCTGACACAGCAGTTGTAGGGTGGGCATGGGCTTTGGCTTTCTTCAAAGCAAGTGAGGTCACCACAGCACAATAATGTTTTCTTACAGAGCAAGCACGAAGGTGTGTGATGTTATGGGTGTGTTGTCTTGAAAACACTGCTGGTTCCTGGGATTTTGTAGGGTGGGCAAGGACAAGCAGCACATGTTGGTGGTCACAAATGTTTAATCAAAGTGTGGAGAGGCCTATATTGGCAGAGGCCTAGTTCTAGAAGTTTAGGTAGCAATCTTAGAGTGGTTTTGGGTTGGAAGGGACCTTAAAGTTCATCCAGTTCCAACCCCCTGCATGGGCAGGGACACCTCCCACCAGGATGCTCCAAGCCCCATCCAACCTGGCCTTAAGAACTTCCAGGGATGGGGCATCCACAACTTCCTTGGTCGACTGTGCCAGGGTCTCACCACCCTCATAGTAAAGAATTTCCTTTCAATATCCATTATCCCCAGTCCTCTCATTACACAGCTGTGCAAATAGCACTCCCCCAGTTCTCTTGCAGGCTCCTTCAGGCATGGAACTCATCTCTCCTCCCTTCAAAGACAGTTTGGTTAATACAGCACAGAGTACAAAATTACTTGCTGCATTTGCTACAGTTGTATGGTGGCTGGGTTTATCCCCTCTAAAGACAACTGGGCCTGTTAAAACTCTTGCCTTAATTCTAAATAAAGGATGTGTGAAGAAATACAGCATTTGGGTGTGTTACTGCATGGATGGAGGTGAGCATCATGACCTGTCAGGCTGTAATGCTTTCAGCAAAAACTCAGTATACAGTGTTTTCTAGTGCTGTTCATGTCTAATATGGTGAGACCAGGGCCTTTTTCAGTGAATTTTTCAGTGGATTTAACCAGCTTAGTCTTAGTCTTGCAGGAAGGTTTTGTTTGCTTCTTCTTTTTGCTTATTGTATTTCAGACTAATAGAGATGATGAAAAATGAGTTGACATAAATGGAATATTTTATTGTCTTAAAGGTTTGGAAGGATGTTGTTCCGGGTTTACTTGGCTCAATGTTGTCACAGCTTGCTTTGCTTTTCAAATTCTGAATGTTACAATCATAGAATTGTTTTGATTGGAAATGACCTTTAATATTATCAGGTCCAGTGTTTAACCTAGCACACTGCCAAGTCCACCACTAAACCACATTCCTAAGCACCACATCTACACATCTTTTAAATACCTCCAGGGATGGTGGTTCAACGTGTCCCTGGGCAGCCTGTTCCAGTGCCTGACAACCCTTTCAGTAAAGAGGTTTTTCCTAATATCCAATCTACACCTCCCCTTGAAGTGCAACTTGAGGCTATTTCCTCTTATGCCTATCACAGCTAATCCCCTTGTCCAGATCATTGATAAAGATATGAAACAGAACTGTCCCAAATACTGAGCCCTGGGGAACACCCCTTGTGTTCCTTGCTTGTGACTGAGTATTCCTTAAAAACAGTTTTCTCTTTTATTGAGAAGTTGTAGCTATGAGCAAGAGGAGGATGCTACAGCAGCTTTACAAATGAAAGGAGAAACAGACGTGCCATTCTAAAGAAGAGACATGGTAGCCCCTGTATCTTCACTGAAAGTCTGCTCGCTTGCATAGATTTTTGAAATTATTTTGAAGTCAAGTAAGGGCTCTGGTTTCATACTAAGTGGCATGAAAGGTGTTGATGACACATTGCAGTGCTGATAGCTTGGGGACTTTTCTGAACCTGCTGTATCTGGTGGTGATTGCTTAGTCTGTTGTGTACTAAGAACTACCAAAAGTCGCAGAAGAGGAGATGCTTATGATCTCACCTGAAAACAAGGTATTTCATTCTTCCTAGATAGGTGTGATGTGTACATGAGTTTACTAAATAACTGCTTAACAACAAATTCTGGGAAGTTGTTGTCCAGTGCAGAGCCACCAAGATGCTGAAGGGAGTGGAACATCTCCTGATGGGGAAAGGCTGAGGGAGCTGAGGGGCTCTGCAGCTTGGAGGAGAGTGAGGGGGGAGCTCAGTAATGTTTATAAATATGTAAAGGGAGAAGAGCCAGGAGGATGAAGCCAGGATCTTCTCAGTGGTGACCAATGATAGAACAAGGGGCAGTGGGTACCAGCTGGAGCATAGGAGGTTCCACATAAATATCAGGAAAAGCTTTTTCACTGTGAGGGTGACAGAGCCCTGGCCCAGGCTGCCCAGGGTGGATGTGGAGTCTCCTTCTCTGGAGACATCCAGCCCCCACCTGGATGCCATCCTGTGTGACCTACACGAGGTGATCCTGCCCTGGCAGGGGGGTTGGACTCGAAGATCTCTTGAGGTCCCATCCAAGCCCTAACTTTCTGTGATTCTCTGAAGGATGTCTGTTAATCCTGAGATGTGAATACCAAGTTCCAATGCCAGGGTACAATGTCTTTCAGGTGTCAACGGAAACAGTGGAGGATAGATTTGCCAGCCACAAGTGTGGTGATCACCTTCCATAATGAGGCAAGATCTGCTTTGCTTCGAACTGTTGTCAGGTATACCTAAGAGAGATCTTCATTTTTCTCTAAAGGATGTTACTTTGTGGTTTTTATATGTATTGTATATATTACAGGTGACTGTCTATGGTCAGGAAGGAAAGTAACAAACCATTATACTTTCCTGAACCATTTGCAGACGGAAAGATGAGCCTTAATTTCATTGATGCCTCCAGTTCTTGCATTTTGAAATCGTGCTAAACAAAATTGCTCCCATTAGTTACAAACACGTGAAAGTGTGGAACCAGTTACCTGATCATGTGTGGAGTTGGCTGTATAACTAGTTTCAAGAAAAAAATCAGGAAAGATGGGTTCATAAGGGATGTGTAACTGCAGAACTTCTGTGTTGGAAGTTGTGATATGCACTGATTTCTGGAGGCTTGAAGTTGAGGAGGAATGATTCTACATGTGCCCCTCTTCACACTTTCTGTAAGAAGAAGCCAGTAGCTCTTGCTGAAGATAGCATCCTGGGCTAGATTTTACCCTGGCTAAATCAAGCAACCTCTTTTGATATTATTGTTGAAATTAGAGACTGTTTAATATTAAATGCTTTCTTTTTTTGGGGTGTCTGTTTCAGTGTCCTTAAAAAAAGCCCATCACATCTTATTAAGGAAATCATACTGGTGGATGACTACAGTAATGATCGTAAGTACTTTTACAGGGTCCTAACTTTATTCTGATAATTCTGGTAAAACTTTCTGTAGGTGCTAGTGGGTGACTTGCTTGAGAATAGGTCATATGAATAGGAGTTTGCAGAGGGTGATCCAAGGCCAGGTCTTAATTCTTTTTTATCTATAATTGTGGAAATGCAAAGAGTTCTGATAAATACTTCAGGTATATTTTAATCCTTCCTGCTAGTTGAAGGAGGTGAGTGTGTGGTTGAAAACAGCCTTTATATAACATGATTCTTGTACCAGTTATTTTATTTTAGCATTACTATAAATCAATGCTGATCTCCATTAGTCCCTTGGAAAAATTATTACAGAAATCTAAAATAAATAAAGGTTTAATCCTAGGGATATCACAATACAGACTTGAACAGCTGAAATGGATTCTCTGAGTTACATTTCTTTTAGAAAGATAATGTCTGCACTTCAGTTGTTTATAACTAGGTTTTAAGCCTTAATGTTGGTTAAAAATTGTGCTTTCTTATATGCAAAGAAAACAGTTAATCCTAGAAAAGAGTATTAGCCTGTTATGTTTTTTTTCCTCATGCAATATAAAAACTGTCGAAAGTAGGCAAAGCGAATGTCATTAAATAAAAATATTCCAAGAATATTTCAAGCTTTTGGGGTTTTTTTAGCCAGCCATTCCTGTGTTATAGAAGTGTTGGATGTCAAACTGCTTCTCATCACTTGATTTTTATTGTTAATTATTTTATTTTTTTAAAGCTGAGGATGGTGCTCTCTTGGGAAAAATCGAGAAAGTGCGGGTTCTTCGGAATGATCGCCGAGAAGGTAACTTCCATCTAGGGACAAGGAAGATACAAATTCTACTCTGCTGCCTTACCTGTTAAGCTTTTAAGACTTTTGAAGGAATGCTCTGCTACATATTCTGTGTTGAAGGGAGGATTTAGGCTTTATGAAGCAACCTGCTAGTGCAAAGAATAAAAAGCAATGCGTTTGTGCAAATACCAGTGGTTCTGATCAGTTCTGTAGTATTCTGTGCACAGTTGCCCACTAACAGTGAAAATTGACTTGAGAAATTGCCTTTCACCCTCAACCTCTTCTTTCTCTCACTGCAGTGAGTCCTCTATGAAGCTGCTCCCATTGTATACAAGGTCTCACTCTAAACTTCATTAATGTTTGAAATGATCCAGCTTTGGAATAGCCCTCTTTTTTTTTTTTTTTTTTTTTAAGAATCCAATTGATGGGCAGCCCTGCAAACAGTTATTTTGGCAGACTTGAGAGGGTGTGTGGGCCATGTAGCAACCTTCTGGTTTTCTTCTGTGTTGCTTTGTAATTTATGGTCTCATACCACTGAGCCCTTCAGTCAGCAGCTTTCTGGCTGTGGAGCTTAAACTATTTGATATGGGCAACTGTTACTGTACAGTTGTTTGAAATAATAAGTGAGAGTTGACAGTTGAAATAGCTGACTGAGTTAGCAGATATGTGCTTGTTTATTTTTATAAGCACTGTATCTGCTAGACTGCCAGTCTGTCCTGGGGAGCAGCTAGAGTTGACAGTAACTGGAAATTACATGGACAAAACCTTTGTTGTCCCATAATAAATTTGTTGCAAGCTTGTGGGTTCTTAGTGTTTAAATTTTATTTGGCATATGCTTCCAAAGGCTTGTTGGGAAAGCAGCCTTCTATGACTTACCATGATTGTAGAGTTAAAAATAAATTACTGTCATTTTTCTGATCACTGCAGCACTAAAGATGCAGGTAACAGCAATGGAAAAAACCCCTAAGTACCACTATTTTTTAAAAAAAATGTATTGTAACTATTAACTTTTTACTGCAAATACAAATTCATATTTTAAAATGTGCATCAGTATATCTGAAAATGAAATACAATTTGACAAACCTTTTGCTGTGTCAGAAAGGAACAAATATTTTCAGATGGAAGGCACAGTACTGCTTTAGTTGGTCTTTTTGTAAGGTTAAGATTAAATTATTACCTGTGGGATCTACAGTATTTTCCGTAAAGTTTTGCCTAGGCATCCATGTGTGCAACCAGGTGGTAATGTTTAAAATTAAAATACTGTAAAATTTCATTTGATTGCTTGAGACTCACTTTGCTTTTCATTTCTGAGTGTAGGCTGATATGGATAACTCAGGCACATCCAGATTTCAATTTAAAAGACTCAGTGAAATCAATCGGTGTGTAGGATGCTAAGAGCAACACATCAGTATGAACAATAGAGAAAAGCAGTGTGTTTGAAAACAAAAGCTTGGTGTCTGTGTGTGGGCTTACATTGACTGCCTTACTTTTAGAAATGTGTGATGTTTGCTGTTGGTCTCATCTGTAAGACCAGAGTTTATTATGGGAACAGATTTAATAAATGTTCAGGGGAACCTTCTGATCCTTTTGTGCTTCAAGTCTGAATGTGATTGTAGAGGGCTTAATGACAGAGTAGTCACCTCTTTTTAATTTCTTTTCTTTTTTTTAAACTTACATCTGAGATTAGAAATGCTATTGTGTGTTTTCTCTGGAATTGTTTTCTGTGGATTGTTTTCCTCAGGAACTATTTGAAACTTTTTTATCTTCTCAGGCTTGATGCGCTCCCGGGTCAGAGGGGCTGATGCAGCACAAGCAAAAGTACTGACCTTCCTGGATAGTCACTGTGAATGCAATGAACACTGGCTGGAACCACTTTTGGAAAGAGTAGCTGAGGTTAGTAAATAGAGTTCTTCTAAAGTAATTTCCTGAAGGAGTAGCTTTTAAAGTTTAAAGCCATCTGGTATATACTATGTTAATTAAATGCATTTTTCTAGGGAAGATTTGACTCTGAATGAGATGATGGAGATCATCTGAGTGTTCAGTGATTAAAACCCCACTTTCTGTTCATTTAATTTGTGAATACAGAAACATAAAATGTGTATATTTATTATTACCTTTACTGGCAATTCAAATATATGGCTCTTTGGTTCTTAAGGGACCTCCTCTACAAGCCTTGAAAATCTTTAGAGCAAAGTATAGTTCTCTTCAACCAATATGGTCTCAGTGTAATTCAGTTTACCTGAGTATTTATGCAGACACATAATATCAGTGTGGTAATAGGAGAGAGGCTGAGCTGTGAAACCCTAGTTCTCACAGAAATGAGCAAGGAATTTGGGTTCTCAGCTTCTATGAAAATGATGCTTAGTCTGTGTACTGGAAAAGTCATTGAATGGATTGAAGAGTGGAAGTATACTATTTTCTCCAGGGGTTGGCTATCCTTGCTAACTTACTTTGGAGGATCTCAGCTGAAGTGGAAAGTGAATCAGTGGTGTTCCCAAAAAGCAATTGGGAACACTTAAACCAACAGAGTTTTTATTCTTTATTAATTGCCTTCCCTTTCTGGTAAACTCACCTTTCTGGAAAGGCTTCTTATCAAAACCTGCTGTTAAAAATGGTTAGGGTAAGATACTCTGTCTTATTAGTAGCCAGTTCTTCACTTATCCTCCCTACACTTTGCAATACTCTCCAAAAAGGAGAGGGAGGGAAAAAAAACCTAATAGGAAGTAAACTCCATATTCTCAGATGCCAAATGTATCAACTGATGACCGATTTTTCTTATTCTGTTTGGTTCTATGATGCTTTGTGGTGTATTCCAGAAAATACTGTAAGTTGCCCAAGACATATCAGCAGTTAAAATCCTGTTTTGGAGTAGAAATAACTTTAATCAGCTCAAACCTGGACGCTATTAAAGTACAAAGCTCTTGAGAGTGAGTAACATAGCATTCCTTCTATTTTTGTGCCTATGTAAAGTGTTGCAGCCTCAGAAGGGTTGGGGGATTTTCTCTATAATTATTAACTAGGAAAATAAAGCTTCAGGGCATTAAATGTAGCTCAGAAGGAAGTGGAGAATGCTTGCAGCTAAAGCACTAATGGACTCTGGGATGTAAGATTCTCAAGCCTTTTTGTGTAAATGGTTTGAAGCATTTATCTGTTTGGGAAATCAGAAGAAAAAATGGCAGTTTTGGTCAACAAAACCTTGCTTTTTAGTGAGGCAGCTCTTTTGCCATTTACCCTTTTCTTGTCTGGCTTTTTCCAGGGCACACACATTTATCTTTCTGAAACTGATACAGGATGTGAAAAAATGTTCCCTTTTCATTAAAGCAAAATGTAAAACCTCCTATTAAGTTGTTGACAATTTGGTGAAGATCCAGCACTGCACGTGGTATATATGGTGGGAGAAACTGAAGCATATTTTGCTTTGTCCAGCAGTCTTGCACCTCAGTATTGCCACTGTGATACATGCTAGTCATGTGAGATGGAACAGTTTTCAGCTGTATAATAGAGTTTTCTATTCTTAAAAGCTTGCTGTACTTTTAAATAAATAATTGATGAGGAATTCCAGTTTGCTTTCTTTCCATCCAACAGGTATGGAGTTTGATAAAGCAGTTGCTGAGCTTTCTGCTTGTTCAAATAATTAAGGATTGATAGTGTTTACATATACTATATGACTTTAAATAGATGATTTTGCTCACAGTGCAGGTGATATGTTACTTGATGTTGATTGGCAGCATTTTCCTGACAGTCTCAGTGACAAGAAGCTGAATTAGACATGAACTAATTTCTGTTCTGACCTCAAAGGCAACTTTTTCAGGTCAGGCCTACAACACATTAACACAGGATTTTTCTGATGTGCTGCTGCATCTCTTGTATGTGTGATGGAAAGTGTTGGCATTTTGTTTTTGTTTGTTTGTTGGGGGTTTTTTTGGTTTGTTTATTTGTTGGGGTCTTTTTGTGTTGGGTTTTTTGTGTGTGTGTGTGTGGTTTTGTGGTTTGTTTTTTTTTTCCTTTCTGTTTGGTTTGTTTGTTTGTTTTGTTTTTTTTGTTTTGTTGCCTTTCCAGGGTTGCCCACTTGGCATTTAATTCTGTCAGTATTTTCGGGCATTAGTTGTGTATGTTGCAGTATAAAAATGTATAGCTTCCAAGAAAAACAGTCTGAATGAAATCAGTTCTGCACTACTCTTACCTGATGTGCTGGAACCACTCAGAAAGCTGTGGCTTTGACCTTTTGCTTGAGTTAAAAGCCCTGAGGTATCAAGCTCTCCTTTTCACTTGAAGAATTATCCATCCCACAGCTTTCTTCTTTGAGATGCCTGCCTGGTTAGTATGTCTGTATCTCTTGACCATGCTTTCTTAGCATTCTTAGAAGGGGCTGACACTGCTAGGGATTTTTCTTCAGGAATTTGAGCTGAGGCTTAAAGCAGAAGCATCAACCTACAAGGTGAATGGTTTAGAATTCAGAACATAAGAGGATACCTGTGTAACCCAGAGCTGGAGTGTGTTCTCCCTCTTTGCTCCCTCACAGAGAAAGGGTTTCTGCCTTATTCTTATATCTCTAGATTTGTGTGTATTAGGAGAGAGTAAATGAGGAGCCAGTGGAGTTTAACCCTTTGATCTCAAAATGTCAACACAGTCCTCTTATACAGAGTCTTGAAAACACTGCTAAGTATTAGCTGTTTCTTGAACATTTGTCTGCTTGGCTTTTTCCATTGGCAATTTCTAATCACTTCAATGCTGTGTTGTTATAATACATCACTTGTATGAGAAAAAGAAAAAGAATCTGGTGCAGAACTGAACTGACCTGTTTTCATTGCATAGCTGTATATTCTGTATCACTTTTAGGGAGGCATTTTTAAACAAAAATCTTAGAATCTTTTTAAACTTCCATCTTAGATGGAAGTAAGAAAGGAGATGTGGATTCCTTTTTCACATCTTTCTTGATTTTGTGACCTTGAATGAGTCAACTTTTAACTGGCACAATGCTGAAAGGGAAATATTTGTTTTCTCCTAAGAGTGTTGTGAAGCTTAATCTTTGAAGTGTTTTAAGATTTTTAGAGGGGAGAGGAAGCAGTGCAGGCAGAATCTTGAGGATAATTTCTGGTGGTTTATGAGAATAATACATAATAGTCGAGCTCTCTAGAGTATACATAACCTCCTTGTGAAATATTAAAATGAAATTCAATGAATTTTTAGATGCTAGAGACTTGCAGTATTCATAGGCTATTTCTTTCCATTATTCTCACCCTGAAGCACATGGTTTTCCAATTGTGTTCCATTCCCCATGATGGTGTCAGCCCCTCAGAACAAAACCAGAGATTCCAAAAAGAAAAGTTCCTTTTTGCTTGTGTGTTTGTTTCAAAAATGCAAATCAGATTTCTTCTTTAATCACACTATGGAGATTGCTTTAAGATAAGTTAAAGGGAGCAGCTGCTTTTTACTTTTTCCCCCCCTCTACTTTGAAGACCAACAAGCCCTTTTTAGCAGCCTCTCCATTAACAACTTTGTTAATTAATTTAAAAATGTGCAAGTTTTTGGTCTGCTTTGCTGCTGAGCATCTCTATAATTTGAAATCACAGAAGGAACAGCATGTTTCCAAGTCAACAAGTGGCTGTACATCTGACTCTGTGCTTACAACCTGGATATGTGTCTGTTGGAGAAGCAACTATAAGATGCTTAAGTAATAGGTTGGATGTAGTAAGTGGAGGTGGTATCACTCTGGTATTGATAGAATTAAATCAGACCAGCAGTAAATGCTTGAGGAAATTCCAAATGCATGGGATATGGTGTGCCACCTGCTTACTCAGCATGGTGGAGATAATTTGAAGTCCAGCTGAAGCTCTACCTGACATGACAGCCTTATAGCTTGGGCACCTTTTACCACCAAGTTCAACTGTGCCAAGTAGAGCCATTTGAGAAATGCAGATTTTGCTCAGAAAAGGTTTTTAGATGTGGGCATAGATGTGTAAGATGTCTAGGCTAGAGCTACCTGTTTCAGGTAAAGAAAATAGGAGAAAGAAGGGAAGGGTGGATTCATTTTTGTGTGTTGTGCTGATGGATGCATTGTAAATAACTGGGTAGGCTGGATATCTTCTGTCTCATCTGTCTTTATTTAAAAAGAGTTTTCTAATACTATCACTGTGTATAGAATGCCTCAAATAATTCATGGTTGATCCTGGAGTGCTTTAGTGGTGTAGGAGGGCACACAAACAATTTTTTGCAGCTAAGGTGCAGTAAATCATAATTGCCTCAGTACAACAAAGTTAGCAGAACTCTGTGCTTGTCATTACAAATGTGGACTTGGGGCTACACTTAAGAGAAGGAGGAGCTAAAAATATGATCAATGGGGGAAACACGTCTTGTTTTTTGAAGATACACTTAGGCAATAAATTCTTGACATGGGGCTGTTTAGATGGGTATGATTTTTTTAACCATGAAAACTGTTACAGAGAAACAGTTACCAAAATTCTTTTGTTCAAAACACTTCTTTATATTCACAGATTTAGTGATGCTCATCTGTGCTCTGGGAATGATGTTAAACTCTGGAGCTCAAGCTTCTGTTCTGAACCCAAGCAAAATATTCCATCATGCTACCATAGAAGTTATGCTTCAGTGTGTAAATGTAACTTACCCCCAATAACTTATGGAGACAAACTGCTTCTTTTCAAGTATCAGATAAGTGGGGGTTTTTTTAGGGTGCTGAAGTCTTGTTGATCCAACTGGGTAATGTCTGT
Source organism: Florisuga fusca (assembly GCA_038090715.1). Taxonomy (NCBI): domain Eukaryota; kingdom Metazoa; phylum Chordata; class Aves; order Apodiformes; family Trochilidae; genus Florisuga; species Florisuga fusca. The sequence goes on from JAAWXA010000011.1 coordinate 13,694,825, forward strand.
GGAGTTGTTAGAAAGACTTTTGTTTTCTCTTAAACTATTTTGACAAAAGCATCAGCTAGCATTGCTCAGAGTAGTATAATGAGACCATGTTTGGACAGAATGTGGTATTTGTACCACTGGAATCTTGGCTGCTGGAGATCAAAAGCATACATTAGTTTGTGGTGGTTTAGGCTCTCTTTCCTAAGTCTCTGGTTATGAAGTGTGATTCTTCTAGCGTGAAACTGGTTAATGTTAATTTAAGCCTTTTCTGATTGCAGAAAGGCCGAAGTATTCCTTAAAGGTTGAAATAATAAGCCTGCAATACACTTTGTGACTAGGGATTTGCTGTGGAACACCTGAATTGCCTGGATGCTGCTTTTCTTTGAGCTGGTTTGAAAATCAGAAGGGGGAAGCGTTTGCTCGCCTGTCTTTTAGAACTGCAAGTTTGCTGCCTTCTCCCAGAGCAAGTCAGAAAAGGGGGGATGACTTGGATCTAAGGAGCCTAGAACAGAAAGAGGATTCCCAGCCACATCCTGTGGTTTCTGCTTTCTGAAGCAGTGCTGAGCAGTGTCTCACAGCACTGCCCCGTCAGAGCCCAAAGTCGAAGAGGGGGGAGAGCCGGGGGAGAGCTGCTAATGAAATTCCTCCTGACCTGTTCAACATCTCACCCTGCCTGAATTTTGTTATCTATTGATATCATTATTTCAATATGACTTTCTAATATTTATTTTAGGACAAGACCAGAGTTGTGTCTCCTATTATTGATGTAATTAATATGGACAACTTCCAGTACGTGGGGGCGTCAGCTGATTTAAAAGGCGGTATGTACCTGTACTGGAATACAAATTAAATAACCACACACACAAAAAAAAAGGCATCAAGAAGCAAAGCTCATCATCACTGCAGCTGTGGAATGGGCAGTTAACTAGTGTGCTTGCCTTCCATTTATCTAGTTTAAGCTCTGTAGATCAGTTGTGCCTAGGCTTGGATTTTAATTGGCCTTATGCTCCTCTGCTTTAAAACAATTCATCTTTATTATGCTAATTCCTCTGAGTTTATGCTGCCTTTTACCAATGTGCAGTACTCACTCCAATGTTTGTAGGATTGTGTCAGCTTTTGACTAGAGCTTATGATCCTCTTTTTAGATAAGGCAGGATTTAATTGCTCTCTAGCTTAGAAGCCCATCAGCAGTGCAGTGACTGTGAGTTTTTTTCAAGATGCTGGTTTGCTTGAAAAAAAAAATAAACTCTTCTGAATAGGCAGAAAGCTTTGGAATGTTGTTAAAGAATCCTGTTGTTAGCTGTGAGATGTAATTGTTAGAGAGTTAACATGTGACCTTGATGAAAATTTGTGGTGCTTAGACCTTTACAGTTACAACATTTACTGTTAAATTGAGTTTAGAGTTACTGCAGTTTCACTATGTCTATCTAGTGTGAACTGTTGACAGCAGATAGCATAAAAGATGTGTGAAGCCCTCCAGAAAAAATCCTCCCCTTGCTTTTTCACTGTAAGTGAGAATCCAGTGTTCAAACCAGCTGTTCTGTGCCCTCTCCCCTTCCTACTTTTTTCAAATAATAGTTCCCACAACCCTGGAAACTGAACCATCTGCAGAAAGATATAAGATGAGGCACAATACAGAAATTGTGCAGTGCTGTTCCCACAGGATTTCAGCTTTTTCTGAATGGACATTCTTGAGTGAAGAATGACAAACCAGTTTTGAGCCCCTTCTGTCAGTTACCTGTCTCTCACTGGCCACCAAGTTTTGTTCCAGTAAACTAAAATAAAAGCTTAAGGTCACATATGCTTCAGATTCCAGTCAGTGCCATGGGGGTGAGAGGTTCTTTATCCTTTTAATTAACATTCTGAAACAACACCTACAGGGCATATATTCACAGTATGCTAATGTATAGTTCCCTGCTATTATCTGTGTGCCAGCTTTATTAAAACCTGAAGGTTTTTCCCCAGTCTATTGTGCCTTGAGTATGGAAATCTCCCTGCCATTGTGTGGCTTTTGTTGTTCTCTGCAATAGGAGGAGAAATTCATTCATTGAAACCTTCAATTGGCTTCTGGAAGGGTTCATGCTCCTTAAATTCTTCCCAAGTTAAGTGGGAGAAGATTGAGAGATCGTTTCACTTTTTGCTACTTTTCATGCTTCATCTTTGTAACTACTTTTCCCTATTTTTTTAAATTTCTTTTCAACTTGGTTCAGTGCTCATTTCTCCCTTTGTACACAATGGAAATAGTTCTGGTTTTGTTTTCTTTCTGAAGTGCCCAGAGCCTTCTGAAGAGAGAGAAGCTGTCTTTCAATGTTAACAATAGAAATTTTGCCCATACCAGTGTTTAGAGGTATTGAGAAGTCTGTTAAGATGTGAATAATATATTTATTTTTTTTTAGTTCCCAGGGAGCAGATTTCCATGTTAGAGACACTACAGCATTTGGCATCATGGCACAATTTCACTGGGACCAAAGGCTCAACATGGAAAGCAAACTATGCTTTCAACCTTAGATCCAGTATCTGTGAGGCTGAAACATGGGGAGTTTGAGACAGCTGGGGCAGCATTTGTGCCTGGTCTGTTTTGAAAGGACTTAATCACCCAAGACAAGCAACCTAACAAATGCTACCAACTTTTTTTCAAGTCGACAGGGCTGAAATAATCCCCCAGTCTGGCCAGTACTAAATCCATCCACTTCATCTTGCAAGTAATTTTTTTGAGGGGGGGATTTGCAAGAGTGTTTATGCAGCCCTGAGAAACACTTGAATTACAGGAATAAGCTGTAGGTAACCGAGATGTAGTAATTTAGAGCATGCCTAGATGCAGTTTACACTGGATAGAATGTCATATTGGTTATGCACTTGTGTTTTAAAAGCCTCCTTTTACAGACTTAGATATTATCTTATAGAGTGCAGATTTTTCCCAGAGTCGGTGCAAATGGAGACAGAAAACCATTTTTTTTTAACGGGTTGACAATTTCTACACTTGGAGTTTGCAGCAGAGTGCTGTGTTCTCAAAGAGACCCCTTGTGTTCACTGGGCTGTACCTAACTACTGCAGAATAGTAGGGTTTTCTTTTTTTTTCCCAGATGCAAGTCATTTTGCCTGGGTATGTATGATGAAATGCTACATTTTTAACTGCATGGAAATATTGGAGCTGGTTTTACTTTTCACACTGGAAGCTTTGCAGTACAATCGATTGTAGCCAGCTTGCTGGTTTGCTACTTGGAGTTGTGGAGCCCTGAGATGCTCTTTCATTTTTACAGTGCAGCACTTGGTGAAATAGGCAAACTCAGAGAGTAAGAGTTGGCATGCAGGCTGGAAAGACAGTTCAGGAGCATTTCTGTGTGGTGGTTTTATGCCTGTGGTAAATATCTTGTAAGTTCCCATCAATGAAGTGGGAAGACCATGCATGTGTATGGAGGCAGCCAGTTTGGAGGACTGCAGTTGATGTCCTTAGCTTTTTCCCCACTTCCCCTCAAAGTAATTGCTTTGTATTCGTGGTGGAGAAAGGAAACTCTTGACATCTGTGCACCAGAAACCTGGAAATCATTCCTTACGTGAGCTCATAGGATCTCAATGTGTTTGGCAGCAGGCAGTCTGTGTGAGGCAGATCCACTGGGTATACTGGGAGAGGGCAGTGGACCTTGGGGAGCTCATGCTTCTGAGCATAACTCACCTCAAAAGCTGTTGCTGAAGTGTTTCCTATAGGAAGTTTGTCTTGCATCACTGCCTGAAGGAGATAATTCAAGTGGCAGTCAGGCAGAAAGATGCTGCAGGTGGTCTTGTCCATCCCAGTGATCTTGAGGTGATTCTGGGATTAACTCATGGAAGACACACACATCTGTACATACTTAAGGGAAGTATTTATTTTGGCACTCTAGCACTTGTCTCAGGTTTAAAAAATGATGCACTTAGCATTCAGTGGGAAAAGAAGTTGTTATGTGAATGTTAGTAAGTGGAGCTGCACAACATGTTGTGACCTTGGTGATGGAGAGCTCCAGCTGATAGGAGTACCAAGGGCACTGCACAGAGCCTGTGTCAACAAAAGTGTGTGACTGATAAAGAGTTGAAGGGCAAATGTACAGTAAGGACTGGTGTTGGTAATGACTGGAAGAGCTTTGGATGATTCTGTTTGTTGTGAGGATCTGAGGTGGATTCATACACAAGGCTTTTGCTTTGTGGCTTGTTGACTGAGTTTCTCACTTTGTGTATAATCCATTTTGTATTTGAAATTACTTTCTAAAAATAGTGCTGTCAACTTCTTTCCCTCTCATCTGGACTCCTACTTATTTTTTTTCTTCTACCCAGAAGTTTGTACAATTTTTAAATTTTAATTTAAATTACAGTTCCCAGTGTTTTCAGTCAACATTTTGCTCCACATTGAACGATGACCACATTTTAACATCCTGCTCTCTAAAATTTTCTTCTTGAAGGTTTCGACTGGAACCTGGTGTTCAAGTGGGATTACATGACACCAGAGCAAAGAAGAGCCCGGCAAGGAAATCCAGTTGCTCCCATAAAGTATGTTTGTACCCCTGCTTTTCCCCCTTATAGGTTGTGGTTTGTAACCTTACAAAAGTAGAAATAATCTCTTGAGTCTGAAAGGGAATCTTTAGTTTGCATTAATATTGAAACTTCATCCATATTTATGTATTGTTATGAGAAATAACTGTATTTTAAAGCACACTGATAGATTATTTACCCTTAACAAAAAGTAGATGTCACTTTGGTATGTTTTGAGGGCTAAAACTACAGCATCAGGTTTAAGGTTTTATTGCTGGCACAAATTGCCACCCTTTACATAAGGAACTTGTGAGCCAAATGGAGATTTGGAACCTGCCTCAGAAGGTGGTCGTAGCACTATATATACCAAAGAAATGTGTGCAGACAACATTTGAGGTGGTAGATGCAGAATTAGTTGTACTCAAAAGCATTGCAGATTTTTTTCAAAGAGGTGTTACCCTGGAGATGCCAATAATAGTTACCTCTCAGTTCATGGTTCTGTAAGTATTTCTTTTCATTTTTCTGATCTGTTTAGGACACCCATGATAGCTGGTGGATTATTTGTGATGGACAAGTCCTATTTTGAAGAACTAGGGAAGTATGACATGATGATGGATGTTTGGGGTGGAGAAAATTTAGGTATGTATATTATTTACCTTTGGATCAGTCTTGAAAGAAAGCAGTCTTCATCACTGTCTTCACAGTCACAGAGTCATGGGCTTCCTGATTTTGTGCAGAGAGGGCTAAAACCAGAGTTAAAACTTCACATGCATTGTTGGCAAAATTAAAAATGTTTATTTCAATGCAAGAATTTAAGCAAGGCATGAATTAAGTGTGAAACAGGAGAGCATAAAATCACTTGTTCATTAAGCAGTGAAATTTTTTTGTCATGGAAGTTGGCTGATAAAAATATTCCAGGATGTAGATAGAGATTACTTACAAGATGTTACCTTGTTTGGAAGATCCACATCCTCCACTACAGTTTCTACTTGAAATACATTAATGTTTAAGTGCTGGCAATGTAAGGCATGTTTTAAGGTGTTGCTGAAATTTAATCATCAAAAGTAGAACACAGAAGTTCATGAGTTAAATGTTCTTAGATATATCTTGAGAAATCAATTAAAACTTAGCTGACTGAAGAATAATTATATTTCTTAACATTAATAATGCTATACAGCCTGGCATTTAAATGTAGTAAGCTTCTTGCTTTTATTCCCCTAATTTATCCCTAAGAGAGAACTGTGGTTGAGGGGGTGTTTTTTCTGTAGTTCCGTCTTTTCAGATGTTTAAATAAGTGAAGTTTAGGGAAGAGGGGCTGATAGAACTTCTGCTGTAACCATTTCTTCTTTGACCTGGTGATTAAATCTGGTAGGTTTTTGTGTCTCTTTGCATTCCACTATGGTACAAAGTTTTTTCTCCAGTTCAAACTGGTATACTTATATTAAAATAGAGAAGAGTTGAGAGGAGCAGAACTCTAGAAATTCTCAAGACTTCCATTCTGTCATTCATTCTTTAGGGTAGAGATGCATCTTAGAGTTTCCAAGTAATATGTTTTAGGACCAGTTTTAAGCCTCAAAACTTCTCTACTGCAAAAATCCTGAAATACCTTAAACTTGTGAAAACCCACAAGCATTTTGAGTTCCTGAAGCATACATATGCATTGAGCATATGCTTGGCCCACAAGGGATGTCTTCTGTACACAGCTCACTAAGGATGCAAAGATGGTAATTGTGTCTTTAACACTCCTGTGAGGAACTGAAAAACTGGAAGGAGCATCCTTATAGTCCAGTTGCTGACCTTCCTAGGCAATACTTGAAGAAACTTCTTTATTTTAAGCAATTACTTTCTGTGTTTGTTTTCTCAGTGTAGTGGGTGTATATTGCTAAATTGTATCAATATGAATATAACAATTTTTCATTTTTTAAAAAATATCCTGTGAAATCATTGGATAAACTTCCTGCAGCAGTACTTACATTTGCTTTGAAAACCTCTCTAGCCACTAGAGCTCTTAAATATTTGATTAACTGCAAGCATGTACTTGAACAACTGAGGGTTTTTTTCTGAAAATACAGCAGCTGCTGTTATGCTTTGGTAATTGATAGCAGGAAAGGGCACAAGCAAGAGCATCTTACTCAAGGTGAGCAGACTGCATGCAAGAAACTGTTTGTGTTGCTCCTGCTGCATTCTGTTCCCTTTTCTCCATGGAGGGAGAATGGATACTGATTTTGAAGAGGTTTGAAGCTAAGGGTGGCAGTCAGTAACTGGTACCAGCTGCTGGACTAAAGAGGGAACCATCAAAATTGAGAGAGTGCTACTGGAAGCACCCTTCTTACTGTGCTGCTCTGGAAGGAATGAGGACAAGTTTTCCATCAGTGCTCAGCAACTTCTGATGTCCAGTGTCTTGAGCTGAGAGAGGTGTGTAAATATTTCTATTTGTGTAAGAAAATTTAATTTTCTTACTGTCTTCACGAGCTGGGTCAGTGCATGAGATTGGCTTAGACAGGTCCAAACCTTCAGTTTACAGAAGTTGCATCTTTATTCAGTCTGTCTTCAAATGAAGATTGGAATGATTTACTCTCTTCCATGGTCAGTGTGTGGGACTGTTGCTTATCTGCTGTTATCAGTTACCAGGTTGAATCTATGGATTGCTTCAACATGCCTTGATTTTATCCACTGTGTTATTCCATCTTTAGCTGAAAAGATTTTTTAGAAACTAGATCCTAAATTTCTCTGTTAAGTGTATCAGCTGTTGCATACCCTTTAGATAAATCACAGTAATGGTACTTGCAGACCTGAATTAACTTTGGCAAATTGCAGTGTGGGCTATGAATTTGAGGAATGCTGGTATTTTTAGATAAGACATACAGTTTTGCTTCCAAGTTAATAGGAATCTTTGTCTTGAGCTTGGAAAATAATAAATGCTTAGCTATGCCTTCGTTTATCCCGGAATCCCTCAGAAAACAACATAATTGAATAAAACCTTACTTGTATATAGTATATTAAAAAATGACATCATTTGGGGCTGTTGGGCTTTGATTCCTGTTTTACTTTCAGAGATCTCATTCAGAGTTTGGCAGTGTGGTGGGAGCCTGGAGATCATCCCTTGCAGCAGAGTGGGACACGTCTTCCGCAAGCAGCATCCCTACACCTTCCCTGGGGGGAGTGGAACTGTGTTTGCAAGGTAACTGTTGAGTCTTCTCCAGCTAAAAAGCAGTGCTTTGGATTTCTTCAGATGATCAGCAGGTGGCAGTAATTTAATAGCAAGAATCTTGCCTTTAGAAATGTTCACAGTACTCGCTAGCAAGGAAAAATATTCATTAAAAGGAAATTAATGATGTTGAGGCAGTTACAGAGATTGAGAGAATGGGAGCTGAAAAAAGGAAAATTCTACTAGACACAGCCTGAGGATCTGGAAAAGAAGGAAATGCTTAGCTTGACGTTCTATTAATTTTGAGAATTTGGGGTTTGTATGGTTTTAAAGGAGGCTTTATTTTCAGAACCAGCTCATAAATCTTAATTTTATAAAAATAGTTACATCATTCACTAAGAAGCCAACATACACTTGAGTTATGAATATGCTTTGCTTGATTTTTGTAGAGACTTTATCAGGATGTGATATACAAGTGATTATGTAGACTGATTCTGGCATTTGTGTCTGCCTCTTGGCAGCTTCATTCTATCCTGTATTTGCCTTCCCTGGGTGTTTAAAAATGCATTTTCTATAGAGCTAATGAACTGCAGTATTAAGGGCTTAGATGAATCTGCCTGTTAATTTTGCTGTTGATTCAGTATGTGGTGGTAGCTCCTATTTTCCTCAGTCAGCTTTCTTGAGTGTCAAACCAGTATGACAATGCCTGAATCAGTTTTAACAATGAGAGAATGAAAAGCCTGAGGTAATGGTTCCCTTGTAATTGCCCTAATGGCCTGTATTCCCTTGTAATACAGAATTCTCAGCTATGCCTAGGACCAAGAAACTTGGTTCTGGAATCTGTGCTGGTCTCACAGACCTGTTAGTTTATACCATCATCTGTCCCTTGATTGTATGCAGTTTGTCCTGGAGTGCTCTGCAGAATAGTTTTAAGGTGGAAGAAGGATTCAGACATTAAAAAGAAATTTTTCCCTGTGAGGGTGGTGAGACCCTGGCACAGGTTGCCCAGAGAAGCCCCATCCCTGGAAGTTTTTAAGGTCAGGCTGGATGGGGCTTGGAGCAACCTGGGCTGGTGGGAGGTGTCCCTGGCCATGCAGGGGGGTTGGAAGTGGATAAGCTTTGAGGTCCCTTCCAACCCAAACCATTCTAGGAACTGTGGCTCAGCTTTAAGTTCTGAGTCCACCCTACACTGTGTCCTTCACTATCCTGCCTGTCTTACTGGTTCAGGCAGTTCTCAGCATCTACACTGGTTTTGTATCTGTCACACTGAGCCTGAAGTGTTGATCCTTGAGCATGGGGAAACATGATGCAGGCATCTGTTCAGGCCTTGAAAGTCCCTTTGGAGGAGTTAAGCCCTAATAAACTAAATATTTTCTGCCTTACCACCAAAATCTGTTTGGCCTGGGGGCAGCCAAGCTGATGGCTGAGCAAGGAACAAGGGCAGATGCTGAGTGGTTGGTTGACACTTCCACATGCCTGAGAGAGTGCAAGAGAAGATAAACTGAAACATCTCTCTTAATCTGTATTCAATGGGATTTTGCTAAAAAAAAAATTTAAAGCAGTCTTTGCGAGGGAAAAGCAATCCTTAAAGAGAAAATGATTGAGGTTTGTCTTGTCACTTTTTTTTTTCTTCCTCACATCCTCCCTTCTCAGTGACCTGCAAGAAGAACTCACTTGATCCTTACCAAATTTTGGCTTTGAATGGGAAAATTGTGTTGAAGAAGTTATTGGCTGACTGAGTTTACTCCAGTTGCTTTAAATGAACTTAGTACCAAATATAAAATAAGCTTCAGAGCATGGCAGTTGCAAGTGAAATATGACTTGATTTCCTGTGCATTAAATTAAAACAATGGAAGTAAATAAGTTTTACATAGAAGCCAGAAAAAGTCATCAGCCCCTTGCAGTCCAAAAGGGCACCAGTTACACAAATACAGGAATTCTAGGTAGTGATACCTTTGATTAAAAGTAAAGAATTTAGGCTGGTGTTTTGCATATTTATTGCAATAAGTAACCTCTCTTGAATGTTAAAGCATTACAAATATTTTTCTAGTGACTGGATCTCTTTCAGCAGACTCACTTGGTTCATAGTCCTGAATGCCATGACAGCTGATGTCTTGCCTTGGTAGGAGCAGGATGAAGACTGAAAAGTTATCTTGCCTATGTTAGCATATCTGTTTTCAAAAAGGTGACAGATAATATAAAATACTGCTTGTTGCTGAGATTTTTATGTTTCCAAGAAGTTTGCTTTCCCAGGTGAACACTCACTCAGTTTGGCTTCTGTCAAGTTATTCTTGAAAAAAAAAAAATCAACACAGCCACAACGTAATGACTTCCATGAAGTTTGTGGAAAGATCTCAAAGATGTGTAATAAATTCTGGACTAAAACCTGCAGCAATGATAAATGTGGAAAAAACACACATTTCACTCTGAGTGTATGGGTTTCAGTTATGTTAGTCCCTTAATGGTTGCCTGCTCCTTAGGTCTTTAATAGGGAATCTTCTGCCTGGCTTGAGGCAGCTGACTACATAGGACTAAAAAGGATTAAAATCAACCCAGGATGAATGACATGGTTTAATTGCAGGTAGAGAAAATATAGATAACCTGTGTTTCATGTGATTGTCCCTAGAAATACACGCAGGGCAGCAGAAGTCTGGATGGATGAGTATAAAAATTTCTATTATGCAGCAGTGCCTTCAGCCAGGAATGTACCCTATGGCAAGTAAGTGCCAATTCTCATGTGTTACCTCTTTCAGATATAGTTAACAGTTCTACTGGTCTTGAGTTTTCTGTGTATTCTTTAATGTAAATGAAGCCCCAGTTTTAAAGCTGCTCCTTTTTTCCCCCTCTAGTATTCAAAGCCGAATGGAACTCAGAAAGAGACTCAGCTGCAAACCTTTCAAGTGGTATCTTGAAAATGTTTATCCTGAGTTACGGTGAGTTTGGGCTGAATCAGGGGTAGTGTGGACCTCTCTCCTTTGCCCTCCACAGAAATCATCAGTTTCTCTTTCTTCTTCCTTGGATATAAAGGATGTTTTTTAATTTCTTTGAGAGAGCAGTGATGCGGGCTTACAGGATTTTGGTTTTGATTAGTTCTATTCCTAAAGAGCCTTTTTTCCCCTAGCAAGCTGCTTTTTCTGCTTACTACAACTACAGCTGCAGTAGCAGGTATTTTAGAGAACAGTATCCAAAGGACTCAACTTACCTGAGCCTGAAGTTAGTCTCCTACACAAACTATATGCTCAGAAGTGCCTTATCCTCTATGCTGTTGTCCCTTGAAAGCTTTTGCCTTCACCTGAGCACATTCCTGGCTGAATGAGAAGACTCAATCTCAGTACAATAAAAGAACAGGAGTCAGCAGACAAAACAGCCTTGTATTTTTGGGAGCCAAGGGCAGATGCCCAGGACTCTAAGAAGCTCTTTCTGTCTCTTGTTCACTGTCACTGCATAATCATTAGAGTTGGGATTGGGGGTTTTTTTTTTGGGGGTGGAGAAGGGAGAAATGAGGGATAACATTCCTAGCTGTTTCCATAACATGAACTAATCTTGGAGGAAAAATCCTCAAAAAGAAACATCACTTTTTGAAAGGATAAAAAGCTTTTTGATTAATAACCTATTAAATATGTCTGTCAGCTGCGAGTCTATAAATCAGTTTGTCTGCTGTCCAACTAATGCTGGTAGTGTAATGGCAAGATATTGTGTGTGGCTTATTAAGAATATTTGGGTTTTTCTTTTCATGCCAGTAGGGTCAACTAACTGCTAGTGGCATACAGGCTTGGAATGCCAAAGCATCAGCCATTAAAGCCCTAGTGAAACACCTACACATCCACACATACTAAAGAGTCTCATAAACCAGGGGGATGCTGAGGTATGATGGTGATGCTGGGGTGATGCTAAAGTTATCCATTATTTTCTCTTACAAGTGCTAGAGGATATTTATTTTTGTTTGTCAGGAAAAACAAACCCACATCTTAAAAGCTCTCCTGGAAAACGTGCTACCTGAAGTGTTACTGAAGTGTAACATCAGCTTACTCTGTGTAACACCTCTTACATGCTTGTTCTCCTGGCTTGAATTATTGTATTAATATTGTAGTCTGAAGTTCTAAAAGGAGCTAACATGCCCTTTCTTTACTATTTGACATAAACTCATGGTCTCTACCCCACAGCAGTACTTTGAAAGGGTTTCCTTAGGTATTTCCATACTCTAGGAGTTCACTTTATGTGCAGCCATTAAAAAATAGATATCAGCAAAACACTGATTTTTTTAAAAATTCCTAACTCCTTTCTGCCACAAGCTGTAGCTGGGCTGACAAAAACTAGAGGGCTTGATGGCCTTTACTCATAGCATTAAGCTTGAGTGACCTTAAATGATGATGTTAGGTCATCTTTAATTTGCTTTTTGTGCTGAGTTTGTACGCTCATCCTTATTCTCTGGTACAAGTCTTTTTTGGTTTGTATTCTGTCCTAAACCTGCAAGCTTACTTGTGTTTGATCAGTTCCTGATCAGATAATTGCCTTCCCTCCTCAGAAAATGGTTGAGATTTCCAGATAGCAGTCACCACTCATCTTTAACCTGTCATCTTAAAAATACTCTTGAGTAAATCAAGGAGTTGAAAAAGAAATCAAATAAAAACTTAAAGAAGAAACTGAATTAAGCAGATATTTCTGGTTTTATTTTAGGGTACCTGATCATCAAGATATAGCTTTTGGGGCTTTGCAGCAGGGTACCAATTGCCTTGACACTTTGGGCCATTTTGCAGATGGTGTTGTTGGAGTTTATGAATGTCATAATGCCGGGGGAAACCAGGTCTGTATGCCATTAATTTTTTCCCCACAGTGTGCAATTTAAAACAAAACAAAACAAGCAAACAAACAAAGAAACAAACAAAAAAAAGTAGTGAAAGCTTTAAATGAAAAAGGTACAGTGTACTGGTGATGGGAAGATGGGTGTGAATCAGCAGATCAGTTGTGATAACAGATTGGCTAAATTACTTCTCCCTCAAATAAATTTTACATTTTTAGGATTAGAATCTGAGCCCACAGATTCATTCAGTATGCATCAGATTATCCCTTTCCTTTGTCTTCATTGATGTTTGCTTTTATACCAGAAGCTAGTCACCTCCTTCCTAGGAGTTTTTTACTTGTATTTCAGTTAACTATTTGTATTTGATTTTTTTGGGGTAGGGGGGAAGCAGGGGGAGGTTGTGGGACTTCTACTTAAGAAAACATTTGGGTTGTATTAAGCATATGGCCTAAGGTCAGCAAAACAGAATAGTGCTTTGATGTGATGCCCAATTAGTAATTTCCAATTTATAGTATCAGGGCATGAAATAAACTGTTTTAAATCCCAGTTTCTAGAAAATGGAAGTGCCCAAATATTATAACCTGTTCACTTACAATAAATGGAGGGTTTCAACAAATCCTTTTTACTTCTACTCTGCAAATGTGCCAAATCAAGAGCAGCAGTTATTTTAAAGAATCTAATTATGCAGCTGTGACTCCAGTTTTCATTCATGAAATATATGGATACGTGCTCCCTGGTTTGTGTGCTGCTTTGTCACTAAATTGTTTTCAGAATCAACCTGACTAAATCAAATGTAAGATTAAGACTTCAGGTACCTCTGGTAAAATTGAAGGCTGGGGAAATTTCTGGTGATGTTGTGTATTCTCTATATACACACACAAACTTGGCTTTCTTTTTCAAACTCCCCTGAATCTGACCCTCCTTTTTGTTTGATTTCTTCTGTGGAGCTGATCTTGCCAAACCAATATACACTTTGAACAGGTCCCTCTGAGAGGATATTCAGAAAGATTAAGAGGCAGAGTGGATCAAAAGTAGGTTTTATGTCCATCATATTGGGTGGGAGGGCATGAACAGAGTGAGCTCAGCATGGGAGAAGGGTTAAGGAGCAAATCAGTCTTTAAATCTGCACCTCTTCTCTTCAAGAGGATTTAAAGGCTGTTGGGATTAAGAGCACTCAGATGTTACAGGATGTGAAGACCTTTTCCAATAATTTGAAGAGTGCACTCTATGCTCAACACAACTTAAAAACAAAATAGCAGTAAAAAATGGGATTTCTGCCTTCCTTCCCTCCCATCAGGTTGATGGAATTTGGTGATGAAAAAGGGAGATGTGTATCTCTCAGGAGCTGAAAAAGTTGTGGTGTATTGGACAATTAGGGGCAAATATGTAGGGTTATGGCTAAAGGTAAAAAATGCACTTTGTCAGGAAGAGAAGCTTTCAGGTTAGTGGTGTTCTACTAACTTTATATTTCAGATTTATGACGGATTTTTTAGAAATCCTCATTTTTCAAATCGTTACACAGAGCTGTCCTGGGCCCTGAGCACACACACTGCTTGCAATTTTCCTTCTCTTCTGGTGTAGTGGAATTTGCTGGATCTTGTCCCCACTATAGCAAGTCCTAGTCCCAGATCACTGGAGGAGAACATATTTTATACACTCTGTCTCATCCCATGAAGGGCCATCACGTAGGTGTCTCCAGCAGCAGAGCCTGGAGCTTTGGTGAAGAAAATACTCCTGGGTTTTAAATGCCTTCATTCCTTGGGTGATTTCTCTTGTGTCTGGGGCTCTTGCAGCATTTTGCTTGAAAGGTGAAGGTGTATGGAGCAATTTTTTCCAGGCTCTCACTTCCCTGGCTGCAGGGTTCTCAAACACAAGTTTTACTAATTCCTGGTAGTATTTTCAGCTGTCACTACTCAGTAGAAATCTTATAAGGGGGGGACATCTTTTTCAGAGGCATTTGTGATTCCTGATAAACTCTGAAAATAACATAAGTAATTACTATCAATAATGATTCCTTTTGACATCTTAGGAACTGGACAGAACTGAGTAGGCAAGTAATTTTGCTGTCATTAGAGACTAATGCAGTGGAAAAATATTTTACACATTGAGAGTGAAAGGAAAAGTTTTCAGCTTTTGGGTTTGGGAAACAAGTAAAGGTACACACAGAGTTCTCCTGCCTTTGCTTTGCATAATTGTCATTATTGCATAATGTGGTATTTGCTACCTGTGAGACCACAGTTACTTGTAATCGTGTGGGATAAAAATTCTGATTGTTTCCTGACCATCTGTTCTCAAATGAATTCAATCATTGTTAAATCTTCAGAGTTTAAAAGTGATTATGCAAGCCAAAAATTCACTTAGGATATCTGAAAATAGGTAGAAAAAATGAGAAAAAAAAAAATAGGATGAGATTAGTAATTTAATTCCTTTCTGAAACACTCATTGCTTACAAAATGACATCTAAATGTAGCCTGCTTGGCCCTTTGTATCTGAAGTTGTTTATTACACAATTCTGAATCCTCTTCAGTTGCTAGAGAAAAGCTAATTGTGCCTTTTTAAGTAGCAACGAGCACGATTTGATAAATTAATGTGGCTTTAGTTGATCATTCAGCTTCCTTCCTCAAAGGATTATTAGACAAATGAAGAGCAATCTGGAACCTGGAGACCAGGGAGAAAGGAATGGGGAGAAGCTGAACACCAGCACAAGATCAGGCTGAGGTCAAATAAGCAGGGCAACAGCTTTCCTTTGCTCTCTATTTAAGAAGCTGCATATTTAAATTGTTTAAATTGTTTTAAATTGTTGTACATCACACCTTTGAATAGGAAGGAAGGTTCTCCCTCTCCCCCTGAGTTGGGCATGCTTGCATATTGCTTTCTGGTGGTTTCTGTCACATTTCTCACTGTGGTACAAAAACTTTTTAAGTGGGTGGGTAAGGTGGCCAGTGATGCTGCAGCCCAAGCTTGGAGGGTTTTATATGTAAATAATTATATTTCTGTACATATACCTAAATCTTTCCTCCATAGAAAATATGAGGGGTGTGTAATACACAAATGCAGACAGACAGAAATAAATGAATAGATAATTTTATATGCAATATATAAAACTAGATTAATATTTTAAAGCTGAGGACCTGCTTGCCTGCCCACTGTAGTTGTGCAAAGCCAGCAGAGGGAGCAAACAGCCAGCCAGACCCAGAGCTGGTTTGGGAATACTGAAGCAACTAGAATTACTGTATTTGCAAAGAGGCCTTTTTTTCATCCCCTGCTCTGTGGCAAACAGTGAGCTGTTTGAATGTTCATACGTAGCCATTTACAGGATTTGAACCTGTGTTAATTATGCAGAGATGCACCTTGTACAAAATGGTGTGTGCTAACACAGCCATGCTTTGTTTTTCTTTTTTTTTTCTAGGAATGGGCCTTGACAAAGGACAAGTCAGTGAAACATATGGATTTGTGCCTTACTGTTGTGGACAGAGCACCTGGTTCACTAATAAAACTTCAGGGCTGCAGGGAAAATGACAGCAGACAGGTTAGTATGTCCCAAATGCAAACAGAATACCAGGGCTGTGAATGAGGATGCAGGAATCATGGACTGGGTTGGGTTGGAAGGGACCTCAAAGCTCATCCAGTTCCAACCCCCTGCATGGGCAGGGACACCTCCCACCAGCCCAGGATGCTCCAAGCCCCATCCAACCTGGCATTAAACACTTCCAGGCATGGATGGGGCATCTACCACCTCTCTGGGCAACCTGTGCCAGGGTCTCACCACACTCACACTAAAGAATTTCTTTTTCATGTCTGACCTAAATCTCCTGTGTTCCAAATTAAACCCATTCCCCCTTGTCCTATCACTCCACACCCTTGTAAAAATTCCCTCCCCAACTTTCCTGTAGCCCCTTCAGGTTCTGAAAGGTCTCCTGGCAGCCTTCTCTTTTCCAGGCTGAACAGCCCCAACTCTCTCAGCCTGTGTTCACAGGAGAGGTGCTCCAGCCCTCTGCTCATCTTAGTGGTTCTCCTCTGGACTCTCCGTATCTTCTGTCCAGTTTTCTCTTCCCTCTTTCTCCTGTAATCCTCCTGCAGAGTAGCAGGATTAAGCTTGTGCACTGGGCTTTTTTTTTTTTTTTTCTTCTTCATTTTATGAACAAACAGAAGTGTTATCCCAACACAGGTAAAAGGTTTCACACACCCCTCCCTCCCAAGACTGTTGATGTGTATCAGTCTTCAACTGCCACATCTTTTTCCTGAAGTGGAATACGTATTCCACAGTTAATATTTCAGTGAAGAATTCTTCCTTCTGTGAAGTCTCAAGATGATGTAGTCTGTGTCTCTGAAGAGCAGGGTTTGGCTTTCCTTTCTTCTTTCTAGCTGTGACCTGTTTAGAACAGCACTGGACTCCTTCAGTGTGTTTTTGTTAAGGCAGCCTTGTGACTTCATCTGCTTCCCATACCTGAGGAAAATCACATTTGCAGTCCTGCCACCTTTTTGATGGAGTCAGGGAACCATTCATTTCCTTCTGCTAAGTCAGCAGTTCTGATTGTCTGCCAGCTCCCTTGCTTCACTGTCTCATTTTTAGAAGGTAGAAAACCGAAGTGCTGTTCATTGATGCAGGAAGCATGTTTTTGCCCCTTTTCAGAAAAGGAAAGCAAGATTTTCTTGTTAAGCCTTACAAGTACAATATGTTAGAAATGCATCAAAAAACCCCAACTTTTTATTAAACAGTCCTCTGCTTGGGATTTCCTCTCCTTGGCATCACCCTGGGCAGAGAGCTGCTGAGAGCACAGAACTGGTTGTCTTCTGTATAACAATGTTGGATGGGTTCTGTGATTTTTCTTTTTTTTTTTTCTTCAGACTGGAGGTTTCACACAGGTAACATGGTGTGACAGGGTATTTGAGAGGTGCTGAAGCAGAGGAAAATGATTTGGTATGTTTTGTGTCTGGTGCTGCGTGTTAGCTGAGGGAACAGTTGTTTTGGCAAGGCTTGCCAGAACTTGGATGCTTTAATTCAAGGATCATCAAATTTGCACACACTATTATTGCAGTTTTTCACAGCTTTCCACAGCACCAGCCAGGGAAGCTTATGAAGGCTTCAAAGGGCAGGATGGAGAAGTCATCCTTTTCCTACTTTTCCAGCTCAATTAACTGTATTTTTTCTCTTCCAGAAATGGGAACAAATTGAAAGCAATTCTAAACTGAGACACGTTGGCAGCAACCTCTGTCTAGACAGCAGAAATGCCAAAAATGGTGGCCTCACCGTGGAGATCTGTGGTCCTTCTTTGTCACAACAGTGGAAATTCACACTGAACCTGCAGCAGTAGGAGGACTTCCAAGCAAAATTGCTGTTTTGATTCGTAGACGTTGGGCAAAGTTTTGATTGAATTACTGATGTATTTCTTAAAAACTTTCCACGGAACTTATATACCTCAGTATTCCACCTTTATCTGAAAGTTAGGAGAGTGCTGAAGCAGACACCAGGGATCCAGGGGATTTGGATCACTGCAAAGATGTCACTGAACAAGACTGCAGCACAATTCCTCCTTGGTGTGAAGGCTTCAATGGTTCCTTTCTGTCTTCAGCTACATACTTGCACAGCAGATAATTAATTAACTCTAGGAACAACTGATGTATGATAGAAAAAAAAAAAAAAAAAGGAACTGAAGAAACACCTGTGGGAAACAGGGTGTGGGAGGGGAGGGTGGGAAAAATTACTAGGAGAAGGTCATTTGAAATCTCCATTTGCATAGAAATCATAGTTTGTCATTTCCAGAAACAGAAGTGTCATTTGGAAGTTTGGTTTTGCTTTTTTTTTTTTCCTCCTGCGTGTACTTGGTAATTTGAATATGAACTTTTCTATGATGGACTCTAAATATAAATATATAAAAGTATATATATTGTCAGTTCCCAATTATTTTTTTTCAGTTTTCATCATCTTCTAATTATCAACGAAGTGATTGACCTTTGTGTAACCAGAAATTGGATTGGAATGCTGGGAAACTCAACTCCATGGAGGAGCAGGTTTTGTGCTGCTGAGTGTGATGTCCCTGCTGACACTGGATGCTTTTGCTTTGCAAACTGGATCTACTTCTTACTGCTTCACCCTCACTGGAGGTCACAAAACTCAGGAGGAGAGAGAAAACAGCAGAATAAGCCAATGCATCTGCACAGATGAGTGCTTGGATTGTTTATTCCAACTTGGAAATTCCTTACACATGCTCTGGATAACTTTAAACTTGTGCTTGGTATTTGTGTTGATCATTTCTGTAATACTTTGTCTTTAAAATACTTCTTCCCGTGCTACAAAATTCTCTATAACCAGTACAGATCTTTCCTGCAGCCATATGGGTTCAACAGAGTTTTATTCTGGGCCCTCGTGAGTGAAGTTTCTTGGTCTCAAACTCCCCTTTTGAGCTGTAGAAGTCAGAACAGTAACATCACTGTCGACAGCACAAGGTCTGAATTTTACTTTGCAAGGATGAGCAGCAATGTAATATCTCTGAATTGCACTTACTTAAAGTATGGACCTGCTACTGGGGAATTTTCTTCTGTTTTATTTCTTTAAATGAAACTTTTGAATGGATTCAGGCTTGGCTCTGGGAATCAGCCTGGATCCCAGCAGATCCTGTGTGTTTTTTAACATTGTGCAGCTTCAGTCCAGCTGATGTAATTTTTTTATATTGAAATAATGTCAGAGTTAACATCAACTTTGACCTGTCCTTTCTTATGTTTGCATAGACTGTGTACTTTTATTAAAAACAAATGCTTCAATGAGCTTAGGGAAAGGTAAATCAGTACTAAATAAGGGAGACAGCATTGAGAAAAATTACTGCAGACATACAGTGCCAGGCAAGTGAGTTTGTTAAGATGATGGATCTTGGGAAAAATGTAAGAGTTGATTGTAAGGAGATGAAAAACATCTGCTATGCTGTAGTATCCTGGAAATGTTCCCCTCTTTCTTTGTTCCTGGAAGTAGAGTAGTTCCTGATTTTTTTTTTTCAGTTTCCTTTGTCTGCATTTATACATCAGGTCTGGAGGTGGTTCTCTTCTGGGCAAAAATGGCTTTAACTCTGCTAGCCAATGGGCCCATAAATACCTTCTCTGTGTGAAAATATGACTTGCAAGTAACTACACACCTTTTGGATGGGGGTGAAATCCAATTTCTCCCATCCATCATCTGACTTCTGTAATGACTAATTAATACTTCTTTTTTCCCAGCTTCACTTTCTCCCAAATTCGTCAGTTTTTGAGGCCATACAGAGGATAAACTATTTGTCAGCTTTTAGTCTCCCACTGTCTGTAGCCTTTTAGGCTAGCTGAGAACTTGAAGAACATGATTCATAAACACAGCAGTAGATTTCTTCGTATTCTGGAAAAATAAAGATGGGCTGAAATATGGGCTCAGCAGCAAGTCAGTTGTTTGACGTTTTGAAAAACAGAATTTAAAAGAAAAAAAAACCCAAAAAACCAACAACAAAAAACCAACCACTCACCTTCTGCCATGGAGGCATATTCCTATTTCATTTTGATCATAGTACATGGTACTAACTGAACTCAGCCACTGCAACTCTGAACCTGCCTCTTCACTCTGGATCTAACTAGAATTGCGAGTTAAAAAAATTTAAAAATCCATATTTCACCTCTTAAATCTTTAACTTTCTCTGATTTCCCCATGGATGCTGTGCATGGGGGTTTTAATTTGGAGCTGTGTGTTTAAGGCAGTGTTGGTTTTCTTTAAGAGAACAGGCAAGAAGTGGTGTCCTTTTGTTATGTTTACATGACAGCGTGCCAAAGTTACTTACTGTGATTTTAGGGGGTTTTAATGGTGAAGAAAATCACCCATTTTGAGAGGTAAATCAAGAGCCCTTGAAGCAAATTGTGGTGGAATCTCCTGAGAACTTTTCTTACCATCCTCAGAGCAAGAATGGTGATGATGTTTGTTTTGCAGATTTTCAATACATAGTTTGGAAACTGGGTTGTTTTGGTTTTGTTGGGGTTTGTTGTTTTGGTTTTTTGTTTTTTGGTTTTTTTTTTGGTTTGAAAAGTCTGCTGTACAGAGCTTGTACTTTGTTCATTTTATAGATGGAAACCATCCTTGAAAAATTGTTTAACTTAAATAAAGAAGAATGCTTTATAGAGAAGTGTGTGGTTATTAATATAAACTGAGGAAAACCCAGAAGTCTGCCTGGACCTTGTAGGTTGGAGTTGTTTCCAAATGCTTAAATTCACTTGGATGTTTCATAAAATTCCTATTTGAGAAGTGTGTGTATGTGGGTGTGTATTTGCATTTATGAAAGAAAAGAGGATTTGTTTGTATTTAATATGATAACTTTCAGGCAATTGTCTGATTTTTAGAAGCTGCTCTGCAGTCAGCCCCAAGAACACATTCAGCTGGCATAACCTGCAGGACTGCATTTGTAGGAAAGATTTAAATACCCTTTTGTAGGAAAGATTCTACCCTTTTAATTGTACAGACAGACTTTTGCTTCTCAGGCTGGAGGAAAGGAGAGTTCTTGGGTGCAAATTTATTCTGCCAGTGTGCCAGAAATCTGTGACTAGTTGGTGCCTCTCAAAAAGTCTAAATTGCAGCAGGCAAATGAATCTCTACTAGTGAAAATAAAAAGGCCCTGTCAAACTGCAGTGAATAAAAGAAACAAAAGAAAAAAGAAAATAAAATTTAAAATTAATAAAAAAGAAAAATAAAAGAAACAACATTGCATTTACAGATAATAACTGAGAACCCAAAGGAGGATCCTCCATCTGAAATGCTCTTTGACACCTGGGAACTGACAGGTAATATTAAAAGATAATTCCATCAGATTTCTGGCAGTAGGAGCTTTTAAGCTAATCCAATGTCAAATGCAGAATTATGTCTCCTTGCATCTCTGGAGCTTTGCACATTCTCTGTGTGATGGTTACTTCTTGGTGTAAGTATCAGAATAGAATCAATTGTCCAGCAAATTCTCCATGGTCTCACCAGAACTCCATGGTTTCCTTTGCCTTACACCTAGGTATAAACACAAAACAGTTTCCCATTCAGTGTAATCAGTTTTCTGGACTTTGAGGTCATGCTTTTGAACCACTTTTTATGCACGAGTTTACTCTGCTTGCCTATCAAAAAAAAAAAAAACAAACAGGTACCTTCATACCTTTTTTATTATAAGGGAACATTTAATCTTTCCTCTGTGTAGGTGAACAAAAACATTTTAAATCCTGAATTTCCAAGAAGGTGCCTGCATGCCTTTGGGAAGGAGGCTGAACATCAGGAGAGATTTACCTGTTACCTGCTTGAGGTAAGGACTCTTCTCTTGTTTTAGGTGGGTCCTACAGAGCTTTGTCCAGTTCTTGTCTGGGGTGTTATTGCCATGATTTTAGTGATTTTGAAAGTCTTAGAGTTCCCTGTACAAATGCCAACATCTCCCTTGCCTTACTTAATATCTATATATATTAAAAAAATGTAGATACCTTAAAAAATGGATGTGGTCCTGACTTCCATGCATGTATCCTCCTCCAGCCTGAAATAACAAAGAATAATTTCATAGCATTAACTTGTTACAGAACTCTTGAACAAGGAGCTTGTTGCTGTACAGAATGGTTTCAAATTAATAGAAACCATGGAAAAAAAAAAGTCTGGGATAATAAGCCATGATTGCAGAATGAGCACAAGTGTCAGGGTTGCATCTTTGGTTAGAGTGCACATTTTATTTACAGCCTAACATCCAGTAGCTATTTTAAGATCTGCCAGTAATCAAGCTTAAAAATTGGGAATAAAGTCAGTCCCCAGATGTTCTCTCTGTACAGCCCTCCAAGAGGGTGTCTGAATGAGTGCAAAAAACCCTTTTGATCTGATTTGATTATTTGGTTTGTTGCTCTGCATGGAGGAAGGGACCTGTTTGAAGTCTCTGCCCAGCAGATGTTTTCAATCCAAGGATTTGGTTTTGGTTTAGGGGCGTTGTTTGTTTTTCCTAAGAAGGATCTGGAAGTTCCATCTAATGTGGAAGTTGTTTTCTGCCACACCTGAGTTAACTGAATCTCACCTTTGTTAAGCTGAGCATTGTGGAGGGGGGGGATCG
>JAAWXA010000011.1:13717336-13787255 GCA_038090715.1 Florisuga fusca
GAAGGAGGGGAGGGGGGAAGAAAAAAAAAAAGGATGCTTTGCTCTTTCCTGCCACCTTTCTTCCTGTCCTGCAAGTTGTTTCTGAAATGAACATGAGGTGGATTCCTGAACCAACCTATTTGTTGGTGCTGAGGGGGAGAGGGATGCAGGGATGCTGATCCTGCCCCTCCTCCCCTGTGTGAGCCTTGGAGCAAGGTAAAGTTGCATAAAATGTATGAAGTTGCATAAAGATGCCCATTATGATGATAATTATTATTTTTTACTACTACCACCACCAAAACAGTCTTACTGGTAGTATCTGAGTCTCAAGCCAACAGTGTCTGTCGTGGCAAGAGAGGAAGGAAGAGCAAGAGGGAGAGAATGTGAATTTAAAGTTGCATCAAGGTCTTTGGTTTCAGCACCAAGCTAAGGTTTGGTAGGGACTTTCCTACTTGGCAGGCACATGATGCTTTGGTTTGGACACTCTTGAGAAAGGAAATGCTCCAGCTTGCCTGCAGTTTGTGTTTTGTGTGCTGTGGTGCAAACCATGCTGGGGTTGGGCTCTCTGCAAGGAATGTTTAGCAGCTGATCTGAGTCCTTCCAAACCACCTTCCAGCTACATCAGAGCTGCTCAGTCCAGGGTCACACCTGCAAAGCTCTGGGTTGCAGTAACAAATTTTCTTCAAGGAAAGAATCCCTATTTTAACAATGTGGTTACACCTCACCTGCAGTATTTACCAGGATTTACCAGGACTGATTGCTCAGCCTGGCTGCAGATTGTGGTTTTTAAGCTGTGTTCAATTTAGTAAATACTTTTTATCTGGTGTCTGATAAGAGAAACTCTGTGGAACTCTGCTGGCACTTCTGAAATTGCTTTTCTGCACAGAGCAGTCCCCTACCTGCTTTATAGTGATCCTGGGATGGGAAAAACATCACCACCACCACGCCAGAATGAGTATTTGAGCAGAAAGACGTGATGCTAACACTGAGCTGAGGGAGGGGATGGATGCTTCTTCCATCCAATCTCAGAGGCAGCTCCATGCCAGCTGGCAGAGGGTTGTTGGGCAGAGTAATGGAGAGGACTTAAAAAAAAAAAATAAAATTAATCTGAGAGGCAGTGAGCAGGGGAACATCACACTCAGGCTGGAGGAAAGCTGACAGGTGCAGAAGGATTGATTTTTTTTTTTTATTTTTATTTATTTATTTATTTATTTATTTATTTTTTCTCTTGGTGATTTTTGGATGGGGACTTTCTCCTGTGGCTGGTGCAACTCTGCTTGGTTATGTTTGGAGAGCAGCTTTTCCAATCCAAATGTTCAAGGGATGCCCCTGGGCATTAATTCACAGATTTGCCTTTATCTCACTTTCAGTGTTAAAGGACTTTGGGATACAGATGGACTAGTGGGCAATGAACTTCTCCAGTTCCTGAGAGTGATTTGCAGTTTATTCTGGTGTGGCTGGCTGCAGATGCTCATCTTGTTCACAGGAAATCAGATGTCTCTCCCATTTCCCTCACAACTTTTCAATTTTTTAGATTATTATTTGGCATCATTGTAGCTGACTCTTTGCCTTTATTTTTTCTGTCTGTCCACAAGAGATTGAAGTGGTTTTGCTTTTCTGGTTCCTCAAAAGCTCCAAGACATTGCTGCAGTTTGAAATCCTGCCTCGTTGTGTCTTGGGGGAGCCTGAGTCTTGCAGAAGGAATATCTAACCCTCCTTTTAAATGGGAATACGAAAAGGAGCACATTTTGCCTTGTTGCACCTTGGTGTGTTCATGTTGCAGCTGATACTGGTACCAGGTCTCCTCCAGGGAGATTCATCTCATCCAGGTTTGTGGGTTCCCTGTGTGGCCGAGAAACTGCTTTGGTGATGCTCTTGCTCCTTGGATGAAGGAAGGGCTGTGGGTTCCCTGTCAAAACCTGCAACAGATTCTGGAGTAAAAAACAAACAAACAAACAAAAAAACAACAAACTTAAGCTAATGAAATACCTGAGTCCCATGGCAGCATCTCTGGTGGGGGTGTTCTGGGGAATCCTCTCCAAGCCCTCGACATGGGGAAGTGGGAACAGCAAAAGAGAGAAGACCCTGACTCCTCAGTTCTCATCTCCTGTTACCTTTTGTTTTCTTCATCTCTCATTCCTGAAGCTGAAACTGGCCTGGGCTGTAACTGGAGGAAAGGGGAGGGTGGAGGCAATCCCTGAAGAGACTGGAGATGGTTTTGCTTTGCAGGGGGCTGATGAGCTCCCGTCCCTTACCCTGTGTAAAGTGCTGCTTCAAGTCAGGGATAAAGATGCTTTAAGAGTGTCTGTGCTTTGACTGAGTGCTGGCTGGGGGCACCTTCCCTGCAGTGACATTTTTTCCCCTCTCTGCTCCTCTCCAGGGAGAGAGGAGCAAGTGGAACAGGATATTAGAAAACATGGCCAAAAGGAACGTTACGTTTGGCTTAATTAAGAGAGACTGCGTGGCTGGAATTATTAATTGCAAAATCTCTTGAGAATAATTTCACAGGAGATGGAGTTACTGCAGGCCCCTGGCCTGGTGGGGATGGATGGCATTGGTTTAAATGACAGCACTAAGGTGCTGGGGGTGTGTGTGCCTCTCAGTGTTAATCAGATCCTGGATTTCATCATTTCAGAAATGAAATTCCTTGGTTGATTCCATTAGTGTGGGAAAGATGATTCCCATTGCTCCTCACACCTCAGCTCCTGTAGCCTGATCACACACAGCATCAGCTCTGGCCATGGCAAATCCAGGGAGCAAAGTGATGGCCACCTGAGGGTGACTCTCCAGCAACACAACTGTGGAATTGTCACAGTTGGAAAAGACCTCGAGGGTCACCTCACCCAGTTAACCCCCCCAAAAAATTGTAAGAAACTCATCATGCTCTCTGGAGCTGTGGAAGTGCCACATCTACATGGGTTGTAAATCCCACCAGGGCTGGTGACTCCAGCACCTCCCTGGGCAGCCCATTCCTCTGCCTGACTATGGGCTCAGTAAAAAATTCTTCCTAATATTTCATCTAAACCTCTCTTAGTGCATCTTCAGACCATTTCCTCTAGTTTTATCATTATTTCCTTGAGAGAAGAGCCCAGCACCCACCTCCCTGCACCCTCCTTTCAGGGAGTAATAAGGTCTCCTCTCAGCCTTCTCCAACCTAATCAATCCCAGTTATCTCACAGGTTTTGTTCTCCAGACCTTTCACCAGTTTGGTTGCCCTCTTCTGCACTCTCTCCAGCATCCCAATGTCCCTCTGGCAGTGAGGGGCCCAGAACTGGACACAGTGTTTGAGTTGTGGTCCCAATCCAGGGGCACCATCACTCCCCTACTCCTGCTGCCCACAGCAGGGAACTCCTGGGAAATTCTCCTTTGGTTGATGTCCCAGCTGAATGTCCCCATTGCTGTGTGGCTGCTCTCCCTGCACGGGGCTGTTGATCATCTCCCTAGGTCCCTCCTGCCTCTGCTTGCCTATGGAGTGATGGATGGAGCCACCCGTGGGTGCAGGGGCTGTGCTGTGGTTGTTGACATCTTCAGGAGCCTGGATACCTCCCAGGCCACGTTCCTGCCATTCCATCCTCCCGATTGAGGTATCTGCATGTTTCCAGCTTTGGGGTGGGATGAGCCAGCCCCCACTCTGTGCTGCAGGCAAGCACTTGGGGGGGTGATGGCTTCTGGAGCTTGGATGTGATGTCTCAACATAGAAACCTGTGGGTTCCTCCCCAGCTGCTCAGCAGTGACCACTGTGGCACAAAAAAATACAAGGCAGAGGAGAAAAGGAACCTGTTTCTTGAAGGAGCTGATGGTGTGAAGGGGCCAGAATGCCTTTCAGACATGTTCAGGGTTATCAGTCATCACCCTGTGGTCAGTTGTCAACCTGTATGTTGTAAAAGATTTCTGAGTGCTCAGAGGTGCTGAGCATGCTTGAATCTCTCCTCTCTCCCCTTTTTTTGATACTGAGAAGCTTCAGAAAAATAGTCACCTGCTAGGGACCGGGTCCACAGAAATGTTAAATAGCTACAGGGGAAGGGTTGCTGCTGGTTGCTTCTGCTAATGTTTAATAAAACAGTCCCTGGAAATCCAGCTTTTGTTTTCTTTAGTTTTCTTTTGATACCTTAGGTGCAAACTAAATTTCTTCCCGTGGAAAACCAGAAGTTATTCTGAAGAAATACCTTAAGGAGCATCCTGGGGAACTAAGCCACAGGAGACATCCCAGCAAGAGGTCAGTGTTGAGCCACACCAGCACCTCCCTGGAGGATGCTCCAGAGCATCCCTGGTTTGCAGCTCTGTGAGCAGGGGAGAAGCAGAGATGCAAGCCCAAAATGGAGGGGACATCCCTTTTGGGGTTGCTCACAAAGACCCAGTCTCACCCCCACTGGCTTTTTCTCTTCCAAGGTTTCCCTTGCCTTTGTGGATGAAGTTTTACACTGGGAATTTGTCAGCTTGGAGCTGTGAAGCCACAGTCAGCGGTGGAGGTCTGGTTTTTGCCTGCAAAGGACAATCCTTGCCTTTGGAGCAGGAAGGACAAAAGGTTGGTACTGGTCAGAAGGGATGGATCTGAGAGCTGGGACTGCCCACCCCTCCCTGCCTGGGAAGCATCAACCATGGGGGTTGGGGAGAGCTTTGATTTCCTAGACTTCAACACTTGAAAAAACTCAGTTCTAAAGAAAATGCCTTTGAACTCAGGAGCTGGATAAAGCTGTGGGGCTTCCACCTCTAGAGGTCTTAAAGCAAGGACCCATCATTTATTTAGCAAGGTTATCCTTTCACCTACACACCCAGAGGACTACCAAACACCTTCCCCACCTATCCCAGCAAAGAACGAGACAGAAAAGCACCCAGTAATGTTATCTGACTGTATTTCAAACTTGTTGATTGTAAACAAACTTTGTTGAAAGAAATAAAATCACATGACAAGATATCCCAGTGATACTATAAATCCATTTTGTTATTGTTGCCACAATTCATGGTTCTTTATTTTTATTTATTTTCTTTTTATTTCATTTTTTTTTTAAACTCAGAATTTAGCTCATGGTGTACAAAAAACTTGTAAAAATTTATTGCAAGCGTGCCTTTGTGTAGAACAAAATCAGTGTCACAAAAGTAGTTCCCTGTCCCATGCAGAAGCACAGGTGTGTGGCTCTTCCCATGGAGAAGTCACACACCTGGGGTTCCTGAAAGACTTGGCTGATACAAAATTGCTCTGAGAAGTTCTTTAAAAAAAAAACACCAAACCAAACCAAAAAAAAAAACCCTGAACCAAAAAAAAAAAAATCCAACCAGCAAACCAAACCAAAAGCAATTGCAGTGTCTGCCTTACCTCCAGAACTGACTTTTCCAAAGGAAATCTTTAGAATGATAAAGAATATGGAATTTTGCAACAGAATTGCAGCCACTGATGTTCTGAGCACAGCCCACTGGAGGCATCTTGAAAGCACTTCTCAGTGTTTGGTACCCTCACTGCATTTGATGGAAGTTTTGCATATTGAAAACAAATGAAAACATAGAGGAGGAGATTCCTTGTCCAGAATCCCTGTTCCTGTTCCTCAGGTGATGCTTCCTTGGACTGGGAGCTGCCTGCCCCACAGAAGTGCCTTTTTTTTTTTTTTTTTTTTTTTTCTTTTTTTGATGCTGCTGAAGATGGATAGCATTAAGAAAGGGCATGGAGTGAGGCCAGGGATGGAGCTAAAGCAAGGTTTGTGTTGCTAAAGCAGCTGCTTGTGTTACGCTTCAGCCTTTTCTTTTTCATTCCAAGGCAGAAAGGAAGGGAGGGGGTTACACATGCTGGAAAATTAAGAGTTGGAAGGGATCCCCTGGATGCTTTCTGTATCCTGCCCAACCTCTGAACTCTCCTCTGCCTCCTCAAACCTCCTCTTCTTAAATGCCTCCTTGACTGATTAGCCTCACCTCTATGGGATCTGATTCATCTCTGACATAAATTCAGGTCTCTAATATCTCTAATATCTAATAATATCTCTAATCTCACTCCAGACCCAGAGGATCAATTTATTTTTTAGTTTCAGTACCCAACAGCCGAAGATTTGGCTTCGTAACTAGGAGGAAAAAAAAATAAAAATCCAGGTTTCAGAAGTAAGTCCAAGAGACAAATTGATTTCATTTCCATCAAATGGGTAACTCTGTTTCATAGTGGTATGAGTTGTTCAGCAGTCACCTTTTGCATACACCTTGACATAGATTAATTGGAGAACAAAACCACAAAATTACTTTGATACCAAGTAAGTCGGGGTTCTGGACAGACAAACCTAGTGTGCTGGGCTTTGCTTTTTTGGTTTCTAGGCTTATTTTTTTTTTTTTTGAAGCCACTAATGAAAACAGGACAAAATGCTCCATTTAAGTCCAATGCATGCTGTAAATATTTGAAGCATGAAAGCATGCCAGTGCCTGTAGTTTAGAAAGAAGAATTGCCAGGGCTGGGAGCAACCTGTAGGGTCTGGCATCTTCCCTTCCCCAGTAAAACATGTGTGATGGCCATGAAATCTCTTTTTCCAAGGAGCTTGGAGGCCAAATTACCCTCATCAACCCCCTCTTTGTTTATCCAACCAGGTCCTGCATGTCATGGCCCCAGAGCCCTTTCCCACTAGGTCCTCCATCCAGGTCCCCCACACATCCAAGGGTTGTTGCAGTGACACCCAATAAGCACTTTTCAGAGTGGTGTTTCCATGGATTTTTTTTTTTTTGCACTACACACAGCATGGAGCACCTTGACATCTAATGCAAGCAATCATTACTTCAGAAGAGTGATACAAAGGGGATTTACCACTTTTGTGATATCCTTTTTTGTTGGTTTTTTTTTTTGTGATACCCAACAGCTGTTCACCAGACCCATCAGGGTGGAAGGGATTAAAAAAAAACAAAACAGAAAACCAACCAAACAAAAAAAACCCCAAAACCCTCAAAGAAACCCTCTCTAGACCATGTCAAAAGCCCCTCCCTGAATCAAATCTAGAGCTGAGGAATGTTCCAGCCATTCACACAGGAGCAGTTTTGGGTCCATTCAGCCCTGATGGGGCAATGCAGTCAACACCTTCACAGTGACTGCAAATAGTATAGGCTTCAGAAGTTATACCCTGTTCAATCTGAGGTTTGCAAAATAGCAAATGAATACTCCAGAAGTAAACTGAAAAGGCCACTCTGTGTTGTCACCTCTTCCAGCCTGACCAAGAACCTGCAGGATGACTTGGATGTGCTCTAAATTCATGGACTGAAGGAAGCAAAAGGAAGCATTGGGCAGGCAACTTCTCCAGGGCTAGATTTCTGAAGACCCTGAAATGTTTCCCAAAAGAAGAAGAAGAAACCTTCTTTGTACAAAGCACAGATATTCTCAACTGTTCCCCAGCAATGAGATGATGACAATGGGGCTTTTCTTGATTATAATAATAACAACAATAATAATAATAATTTTAATAATGATAATGGCAATTTTTTTTTCATGAGAATGTCCTTAACGTTTCTGGACAGAAATGTAATTTTGGGAAGACCTGTGAAAAGAAAACAGATATTCCAAGAAGCATTTGGATGGGCTTGCATTTGGGTTGCTGATGATGTGATCTGTCTGTGCAAAATATCCTAGTTAAGGGCAGGCCAAATAGATCCAGGTTTGAGCTTATGTTCCTTGCCTTTGTGAAATGTTCCTTTCCCTCTTTTGCCACAGGAATGTTTTTCTCAGATTGAGATGAGCTCTGGTTTTAAAACCAACCAACTTTACATCAATCCTAGCAACAAGGAAATGGGAAACTCCACCACAGAGATGGGTGGAAAACTTCAGGGTCCATCTCTAAGCCTTCTCAAGTCAGCCTTAGTGATTTTTTGGCTGAATTTCACATGGATTCCTGGACTGCTGCAGAGCTTCAGATTCTTCCCTTCTCTCAGCTCTGGATTCCTCTTTTTTCAGGTTTCTTTTCAGCTCAGTTTGGCTTTGACTCAGAGAGGTGGGTATGGAATAAGGGATTTGTGCTGATGAAATCCCTAGCCCAAATGTTCAGGGTGGGACAGTGCTGAACATCCTTTCAGTTTTTGTTTGGAAAATGGTCTGAAAATGCAGGACATGGAAAACACAAACATGGAAAAGCAGGAGCATGAACTCCATTGACACTTTCATCACCCCCTTTGCCTTGAGGGCTGATAGGGAAGGGGAAACTCCTGTTTGAGGAGGTGAAAGCCCTTTGCAGGTCTTGTGTGGGGAGAAGCACACGTGCTGCAGAATTCCCCACTCATCCTTAAAATCAGTTCCAGGACCTGGGGACTCAGACATCTCAGCCTGAGATATTGGAGGCTTCTTTAACTGGTCACCAGCTCAAGACAGGCTACTAAAAATATAGGAAGGAAAAAAAAAAAGAAAAAAAGAAGGAAGAATAGAAAGAAAAAGAAAAGAAAAAAGAAGAAAAAAAAGAAAGAAAAAGAAAAAAGAAAAAAGAAGAAAAAAAAAGAAGAAAAAAAGAAGAAAGAAAAAAAAAAAGAGGGAAATAAAACCCCAAAGCTCTTTAGAAGAAACCAAACCAAACAAAAAAACTGCCAGAGAAGTGGTGAAGCTGGAGGTGAAGAATGGGAATGCTGGTTTGAGTTGCTGTCCTTAATGTCAGTGTGGCAACAGCTAAATTTATTTTTCTCTGGGAGCTGTCTGAGGAAAATAAAGTTGTACCCTTCAGAGACTTCAATAGATGTGGATTCTTGGACTACCTTGTCAATGTAGAAGGGTTGGGGTTAGGGAATAGAAGTGGAAAAGGGAGATAAAAGGTCTTTAATTTGTGCCCTACTGTTGAGTGCACAAATGGGCTGAAGGAAAAAGTGGCAGAGTTTCTGCAAGCCCTTGAAGTATTTTTCAGCTGAGACAACAGCACTGGAAACCATTTCACAGTGGCTTCTGAGCTTCAGTGAGTGTTATATTACACACTGAGAAAAGAAAGATGCTTTCCAAGTAGGGATTGTGGCAGGATAGACATTTCTTCAAAGAGGTACTGTGCATAGAAGGTGGTCAGGATGTCTTATTGAAGGTCCTGGTTCTTTGAAACAAAGTTTGCATACCATAAATATGTGATTTTTCAGTTTTCAGAACAACTTGTGAATGAAAATTCTGCTCGGCAGGAGAGAAATGAGCCTTGATGAGCTCCTTTGTCTACTCCAGCTTCAAATCTATTTCTTTTTTTTTTTTTTTCCTTGAAATAATGTAGGAATGGTCTGCTGTGACCTGGTTGGCATTTCCACTACATTTTAGCTACTGCTGAGTTTTGCCAGCTCTGACCCAGATTGTCTCAAGGCTACAAAAATAACCCAAGGAAAAAAAAAAAAACCCACCCAAATTTGCTTCCATTTCACAATTCACACACACACACACTATAACTAGCATCCTCACACTACTTTGAAACTAAACCCCTCCCCCTTTTTTTTTTTCCCCTTTAACTAGGGTGAAGCTTCAGTGTTCCAAGCAGGTGGGGAATGAAATCTGAGTAAGCCAGTTTGCAGTTAGCAAACTTTTAAAAATTCTTCCATTTTCCCCTTAGTTGCTTTGCCTCCCCTGTCATAACCTAGAGCTAAGTGCAAGGTGGTTTTTTTCAACGAGAAATCTTTATTTTCCTCAACCCTATCCACTCCCAGTCAATAAATGGAGAAGATGAGGTGGAATAGTCATCTGTGGATACAGGCTATGCTTTGGTGGTTTTTTTTGTTGGCTTTGAGAGCTAAAATTCAGGCATTTTGTACATATAAATATATATAAATATTTTTGCTCATTTATGGAATGTTGATGCGTGGATGGTTAAGGCTAAGAAAATGAAAATCATTGCAAAGCTATCATCACTTTATTTTCATTTTTCTCCTTTACAAAGGAGACTAAAGCATCTTCCCTGTAGTGGTCAGCCACTGTGTAATCCCCTGCCAACACCAATTCTAGGGAAAACTACTCAGGACCCAGTCCCTGAGGCAAAAAGCTAGGACCTCATGATTTAAGCTCAAGTAATCCACACAATGAACAGCACGTTAGTGGAAAATAAAACATTCCAAGGCCTTGGACCTGCTGCCCCCTGAAAAAAGAACCAACATTTTTCTGTACAAGGTGGCTTAGATCAGAGCCTTTAAGCACACACAGCCACGTGGCCATTAGCCAAGGGCTCCAGATCTAACTCAAGAGGCAATGACAGAGCTGGGAAGTGCTGTGCTTACTCCTCAGAAGTGCCAAGTGGCTCCCAGGAGCTCCTGCCAAAATCCCCAAGGCTGCTGGGGATATCTGCATCTTCCAAGTGCTCCAGCATCACAGGTGGATGCAAAGAAGCTGGGCTCCCATCCAAGCTGTCCCATCAGCAAAGATCCAGTCAAACTCTTCCTCACTGCCTCAATTTTGACTACCAGATTAAAAAAAAAAAAAAATAAAAATTCTACTAGCAGGGCTGGCATTGCCTGAAGCAGGGAGCTGACACTAAGAATGCCATTTGCCTTCTGGAACCTCTGTGGAGTTTCCTTTAAAAATAATACTACAAAAAAAAACTTGGGACTTATCTTGCTGAACATTTCTTCACAGTTGCTCCTTCCTCTTCCTTAGGAAAGTGACAAGACCCAGCTATGCACACACTCAGTCTCTGCAGGGATGACAGCTCATCCCTGGGCTCCTAAGCAGCTTGGCATTGCCAAGGTCTAGAGTGACACAAAACCTCTTCATTCCTTTGGAGACCAGAAGAACCTCAATGCACAAGGTTTTGTCCTTTCTCACACATTTCCTGGATGGAGAACCTGTGGGCTGAGAGGTGGAAAGGGATGCTCAGGAAACCCAGTGCTGTTTTGTGCAGCTGGTGGGCAGAATAGGATCTGTGGGGCAAACAGAACCAACCCCTTGGTTTTCCTGCAGCCAGGTGAGCTCTGCCAAAGTCTGAGAAAATAAAGACTTTGGTGGAAAAAGAAAGATGTCAGTGCAAAGATTCTAGTCAGTAATTCACTAACCCTTGCTGGGCTCTTCTTCTAGGATCATTTCCATGCTCTGCACATCACAGACTGATGGTTCCTGGGGAGCTCTCCAGTTCATCCTGGTTACCTTCTACTGTCTCTTCCAAGATGGATACACATCATCAGGTGAGGTTTACACTGGTAAAGAACTCACTTACTCACTCCTTTCCTCTTGAGTCAACCCAAGTCAGTCTTTGGTAGAACTTTTCAGGCTTGGGGACCTAAAACCAGCTGGGTCTCTGGGCAGCAAGGTTTCTGCCCTGTAAGTTAATGCCACTCTGTTGGTGCCCACCCCTGCTAACCTTTGGATTAAAGAGTTTTTTGCTGATTGAGTGGTCGACTGAAATCAATAACATGTAAAGGGCAAAGCAGAATTTCACCTCAGTATCAATTCTCCCCTGTTTCCAGCATAGCTTTCTCTCTCAGAATTGTTTTCGGAGTTTCAGCAAAAAAAGTTTCAGCAGCCTTCGGATTCCATCAGCACCAAACCACAGCATTTCAGCCACAGGCACCCACTGCTGGCAATGCTTGTCCTGCACAGCATCACTCAGAACAGAACTCTTTGGGCTCATTCTCTTTTGGTAAGGTTTAAGGTCTGGTTGCAACTGGACTTCTTTCTTTTTTTTAAGAGACAAGGCTATTGGCTAAACATGTCATCTGCTTAATTACAACTGCTGTGACAAACCCTGAATTCTAAGAAGAAAAATTCCAATAGAATGCCCTGCAGGGATAATGGGAAACACACTGCTAGTAGTGAATTACTGTGTCCTGCTAAATGTGTGCCAAATAAAGTTCTGAAAAGGACCAAGAAAGTCTCGACATGTGCAAAAGGAAAAGAAAGAAATTGTTGCTCCTAAAAACTTAACAGTCTGTTACATCAGGTTTTTAAGCAAAGTTTAAGGTACAGGTGAACTCAAGAAAAAATATGATTGTTATGCTCTGATTTTTCACCTGTACACTGACCCTGGCAGTAAAGATGTGAGGCAGTATTACTGACTGGTTTACTCACTGCTAATACTTACAGTATTACTCACTGTTTATTTGTGTATAAAATGTTTCATCCTGGTTAAAAAAGAAAAAAAAAAATCCATCTCATGTGTTCCCAATTTAAATCCACTAATGTATTTGGTTTCTCCTAATTTTGCTGCATTCTAACTGGGATCAAACCGCCTTCCATGACAATAAAAACAAAGAAGGG
The DNA here is from genome assembly GCA_038090715.1 of Florisuga fusca. Classification (NCBI taxonomy): domain Eukaryota; kingdom Metazoa; phylum Chordata; class Aves; order Apodiformes; family Trochilidae; genus Florisuga; species Florisuga fusca. The sequence goes on from JAAWXA010000011.1 coordinate 13,729,458, forward strand.
GGAAAAAAATATGGCAAGAAAAAGTCTTAACTGGTCCTCAGTTGCTGGCTGCTTGCCTGTGAAGGTTTTTTTTTTTGTCAACACACTTACTTTAGTGGTGGTGTATCTAACCAGCTTCCATTAGCACACTGGGAGGAGAGCAGAGATGCCTCCAAGGTGGCATCCACAGCCACAACCACAGCCCCTGCTGCTCACTTACCTTCCTTGTCCCAGAATTGACAGAATTAACCAACTCCAAGTGAGGGAGAGAGTTTTCTGTAATGCCCACCTAAGACTGCTGAGCTACGTCAGCTTCTGACAAGCTCTTAGCCCCAGAGGAACTTTACAAGATGACCCTTGGGTGGTTTTGTTCCACAAAGAGTATTGAGAGATGAATAATTGAAGTCTGTTTCTGGTGTACAGATGCCCACTGGGCATTCCCATGCAGGGGGGGGGGGCAGAACGAGATGATCTTTAAGGTCCCCTCCAACCCAAACCATTCTAGGATTCTAGGATTTTGTGTCAGCTTTTCCAGTAGCACTTTCTGGAGGGATGTTTACATCCAGCTACTATTAGGAACAAAGTTTCCCCCCCTCTCTAGTAGCATCACTTGGCATTTCTGGGTAAGGACAGCACTGGTGGTGTCACGAGTTCCTTGCTTTGCCGTTCCAGGTGTGGTTTCTTCTTCTTCTGCTCACCCTCCATCCCCTGCCTAGGCCACCAAGAACAATGCATCAATGGGAGGGTGAGGTGTCTTCCAAGCCCAGAAGCTCCTTTACAAGTCTTTCCCCAAACTGTGCACGGCTATACCTTGTCACGTGGTAGGCATCTGACATTTTGTAGAGGATGTAGGCATTGTTTATAGCGATGCTGATGGCAAACCAGAACACTTGCTGCCAGGTCTTGTTTGGTTTGTGAGAAATGAAATACCTAGGAAAAGAGAAGGGAAGGGGAAAAAAAAAGCACTGTTCAGCCAAAAACTTGCAGCTGGGATGCAAGAAGACCAGACAAAAATTCAACCATCCTGCAGGAGAAGCAGGTCCAGGGCTTGATACCTGGTGCAGGCATCACCTTCTGAAATATGATGCATGTATTTGGCAGTTATTTACAGGGGAGTTGCACAATTTTGGAGATTTCTAGCAGTTTCTAAAAGATCAGACTTCCTTGCTCTCAGAAACAAACCCTCAGCAACAGCCTCACCTCTGAACCATCTAAGTGAAAGAACTCACAGACTCCTCCACGTGATGGGAGCTCTGGGTATGAATCCCTTCAATTTGTAACTGAAACAAAAAAAGCCTCAGGCACATAATGTGACAGTTTAGGCAAGACTGCTGATGCTTTTCCTCTTGTTTATCTCTATTGTGAGCAAAGAATGATTTCTGCTGCTGTCAACAGTGGGTGGGAGGATGTGGGGGCAGAGGCAGAGCGTGCAGAGCTGGTAAGTGGAGCACCTCTCCATGAGGCAGAACTAGAGAGGACTGACATACTTAAATTTAGGTTCTGACTAATTCTAGGGCTGCCAGAATATTCACTTCTCAGTCATAAGATTTCCTACTTTTCTACTTCCACTTTTCAAGTAACCATTTAGATCCACTCCCTCACCTCTTTTTCTATCGATTTCCTCAGATCAGATCCCAACATTGGTCTCCAACAACCACCTCTTCCTCTTTCATCTCTTCTACTGAATTCTTGCTTCCTTGACCAGAACTGGCTTGGAAAATCCCTGCTGCTTTTTCACTCTCCTCAATTTTTGGTTCTTGAAAGCTTCTGTATCTCATTGCTATTCCCAGAGCCAAGCACTGCTACTCTTACTCATTTCTGTTTCTCCCTGCTACATTAATACTGAGGACCCCAGTTGAAATTCAGGAGCCAAAATATCTACATTCTACTCTCCCAGACCATCGAGATCAACTTTATATCTGCAACTGAATGTCTTTTTCCACCTAAACCCCACCTGCTGATAGGGGGGGAGAGCTGAGCTTGCCTGAGAGACTTGTAGGGCTGGTAGACCCTTGCTGAATTCTCTGTTTAGCCTTCAGTTTGATGTGGGAACATCAGCCTGTGGGCTCATCTTCCCAGCACTTCTTAGAAGTCATTGACAAGATGCTGAGAACAGAAGACTCAACATTTTTTTTGACTGATGGGTGGGTAGATACAGCCTCAACCACACCAGGAATGCAGCCTGCAGAGCCAGTTTCTGAGGTTGGACTGGAACAGGAGATTTATCAGAGATTAATTCTAGGAAAGCAGGATCGGGCCCTCAGCTGCAGCTCAACATGAAGAACTCAAATGTTGCAGCAAGAGAGGGGTGGAAGAAACACAGACAGACAGACAGACAGACTCTTACTTACTTGCTGTATTTGTCATCATATTTGCAGATGTAGCTGAGGTGAGCAGCAAAGGCTTCAACTGCCAAGGGGCATGGAATTTCTCCACTTTTTCTCTTAATTATAACTCCTGCATCAATTAGAAACATAACAGTTTGACATCCCCATCATAGCTCTAGCAATTGAAAGATACAGTTTCTGTACAGGGGCTATTCTAGAATAAACCTTATTAAGAGTTTCTGCCCTAAAAACAAGCACATTACCTGTAACAGAGATCTTAATTTTTTTCTTAATTCGATTTTTTTTTTCCATTGGTTGCACACTGAGTGAGTAGAAGGGGAAGAGGAGGGATCATTTTTCAGCTGGAAATGAAAAGGTGTCAGACACAAACACTTTTACCATACATCCAGGAAAAAAAAACAACCCACTTTGCCACAGTCCTATGGCAGGCCCCATACAGACAGTCCCTCTTTTGGTTCACAGTGACTTGTGGTCACATCTAGAGCTACGAGCTGATATTTTATCCTTAGAATTTTGAAGGCTGCAAATGAGTCCTTTGAAATTAAATCTTTTTTTTTTTTTACCTCTAGTCATGGGGGCCAAAAGCAACAGTACCTCCACTCCACTAAGTGCTCATCCACACAGCCTACAAAGAACACTACAGCAGTGTTCATAAACCCACTGCCCTCCCAATAACCTCCCCTGGTTCTTCCCTGATTTAATCCTCCTGTCCTCTGTGTTTTCTCCATGGGGAAGCTGCTCATAGGAGGGAAGGATAAGTGGAACAAACTCGTAGAGCTTTACTAAGGAGTCTGCTCCCTAACTTTTGCCTTCATGTCCCCATAATGATGCTCAGCTCTCCAGGGTATGGACTGTCTCTTCCTCCATGTCTCCAGGACTGTGTCCAGTGAGGATCCCTGCTCTCCCCCAGGCACAACACAATTTTTCTCCAGGTCTAGAGAAGCCCAGGCTTGGCTCCACCTTTTCTCAGCATTGCTCCAGTACAGGTACCATCCTGGGCTCTTCTTGTCTCCTTCCCACCTCCCGTTGCCAACTCTTTTACAGTCATCCCTAAAATGCTCCTCACGTTTTGATTACAGACTTCACCATTTCATTCCTTCAGCTGGAAGTCTCATTCCATCCATCATCTCTGTCAAGCCCCCTGTGCTCTCCTAGCTGGAAAGCTGTGTTTTGAAGCAGGACTTCTGGCACACACTAAATGTCATGTTACAGCTGAGCCATATAGCAAGTTATTTGGGGTCTTCAAAGTCTGATTTTTCAAGAGTCCAAAGTTTGATCACCTCTAAATTGATCAATATGCTCCCCTCTCACCTCCCCAAGCTGGGTACAAATGCAGCCCATATAAATAAATCCTTTAAGTTCATATGCTTATTACAGTGATTTTATGAGATTTTTCATGAGTTCTACAAAAATTTGGTCAGCTTGAGTTAAAAGAGGCTGATATACCACCAGCCTGCTCCTCCAGTACTGCAAAATCACTTTCCAGCCCACCCTGGCAGGTCAGGAAAGGGTAATTATATTCCTGATGCCAGTGTTTTACCAAAAAAATCCCCTTATTCCTCCTTTTGCTCTCCTCTCTTTTCTCTCTTCCTCCTCTCCTCCTTTTGAGGAATTCTATTTCCTTTGCAATTTACTTTGTATTCCCAATCCTTAAAAAAAAGCATCACTTCCTTATCTTGAAACCCACTTTCTAATATTCCCCAGACTCATTCTGGGCTAATCCCACAAGCTGATTTTTTTCAGGAAATGAGATTTCCAGCAGATACTCCTCATTCCAGCCTCTCCTGAGCTAAGAACCACACAGGGGCTTGGACAACTGCTTCATAAAATGGTGAGGGCTGCCCCACATCTCCCCTCTTCACAAGTCACTCCTGAGCTGCCACCATGCCACCTGCAGCTCTTTAGTCCTTGTGTCTCTGGGCCAAGATTGGTTTTCTGTCCTTAGTCTTGTTGGTTTAGCTTTTAAATCAGAGGTGGTTGGTGAAGAACAGCAGCTACTGCTTAAAAAGATCTTGGGTTCAGCAAGTTTTAGCTTGATGTCATCCTGCAGTGGAGCAAAGAGAGGTTGCTGCTTTCTCCATCCTGACCTTTATGAAAAGCAAAACCAAGCTTGTAGTTATGTTTGGAAGGTGGTCATGGAGATGCTCGGAAAGCAGGCACCAGAACCTAGAGTGGAAAACTAAAAATGCATCCATGTCCCAGGGATGGGGAGGTATGGGACAGCATTTGAATTACCTGTTTAGAACAAGGGTGACTTTTTACTCTTGAGGGTCCTAATCTCATTTGGATTCTCAGTACTTCTGTAATACAGGCAGAAGGAAAAAACTAAACCCAAGTTAAAGATTGAGAGATTTAAAAATGGATCAAATTTTGATCTGGGCAGAAACTACATACTTGATAGCAGAGTTAGCAGGTCATTTTTGCAAGACTAAAGGACTAAGACATCTTTTAGCATCTGAGATGATGTATTATGACATGTCACTTGAAAACATCCATAATAAATAACCTGCTGCATCTAAGAATAGTATACATAGATCAGTTCTGACAAGTGTACTGCCCTCCTGGTGCCTCTGGCTTGGGTGGGATTTGCACTCCTGAGTACAGACAAGCTTCACCTTCTCAACCTTCTTTTAAATTGCCATAAATAGCTCATTATCTCTATCCACCTCTTTTCTCATCCTAAATTTTGTCCTGACCACCTCTTGCCTCCTGTTTTTAAGGTTCTCTCGACTGCCTCCTGCATCCACATCAACATTTTACACTCAAAAGTGCAAACATGGACCACGAAATGCCAGGTGAGCCCACTGGCACCACTCCCTGCCCACCTTCCCTGTGTGGGTTTGATTCCTCTTTGCCCCAACCTCCTGTAACACCCATGCTCAGGAGGTCTGTGCTACAGCTTTTCCCCAAGGAGCACTGATTCCTCCTCTGGCTCCTTTCTTTTTCCATGCCTCAAGAGGAGGTTTGGTGGTCCAGCTTCAAGTTGGTTTCAACCAGCTTCGCTGCACTGCCAAATCAGAGGGAGGCAATCTGGTCTCCTGCCTTCCTATGGAGTCTCCATCTGTTCCCAGCTCTCCACTAGAGCCTCTCTTCCCCCCAGCACCATTCCTTAAAAAGCCAGTCCCTGTTTTCTGCTCTGATTCACTGAGAACTACGTCTGCTCCAGCCAGCATTTGGTGAGCAATGTGTTGGGCAGGTTTTGCCCATCACAAACACAGAGGTCCTGATCAGGGGATGTTCAGCTGCCTCACACACACCCTCTGAATCCCACCTCTGGCCAAACAGACCCAAAGTGAGGCACAGGAACATCAGCTCACACCTCTGTGTGCTGCCTCTGAAGGATGCTGCTTCTGCTCTCTCCTATAACAGGGCACTTAACATTGACATCTACAGACAGAGTCTTTTTTCTAGTAATGTTTATGAATTATGAGTGAAGGCTCTGTGCTAGGCTATAAAAAACCAGGTGACATCCAGTCAGTGTGGCTGAATAATCTCACTCCAGCAAAGTGCACAAGGGAGACAGCCCAAATCCACATCAGGTAAACATGTCTCAGAGGGAGCAACACTGCCTGGCTTCAGCAGGGTCCCCAGAGTGTCCTATTTCCTTCATGTCCACATTTTCAGCATTTGTCCTCAGACACCAGTCCATCCAAGTCCCCAGGTCCTTGCTCTGCTGGGGGTGCCTGGCAGAATTCCTTGGGATCAGCCATGCCTTGCTAAGGTAATGAGCCTTCTGGCAAAGAACTGAACACCACATTTCCCAGCTCCCCACGGAGTAAATTCAAGACTTTAACTTTGTTTCTGTAGCCTGTACACACATGTGAGAGTCACCCAGGTCTCACAACACGAGTGCACAAGATGCCTTTGAATTGGTGGCTTTACATTTAAAGGTTTAGGTTGTTCTTATTACACATAAACCTTTATCATAAAAATGAAAGGAAACTAAAACAAGACTTTCACCAAAAGATAAATTTCAAAGAGTTAGCTCATCATATTGCATCTTACAGGAGTTTTCAAGCCTTCTGAAAACCATTTGTATACTTTTGAAAAGGAAAAGGTTTCAGTACCAAGAAGCTCTTTGCAATTATTTGAACTATCCAAGTTATCTGCTTTGGTTTCTTTTCATCAGCTGCTAAAATCAATTTAACATACAACAGAAAGCCTTCTGCATATTTACTTCTGGAAAAAAAAAATATGTTTCTGACCAAGTTTTTTACTTGGATAAGATAAATTAATTGTAGGATCTGCTCAGAGTTCTATGTTCATCACAATGTTTATGAATTTTTTGATAAGAGCAACCCTGCAAGATGCCTTGTAGTGGGGTCAGTATAATGTTACACTACAAACACCTCTTCTCTGACCATCAGCAAATCTTCATCCCCAAAAGGCCACTGCCTCCAGCAGCTCAGGAAAAGGAAGCTGCATTGGCAATCAGCTTTTAACCTTTGTATAGGAAAAAAAAGAGCTGTAGGAAGAAAAAGGGGAAGCCACCACTGCTGCTGTTCATCTCGGTTGTTATAACCAAGATAAATCAAATCCAGTGATTCAGTTTGCCTTCTCACATAAAGCATGTGGACTTCCCAGATGAGCAGTAGGGATGTTGCTTACCTTGTTGAACTGGTGAATAGGCATTGGTCAGAAAACGAAAGTGTCCTTTATTGTACCAGCAGATCAAGGACATGTTTCCCTTCATTCTTATCCTGTACTGTCCTCTGGACTGGGGAGTTTCAGGGTTGTTGAGCATGGATGGAGGTAGACCTGTGCAGTCACTCTTCCTGGCACTCAGCAACCCACAGCAGTAAATCCCTGCATGTGAACAAAAAAACATTCCCTATCAGCATGGCACAGACCTAGAAGGCAAGACATGGAGCAAAGCTGAATGACCAGACCAGAGAAAGAGCTTGTCCTCCAAATTTTTAGTCCCAGTTAGCCAACTGGCCTTCTCCTGTAATACTACAGATTTGTGTTCTACAGGAATGGCTCTGGCAAGCAACACAAGTGCAGAAAGTCTGATTTCTTGATGACATGTATTGACACCTCCTGCCCAGTCATGATGAAATGTTGACAATGAACTGAAGAATTCAGGATATCTTCCCAACAACAACACCTATAATCTGTTTCATATTCTTTACAACATGTATAAAATTTGACTGAAAAAAAAAAAAACACAACCCAACCAAAACCCACAAACCAAAACCCAGCAGTGATGTGGAACAACTCAGAATTTATGATTCAAGAATGTCCATGATGTTTAACTAAGAAAATAAATTGTGGGGGGAGCAGGGAGACAGAGAGCATCTTACACGTTGACTGAAATAAATTCTCCTACATGACTCCCATGATGCTTTCAATCACAATATACATAGCTGAAAAATTCTGGTTTAACCCACTGCTTCACTCTGCTGACCAGCTCTGGATTTTCAGCTCACTGCCCCTTGTACCTGCCCCATCTGGTTTCTTAAGGAAATGGTGTTTTGGTAACTAAGAACCACTGAAACCACTGGTTGGTTTAAAAAAACCAAAATGTACCAGAAGGATGGAGAAAATGAAAATGTAACTTCAGTGAAAACAGATCTTAGAGAAAGGAGGTAAATTGAGCAGTGCCCTAAATGAGTGAGCACTGATCTTGTCCTGCATGGACATCAGAACCTCAAGAGGAGACATTCTGCTGCTCACAGCTTTTTGGTCTTTTTGTATGTGAAAAAGGCAATGAGTAAAATTTACCACCACAAACCAGGTCTCAGTGCAGCCAACTAGGTCCAAAGAAGATTTGGAAACATTAATAATGGCAATGCTTGAATTTGTCATTTAGTTGTGAAATAATAACAGCTTGCTTCTGTTAGTCCAGGAGAAGAGACCTACCTGGTCAAATTAATTGAACTCAAGGAAATCCTGGGTGGAAATTTCTTCAGTCTCCCTTGGTTTTGCATTAACCCACTGACTGGATACAAAAAAACTGGGCATGGAAGCAGGTGACACCTGTGAACACCTTTCATATGGCAGCTGAACTCTCAGCTCAGTCTGCTTGATCAAATATTTTTTTTATCATGCTGAATTTTGCAGGTGTGAAAACTAGAGATCCAAAAGCAGAGCATGTGGTCCAGCCCCTGGGCAGGCTGGTGGCCATCTGCTGAACTGAGGCCAGTTTATCAATGTCCTTCCTGTTCACAGTTGTCCAAAACTGTCCTAAATAGGAGGCAATAATCACTACCCTTGACCTACAGAGTAGATTCCTGTTAACACACCCCACAACAGGGCTGGCCATCTTTTGCTGCCAAGTCACACTGCTTACTGGTCTTCAAATCACTGGCTACAAAGACCTCCAGGTCCTTTTCATCAAGATTGTTGAGAGGAAATACTACATTTTTGGTAGGTGCCTCTTTCTAGATTTTACAGAACTTCCTTTAGTCCCTTTAAACATCAGTCTGGGTTCCCCAGAAGTTTACAGCTCCTAAGCATTAGCTTATTTAAATCTTCCCCTGATAGTTACAGAAAAAAAAAACCAAACCCAAACTAGCATAAAGCATTTAAGACCATGCCAATGTTTGTTTTCAGTTCTCAGTGGGGTCATTCTACCACTGACCCTGTTCTAAGACCAAAAAGTGAATTCTTCTTGGATGAGAAAAATAAATTCATCAGCTCAAAAATGGGTCTTGAACTCACCTCAGTATAGAGGCTCTTCTGCAGGCTTTTGAGACACTTCTTGGTCCTGCTGGGGCCCTGTTCAGACTGACTTGGCCATATATCACAAAAGCATTGCTGAGGGTCACTGTGTGATGGATCAGGAGAGTTTTCTCTGCTGAATCCTCCTCTGCCTGCTTCTCCCCAGATGGACTGCCAAAGAGTTGGATCCCAGCAGGTGCTGGCAACACATCTTTGCAGTAGTCTCAGTCAAGACCATCTCTTCAGGGCTCTTACTGACTTCACCACTCTTTGCCATCTCTAGGATCTCACCTCTGCAGGTTTCTCAGAGTTCTTGCAATTCAACAGCCCCCTACCAAACCTGTGAGCTGGCCCCATGGCAAACACAGGCATTCCCATCTCCTTATTAAACAGAAACATTCCAATTCTCCCCATCATCTGCTTTACAAAGCAGTGCTACTTTGCAAAGCAAATAAATTTCCTATTCACCCCATAATTTTAACCCTAGGAAGGTGACAGCCTGTACCAGTACAGAAGCTGAATTTTGGCAGCAGCTGTCAAATACCATTAAAAGCCTCATGAAGAGGTACATACAAGTTCATACAAGTAATGAACCAAACTGAAACCTCAGTATAGCATCAGCATACCTGATCAGAGAGTTAGTCAGAATTACATCTGTTAAAAAGACAGACGTTAAGACAGACCTCTTAGAGAGACAGACCTGTTAGAAAGACCAAATTTGCTCCCCACTAGAAACTGTTAATTTCAACTGTCTGTTCAGGCTAAAGCCCATGAATAATTCACTCTAGTGAATGCTTTAAATTATCTGTCAGTAATAAACACTGAGCTGGTTCAGTAGTCATGACTTTTTTTCACCAGGGTTAGGGACCAACTGGGTCATGCCCTATTGCCTTTATCCTTCCCCAGCTGAGCATAAAGGCTGGGACTCAGCAGCCAAATTTTTGCCTGTCAGTCTTTACATTTAAGCCTGACATATCTCAGGTGTAAGGATTATATTGGTTACCCCTCAATATTTTTCAACACACACTTTGCATCATTGCTTTGGTAGTCTTAAAAAAGAAATGCTCACAACCAGCTGTGAAAACAGCCATTTAGTAAAGAACAGTCTCTGCTCAGAGGGAAAAACTCCCAGCATGCTATAAATATACTTCAATTCTTTTCCATTTGGCTGTATGGAGCATTTGGGAAACCATAGCTGCTTTTCTGAGAATATGATGTTATTCCACTGGACTCTGGGAGCTTCCAGATTACCTAAAATAATGTAAGAGCTACAGGGCTCAACAGAGAGAGCCCTCAGTGCCTGGGAAGTCTGAACTCCTTAGCAAAAGCCCTGCTACAGCTTGTTGGCCTTCTCATTTTAAATGAAAATCAAGATATGGTCTCAAATCCCAGTCCTTCCCCTAGCTTTGGGCTGTATTTTATTAAATGAATGCCCCAGGTGGGTTTAATTTTCTGCAGTGGAGAACATATCAGAAGCAAAACTCTAATATCAGTCAGAAGTGTGTTGAAGAGGGAAACAGCCCTGGAGCCTCTTCCTATGGGATGCACAATGGCAGCCTTCCCTCTGACTGCTCTGAAGCGTCTCTTGGAAGCACCACAGCAACTCTGGAAGGCTGTCCTGGCTGAGCAATGAGCCAAGAGTTACACCAACATGACTTAAAAGTGACTGCAACTCAAGGGGAGTCACAGTTCTTCAGCATTTCTGCATGGGGCTTTTCCACATCCAAGGGGAGGGGATATTTGACAGAGAAGATGACCTGGGATTACTCTCAGCACTAGCAGGAAACTGGCTGGGAAAGGCACACATCCATGGGTGTTCTGCTGTGCTTTTGCTGATGTGGATGTTATTATGCTTTCAGAACTAATAAATATCTTCCCAGGGCAGGTTTATACCAGCAAAAAAGGGAATCCTGCTAAGGCTTTTGTAATGGGGCAAAATGTCATCTAGAGAAGCCACATCTTTAAAAGGTTTTAAACCAGCAAGGAGTTCTAAGGCACACTCCCATCTTTTAGTCTTTCACAGGGGGAACAGAAAAACCACAGGTAGCTAGGAAATCCCTTGAAAAGTCCCCCAGGCCATGGAAGAAATTAGATCTCACATTTCTAAGGCAAAGAACAAAAGCAAGGGCTTTAAATACCCTCATTAATTTTTTTTTTTTTTACATCCTCATTTTGAACTTTGAGAAGACTGAAGGAGGAAGATTTAAAGAGTGACTTGGAACGTCCTCTGCATAGTACCTTTTCATGAGGGAGATCTTCTCTTGGAGATGAGCAGCTTAAGCAGGAACTGGAAATCCCAATTCAGCCCATTGGGAGCTTTTTAACTTGGTGACAGAAGGGTCCCTAAGTCTGCCACCAATCAAACCCAGTGAGTCACCTGATACACACCTTGCTTCTCAAACTCTTCAAAGAGATTCAGGCTGGTAATGCTTGGGCCAGTGAAGATGATGTAGTTCTTCCCAGAGGCATTCTGACAAAGGTTTTTGGCCACCATACTGTGGAGCTGTGGTTTGTTCTTCAGAGCATCCAGCCCATCAGCACCACTCCCTTCTCTGAGATGGACGTAAATCTTAAAAGAAGAAATGGGAAGAAAAGTCAGATGGTTATAAGGAATCCAGAGGGAATAGCAAATGAGATTACCAACATACCTGCTCAAATGGAGACAAGCTGAGAATCAAGGCAGCAGATACCTTTTACAAACTGGTAATATCTAAAGCCCCTTTCAAAGGGCTGTTGCTTTAAAACCAGCTCAGGTTAGCTGGCAAACCCACTAATCAAGACAGCATCCTTTTCCTCAGCTTAAGGACTCCCTGAGGTTCTTGCCACTGTTGGGCAGTTTGAAGACTGCTTAGCAGGAAAAGCCTCAACTCATAACTGGGATTATGTGTGGGACTGGATCTGCAGGAGCTTCAATGCTGCCAGTAAAAGGAGAGCAAAAAAAAAGAAGGCCCCTACAAAATGACCAGAACGAAATGGACCATCAGCTTCACTGCTGAAATGTTCAGATTTCTTTTTGTTGGCAGCAACCATTATAAATGAGAAGAGTCAAACATACACACACCCAACCAGCCAGAACATCCTCATCAAACTCTCCAGGCACAGTGCTAATTTTTAGATCCTTTTACTTAGCTCATGGTTTGGAAAGAACCCACCAAAGCAGACTGAACCAGGACTGGACCAGGACTGGACCAGCACAGTGCAAAATGCTGCTGCTAACAGGGAAATGCCCACTGAAGTAAAACTGCTCCTTCAGTCCTAAAAGTGATCCCTCTAAAGAAAGTCTTCTGCACTGTCATGAGGAGGAAAGCAGGTAACCCTTCTTTGTACACAAGTTTTTGATTTTATTTCACTGGTTGTGTTGTACAAGCAGAACTTTCACTGAAATGGAACATCTCTTAAAATGAAACGTGCATCTGATCTTCATCTTCTTCTAAAAGCTGGTAGAGAGAACCTGCTGGCATGAGAAACAAGAAGGAGCAGACTCTGTGTTCAGTCACTCAAACAGCACTGTAACACCGTGGAACTTGAAAAATTTTAAAGCCACATAAAAATGCACATTTTCCGAAGAATTTGCTTAGGTCTGCTTTCAGGACTTCAGCTCTGAAATACTCCTTTCTTTTAGGAATTCTGGAAAATCTTACCCATCAGAGAAAAAGCTGAAACTTGCTCAGTTTTCAGGGGCAGGGAAAGGAATTTTGCCTTGTTTCTTGGAGTCATGGATCCACCATGAGCTTTTGTTAAACTTGCTTAAGACCTCAACCACCCAGCCCATGCAGCACTGTCTTCCATTGGAGCCATTATTTCTCCTCCCAACACACTCCTCCATAAAGCCAAGTTCCCTACAATGCTCTGACAATTGCAATGTGTGCATTTGTGCAGTCATGCTCTCAGTAATTCAGATCTCAATGATCTTAGATGGGAATTAATTTCAAGTAAACAGCTTCTCCCTATGTTTAGACGGTGTTTCTCCCAGCACAGGTATTCTAGATGTATTCATGTAATATTCCCTAGCAATTGGACCAGAATTCCCTAGCATCATGGAACAGACCCCCAGAGGAATATGTTATGTATGAAATCTCAGATATGAGACATAATTTGTATTTTGAAGTAACTGATGTGCTAAAAAAAGTTGGTGCAGGGACAAATGCACACTAATTTCAGAAAGGAATAAGGCATATATTAAAAGGAAGTCTTATATATACATAATTTATCTTTTTTTCTCCAAAAAATCCCTACAAAAATATCCCTTTTTTGTTGATAGAAACCAGTGTCCAGATGAGGACAAAGGCAGGAACATTTGCAGACTCCCTGATAAAGCTCCACTCACTTTTGAAAGCTGTCAGATTTGTGCCTTCCCCAACGCTGAGGCTGAGGACCAGTTAATTATAAGTCATTCAGGTTATTAATTAGTCAGCACAAAGGGCAGACTGTTCCAACCTCACAGCAAAGGTATTTCATTATTATTGGCATCAAAATTAAAATGAGGTTGCCAGTAAGACACCAGAGAGTACACAGCAAGCCCTTAAAATCTACAGGCAAGGCAGTGGAGACAGAAGATGCAGACAGATTACTTTTGACCTTGGAGGAGCAATTGGGCTGAAAACAAAGCAGGGATCCCCTGCCTAGGAAAGTGTCCTGAGCCTTCCCTCCCCTCTTGCAGCAAATCTTAACCACACCAGTCTTCCCTGCTCCATCCTCACTCTGTGTTCCCTCTGGAACTCCTCTCCCCAAGGGATGAGGCAGTCTGCTGGCATCACTGGTGCACCAGTTGGTCCCTCACCAGGAGCTGGTCTGGCTCTGCAAGCAGCTACTTTCAGGACCATTCCCACCATGCAACCACTGTTGTTTTCCCACTAGGATGCCACACATTCCATAGGTTTTGTTAGCAGAGCTCCCTGTGCTCCTGGCACATTGTGCTCCCTCAAGGATCCTTGGCAATGGCCACATTCTGACTCTCATCCCCCCTTGCCCTGCTCACCTCCTCACTACCCTTTACCCAAACACCCCTATACACCTTCCTTCCTCCTCCAATAAATATATCTCCCTTTTTTTTTATTTTCCCCCCCTTGGGCATTTTCTTGCCTATCCAAGCACAGCCTTTCTCCTTGGCAGATTTTTTTTTCTTGGTTTGGACAAGCACCATTCAAAGCTTTGTCATGCTCAGTCCTCTTGGGAAGATGGGTGACTGCAGCATCACGTTGGAAGGCACAAAAGCTGCTGTGAAACAGGGGCTGGATACAAATGATTGGTAAAGGCATAGCTTCAAACACCCTTGCAAGTGCCCAGGATCCCATATGGCCTTTGTTTTCTCCCTCCTCATCCAGCTCATTTTATTCTACTTGAGCTCATTAAGATCCTGCCTACTGAAGCCCACAGCATCCCCCCTTCTTCTGTAATGCAGAAGTGGCATTTATCAGCCAGCAGTTTGCAGAAAAAACAGAGAAATGTCAGAAACTGGCTCCAAGACCTTCACAGGCACAGCCAGAAGCTGCTCCCCCCAATTTTTTTGTTTCCCCAGGGGTCCTGGTTTGCCCTGTGACAACGTTATGGCTTTGTGCCCTTTCCATGTGCTCCAACAGCAAAACATCATCTGAAGTACAGGCTTGACAACTGCTGGTGGACAACAGATGGAGATGTTGGCAGCAACATCCTCTGCTTCTGTGGCTGATGGAGCAATGCTTCTCAAATATCTGCAGAGATCAGTTTTGCTGTGTGTCTTTTGCTCGTGGCTTCCAATCCATTTGATCTGCAGCACCAAAAGGGGCAATTTCTATAGATGTGGCATCATTTGTCTCAGGAGGCAACAACAAGAGGCTGAAGCTCTTTATCCTGCCTTGCTGAGACAGAAACTGAGCTTTCTCTAGTTGTCCCTCAATTATTTGCTTCTTATCAGAGCAGCTACACCTTCAGTTCTGCCATCTCTCTAACTATTTTCAATCCAACATGTTTTAATCCCACAGGCACAATTCCAGCTCTCCTCACAGTGTTTAATTCATCCCTCAAACCTTCCTCTCTTCTGCCTTCAGTCTTCATGCAGCATCACAACAATCTCATCCCTTTAAAAGTCTGACAGGAAGAAAAGACCTTCACGGTCTCTGGTTCATCTTTCCTTCCACCTACAACTGCTTCTGCCTCCTCCCATCACAAAGCCAAAGGCAGGGATCAGTCAGAATACCTAAATGCCCAAGTTTTAAGGTATGGGGTGAAGATTATGTTGAAGATCTTCCAAAACAAGAAAAAAAAACCAACCTGCCAACTGTTCTGGAAAGAATATTTGCCAACACAGAGGCAATCAGAAAAGACATCATATTTTTGAGCAGCAGGTTTCACATGCTGACAGATGAGAGACAAATCAGTTCAGAAACTCCAAGTACCTCTGGCTAGAGAGTCAGACTACTGGAGAGAATGCTACCAGAGGACAGAAGGTCTCTGGGTTGATATCTGTGCTACAAGCTTACAGGAATTTCCTTGCTCTGTGCTGACAACTTACTCTATGGAAAATTCATGTGGGAGGTTCATAAGGTCTTACTAGA
The DNA here is from genome assembly GCA_038090715.1 of Florisuga fusca. NCBI lineage: Eukaryota > Metazoa > Chordata > Aves > Apodiformes > Trochilidae > Florisuga > Florisuga fusca. Next base: position 13,744,981 of record JAAWXA010000011.1, read on the forward strand.
AACTAGGTGAAAAAACCAAGCACTTAGGAAGAAAAGCTTCATCTTGACTGCACATTGAAGAGTGGCCTAGAAACTAAAATATTAGTGATTCCATGTATATTCAAAGCTCAGATGGGACACTGAAAGCACTTGTGAATAGCACACCCCAAATACTCCACATGGATAAATAATTGAAGCACCCCAGGGCACAATTCTCAAATGAAACAGGTGACATTTGGAGGGGAAAAAAAAAGTGTGGGGGTAATAATAAGCAGAAGGAAGATATTGAAGGCTACATTTAGTGAACTGTCTCACAAAGGACAGGCCCTAAATAACCACAAAAGAGAAGCCAGGTTTCTAGATGCCACAGCCATAAGAGCAAAATAGCAAAGAATGGTACTGTCATACCTTTGGGATCTTGAACAACTATCCAAATTAACCATTTTTCTTACAGACTTCACAGCCAACTATTTAACTGCTCATTCCAAGCACCACTCTCTAAATCCTGCCTCACTTTGTCTTCCTCTCTCTTACCATGGTTCTTGGGAGATCCTCTCATCCAGTGCAATATAAAATCTTCTGCAGGCTGTATTCTCCCCTTCTTTAATTCTCTCCTCTCAGCCAGCTCCTAGGTCTAGCTCTTCTTCAGCAGCTGTTGGCACTACTGATGGTTCCAAGACTGGAATTTTTCCTTAGTTTGAGCCTCTCTTTGAAAGCACCACTTGAGGGGCACACAGCTCTCCCATTCTGTTCCCAGACTCCCCCAGCTCTTGGGGCTGTCTATGAAGGTCTTTCCTTGGTCCCCATTTCTTCTTCCTTTGCCTCCTATTTTGAAATATTTCAGCCTGCATTAACACACAGATCCTGGCAGCAGCTGTGTGCTGAGGACTGGCAAATCTCTGCTTCTCCTGCACATCTTTTTCATAGTTTCTAAAAAGATCATGGTGAGACTGGCAGAGAGATGCTGGTAGAGTTGACAGTGCAAGACCAATCTGGCTTAAAATAAAGCTCCTGGATTTTCTTCCCCTAAAATCACTCCTCCATGTGATCTCTGGGGACACTATGAAATCTTACCTGTATGGGGAACCTACAATCTGTGGATCACCAAATCCTGGCTTCTCCCTAGAGCTCCTCCTAGGTCACCCACACCTAAGTCAGGCAGCTTCATTGCATGCAATGGCTCTGTCACAAAGCCTCTCCTACTCTTTCAAATATCTAAGAACTCTCTGGGTCTCTTTTCAGTTACCACAATCACCTTTCTTCCCTTTGTCCTTACTCAGATGCATCTTGACCCCCAGCCTGTGCTCTGCCCCAGAGATCCCTGGTGTGACCCTTTGCTCCCTCCATGCCAGCCTCCTGTCACTCCCCTCTTTGCAGCATCAAATGGAAGTGGGGCTGGGAAATGGCAACAGGACTTTGTTGTTTAACCCTCCCTACTGAGCTCTTTCTGTATTTTTAAGCACACTGAGCCCTGTGCTTGCCCTGTGAAGCCAGACATCCCACCACCAATGCCAACCAAGGTCACGCTTGCTTCTTTCCATGCTGCCTCTCTCCTGCCTGGTTGGAAATCAGCACCAACCTCTTTCCTTTTGCTCCTCAAGACCTTTCTTAAAAAGCCTCCCAGTGCAATTGTTAATTTACACCTTGGTGCTGCTACATTGCTTCAGTGAGCTCCCTCTGTGTAACCAGCAGCCCAGCTCAGGTGCATGGCCCCCCAGCTGCACGCTGGGGCCACAGAATTCCACAGCCCTGCCTCCAGTTTTAACTAAGAAAATGGCTATTGAGCAGTGAGACATGGAAAAGTGAGAAGAAATGGAAGTCATGCAAGATAAGAGAAATAAAAACTATCAAAACTCTTCTGGATGTTGAGGGGAATAATATGTAGTGGCTCAAGGAAGAAAATATGTAAAAGGCTATAAAATCTCAAGGAAAATAGAGAATCTGACAACTCAGTAACATCAAGGACCCAGCTCACTTCCTAGAGGCCACAAGGCTGGTGAGTGCCTGGTTTGTTCAGGCTGACTGGGAGCAGTGTACTGGTGCCCAGTGGTGTGCAGGTGCCAGCTCTGTGCCAGTGAGCACTGCTGGGTGCCTCCTGCTGCAGATGCTCTGAGCAGCCAAAAAGTGACCAAACTCAAGTGCTTTGCTGTGGGAGGCTTCACCTTGCTTTTAGCTGTTAAACTTGCTAGGGCAGGGGATGTCTTTTCATCCTGCCTACAGCAGAAAGGATGTGAGACCCTCACAAAGGAGACAACCAGGCAAGGGAAGTTTTATCATCAGAAAATCCACGTGCCACAGATGGGAACTAAAAATTAACCTTCATTCCCACCTGCAAACAGGCACTAGGACTGTGTGTAAACTCTGGGAGAGATCTTTGCAATAGGTCACATTTAGGTGTTTGTTTTCCCATTCATCTAGAAACATGGCTGGAATGCCAACTCCATGGAAATGAATGGGGCTGGCCCATCAGACATCTGTGCAACTGTTACCTGGGACCAGGGGGACAATTGGCTTTTAATTGAGATCTGAGTTTCTCAGATGCTGACAACATCTGACAACTGCAGACATTAAAAAGCCAGAGCCTGGTGGGAGCCAGAGGAAGAATGCAGATAGGATTTTCCAGGCAGCAGTGACTGAGAAATGAAGGCAATCAGCCTGACCTTGAGAACCTCCTCAAAGCAGCAGCTTCATCAGTGTCTTCCAGCTGCAACTCTTCCACCACCAGAGAAATTGCCAGGGCACTGCTTAAAGAAACCCAAGGGCTCTGATTAATCTCTAAACAGAACTTAAAAACAGGCTGAAATGCCACCATTTCTGAGCAGCTTTATTAAATGAATGCACAGATGGACAACTCTCCTGCAACCCTGACCTTGATCAGAAAACTCACTCCAGGCTTCTTTACCCCTCCTTTTCCCAGGGACTGAATGCACTTCTTGGCCATGTTGTGAAATTAGAAATTCTTTGGGGCCACTAACTCAGTTTCCCTGAATGCTGGAAAGAAGTTCTTACTCCTTAAAATCAACAGGGTTATGAAGGATTGAAGCTGACTGTGCTCACCCTGCTTGGAATCAAGAATAAACCACAGCATTTATTATCACTGCAAGATTTTTATATTGGTTTGGTTCTTCTGCTGCAGCTGAGAGCTCTGCCACTGATCTGTGGAGCAAACTCAGGCATCTTCCTTCACTGAGATTGCTGCTCTTCAGGGACAGAACCATTTCTTACCCTCTCATGCAGGGACCAGCCTGATCCTGGCTGCTCCCTAAATAACCACCGTGGGCCAAGTCAGTGTGGGAAGCTGCAGAGACCAAATCTTTGTCCTTAATCTGTTCTGACTCATCATCACTCCTTCAGGGGAAGCAGGGGAAGGTGGAAAGTCAAAATCAGTCTCAGCACCAGGATCTGAAGGACTTCATAAATCTGAGTGAGGCATTTCAGAGGGATTTTAAGTGAAAACGAAATGAAATGGGTGACTGGGAGAATTTTCTGCCAGTGAATAAAAGCAAATGCAGAGCTGGGAGTGGGGAGAGGGTGTGGAAAAGGATGAGCCTCCAGAATAGCCTCAGAGAATAAATTTCATTCTAAGGAACAGGAAAGGATAAAGACATCCATAAAGTAATCTTTTCTCCACCATGCTCTCACAGGTTTTGTTTTTTTTTTTTTTAAAAGCAAATAGATTGATGAGCTAATTCCATTCCCTGATTAACACAGCCTGATGGTCCCTTTGCAGTGCTCTCTACCCCTTGCACACTGCTTTCCATTTTGTTGATGGATGAATCTTTGGGTCAGGGACTGTCTTCAGGGTTATATTTGTGCCATGGGGCTGTGGTTGAGGACAAGGCACCGGGGGAATAACTCATCCTGCCTGACTCCCCATGGGCTTCAGTGCATGGCAGCAGCATCCTTCTCCTTCTGCAAAAATAACCAGAAAAGCTTCTTCTGCAGGAAGAGCTATGCAAGGAGTGAGCATTTTCTAACAGAACCTCGTGGTTCATTCTTCATGAGCCAGGCAAAAAAAAAAAAAGGAAAAAAAAAAGGATGCATGATGTGTCCTCCCAGGACAAAACAACTACCCCAATCAGATATTTGGGAACTCTCAGCAGTTTTTCATGAGCTCTATTGCTATATCTAAGGTGAAAAGGAGTCCCCACTAATCACATTTATGCACATTTTGGTTTTTTATAAGCTTCCAGGCTTTTTGAGAGAAAAAGAGAGATATAAAAACTGACACAACCAGAGTTCTGATTCAAACAGGATGAATTGCTCAGCAAATACTCTGTAAAACACTTCTAGGCTCCTGCAATCATTTAAACAGCAATCAAGATATTAAAACAGTGGTTTCAAAAGTGTATTAGTGGTAACCCATACCTAGGGAAATATACTGGAAGGAAATGAGGAGATGGAGCAGAGAGGAACACCTGAGGTCCTGCAAGTTGAGTTTCCTGTTCTCCTTGAATTACAAAGAAAGACACAAAGAGGCTCAAACCCTCTCCTGCAGCAGCAGCTGCTCCCACCCTGATGGCCAGCAACAAGCAGGGATAAAAAGGAATTTTGGTCCCTACTTCACCAAAGTCAGCTCTCCTGGAGCCCTTCTAACCCTCTGAAAGGTTTAGTTTCCCTGCAACAAGATGCTTTGCTTGAGAAACTCCAAAGCAGAGATTTGATCTGAAGCTGTGCATCCATCTTAAAGCAGAGACCTATCTGTCAGGGTGGAGTCAGGTTATCTGTATTACAGAAGACAGAAAAGTAGTCTAATATATGTAGATTATTTATATTATGCATAAATAATCCTATGCACCTTCTTAGATCAAGAAGGAATATTTGGGTTTTATGCCACTTGTTCCATGAATAGCTGCTTGGGCTGGATTTTTAATCAAAAACAATGGGCTAAAGAAAGCAAATGATGAGCCATAAAATATAAAAAAAAAACCCCAAAACACAAAACCAAAAAAAAACCACCAGAAAAAAGAAATTCAGAGTTTTGTTCAAGAGAAAAAGCAGCTAAAGTCAAAGAGCCAAATATTACCAACAGCTCCTTGAGCTGCCAACCAAGAGCTGTTGCATTACAAAACCAAACCAACCAACTCCTTCCAACATAGCAGATCACTGAGAAAACTGTGGTATCATTAAACAGAGAAGTTTTTCTAACACCAGGTTCATCATTCAGGTTTAGAGGTCCTTGCTTTTGGCCTGGAGCATCACAGACCTCTTGAGATTTCTTCTATTCCTAAGACACTCCCTTCCCTCTTCTGCCTGGGCTGCCTCACATTTTATAGATATCTATTATTCAGACTTTTGAACCGAGTGCTTATAAAATATAGATATTTTATCCTGAATAAAATGACCTTGATGTCATTATACGGAAACAATAAGGGAAGGAATTCATCCAGACATTATTACACAGTTTCTCCCTACTTCCAAGTAGGTGCTGCCAGGTTTTTCTGACGGCAGGTGGGTGATAGACCAGTCAGTCCTTAACTATCAGGCAACAAGTCCTTCCTTGACAATGGCAGCTTCACAAGAGATGGAGGGGAAGGTGTGAGAGATCAATTCTCTCCATCTGTTAAATGCAGACACCCCACTCCTCCACCCTTGTTTTAATACAATAAATAAACCAACCACCAAAGGAGTGCTTTGGATTCTCTAAGACCCCTTGGAAGTGTGACCCTTACCTGACCAGAGCATCTCAAGCATTCCAAAGCTGAAGATCCCCATCCTCCCCAGACCAAGTTTTCCCATTTTAGCCTGAATGTTCCTGTTCCTGTATATTCTTTTTCACCCTTCCCTGAGGTCCCTCTCACCCAGTCATCTCAGCATGATGATAATTACAGCCAAGCCATGGAAGGAAAATAGAAAGCAGCTGGTAAGATAATCCTGGACGTCATCAGGATGCAAGTGAAGCATGAGAATCTAATTCATTAAAGGGAGCAGAAGGATTAGGGTGGTGCTGAGCATCTATTCTGTTTAATTTGACATTCCATTCATTTTCTTTCTCAATGGCCAGGACAGGAGGCACAGTGTAATTATATCTCAGCATCTGAAACCTCTGGCATGTCTGAAGATTTATTAGTTTGGTGGCAGTGGGCTGCGGAGGGGGATGGCAAGAAAAATCAGCAAACTTTGTCCTCTCTGTACCCAGCAGGCTTCAATAATATGGTGCTGGTGGGACTGGTGGAGTCCACCTTGAAGATTAAGGACACTGTGTCTGTGTAGAAAATGACTTCCCAAAAGCCTGGAAAGCTGAACTTTCCAAGGATGTTTCACAAGGTGAATCTATTCTGTACCTAGCAAAACAACTGCTTTAAAAGCTAGATGGGAGATGTCTGATCCTAATTTTCTTCTGAGAGTGAACAGCATTGCTGAAAATGCAAATCACTGTTCCCAGTGAGCCTCTTTTCTTGCCCAGGTACTCAAATAGTCATTCATGGTCCACATTTTACTATGAGTCAATGTTCAGCTGTAGCAAATCCACAGGCCCTGCAGTTTTGACATGCATTCAGCCTCAGCAGGCGTTTGCACATCCTGCCTGCACCTCTGAACATGTGGAACACCACATTAGCACAGAAGCTCTTTGGGGGGGAAAAAAAAAAATAAATCAGAAAATATCTGCCCCTTCACCTATAGGTATCAAAATAAAGGGACAGATTTTTCAAGAGCTCTCAATACACAGCAGCAATTGAGGAAATCAAATTTCTGATCAGAATTAGAAAAGTTGTCCCTAATGCTTTACAACACTATAAACTTTTAACACCTCTCCTGTTCACACTCGTATCTCACCTTGAAGTCACACTAGATTTTATTTCTTTGGTTGAGAAGTAGAGGTGTGAAAAGAGATGTAATAGGAAACCCTGCTGATATCTTTCTCCCAGAAAAATGGATCTCTTGATACCACATTCATTTAGTCTATTGGGCACCACTGGCTGTCACAGTGTTATACTTAGAAAGAGAAGCTGACTCATTAAAAACTCCAGAAGTCACAGTACCTAGACAGTTAGATAAACTTAGGATAGACAAAGAGACAGACCTTTTATCTCCATTTCAATTTAATTAGCTCAGGGCTGGCAGACAGGGAGGACAGCATTAGAGGCATCAGTTAAATCATAGAGCAAACAGAGCATTGGGAACTTGTCGTCACCATCTTTGCATCTAGGAGCTGAGTCAGGGCCCTGCTACTTTCAACTGCAGTCCTTGGCAGGGGGATGAAGACAAGTGACTGTCACCTGTGGTCCTGCAGTCCACTCAGGGGCCTGCTGGAACTGAATCAAGACATCTGAAGAGGTAAAACCCACCTGGCAGATGAAACCGGTGGATGAGCACTGCCGAACCCAAAGACTGAATTTCCTCTTTTTCCTCTTCCGCAGCTCCCTCTCCGTGCAGGTGGCAATGAAAACAGGATCCTCATCAATCAGGGGCTCGTGTAACACCTGCCATTGGCAAGAAAAAAACGTGAGGGGAGGAGAGAGACAAAGGACATTTACATTTTACCATCCTTCCAAATGTGGCCTCCACCTCTCAGCTATTATCTACAGCTCAAGGTGCCTCCAAAACGAGGCAGGGGATGGGGAGGGGGAGTTGTTAGCAGGATCCTTCTTCAAGCTTCATCATCAGCTTCATCTTGTTTGGCAGAATGTCTTCCACCCAAATATCCCCTCCAATGTGTTGTAGTGAACACCTGATTTTGGCAAAGGAGAACACACAGCAAAGAGGGAGAGAAGTTAAGAGAGGAAAAGATATTTTCTGATGCCACTTAAAGAGGTTGAAAAGAAACAGAAAACATTTTTTCCTGGTGGAGGAGGAGGTTTTCAGGGAGGCCTCTCCTGCCTCAGGAGCTGAAAAAAATTGACAAAAGGAGGCACAAAGAGAAAGGACCAGCAGCAGGAATAGAAAAGGACAAGGCAGGTTGGAGCAAGTAATGAAAATCTGTGAAAGTGTGAAAATCTGTGAAGCAATTTCTGCATTCTGCATCCAGATGATGCAGAAAGTGGTTCCCTGTTCCTTATAGCTGTTTTGTTATATTTCTCTCCCTTAACTGGGTAGCAGAGTTGTTACTTTTTATGGTACAGAACCCACCCATAGAACACCAGTACAACCTCCCTGCAGCTCACAGGTAGCTGGGCATGACATCCACATTGCTGACTGCACGGGGGCTGAGGTGTCCAGCAAGCCACTTGTGAGAGTAAAAATGCTTAGAAACTGTTGAAACATCTCAGCTGATGAATCCTGACCAACTTCAGACACCTAAATAGAAACTTCAGACACCTACATCTAACTCAGTGCAAGTCACTGCAGGTTCCCCTCTTAGGACACGACGGGGGAGCCACCCTGGCAGGCCACCATTCAGATCCTTCTAAAGCCACATGTAAAGTAAGTCAGATGGGTTAGGATGTAAAGAAACCTGTTCTTTTCCAGAGTCATCACCTCAGGAGACAGAATATCCCTGATGCAGATGCTCTCACCCTCAGACCACGTGCTCTACTTTTGCGCCCATCTGCACGCAGCCAGTGGTGGGTATGAGAACAAAGCTGCATTTAACCTGGGAGTACTGCTCCTAGAAGAGCTGTAGTGGGTAAGCAGTTAAGTATCAGTGATGAGCAGCTGCTGGCCTCCTGAATACAAGATGTTTGTTGAACATCCTCCTGCCAGCCCAAAATAGGCACCCGTGCCCTCCCCGCACAGCGCCGGCTGCACGCTTGCATTTCTACACACTCCACTTCTTAACAGCTCATAAAACATTCAGAGGACCATCTGAAAGCACTCTTGTGAAATGTTCAAATTATACATCAAAATGCAGATGCAAGAAGGGAAGCTGCACACAAAACTGTTCGTTTATAATGCCCCCTTCCCCCACTGGAGCCAAATCCTCTTCCTCTCTCCAGGTCCACACAGAACACCACTCTTCTTTTCAAAGGCTACCTGGGGTATTTCACACCTCCACCTCAGGGGATTCTGATAGTGTTTCACAAATATTAAGACATGCCCTCATTTCTTTCTGCCTCTTCTGTGCAGAGAGGAGGGCCAGCATCCCTTGGGATGGAGCTCGATGTGCTGGTAGGAATTTCTCAGCTTCTGGAAAGACCCTCTTAGCCTGCCAGATCCTTCTGAGTGGTGTGGTTCAACTGGTAGGATGTAGGATGGAGAGCAGCAGGAAGAAAAGGCTGTATAAGCATCACTTGTGGAAATTTTTTGCCTTCTCTCATGAGCTCAGCTCCCTCCTCTGCACCATAAAATCAACTCTCCCCCCAGCAGCTCCTGCTCACCCTTCCCCCCCTCTCTCTGCCTTCTAAGACACAGTGAAGTCTGTCAGCCTTAAACCTAGAAAGCAAATCCAAATTTTGAAAACCACTCCTCATCTTTCCTCGTCTTTCACTTCTCTCTCCCCACTCACAGCCCTGACTTCCCCCAGGAGGACCCAGAGCTTCCTGTCCTTTTCCCTATCCCCAAAGTTCAACACATCCCCATTTCTCCATAAGAAGACAAGAGCTCCACCAAAGCTCCTAATGAACTGCTGGGAAGAGGGGATGAAAACGGAAAGAGAGTGGGGCAAGATCTGACGTTGCTGCCAAAAAGGAATGCCAGCAGGATGGGAAACTGGGATGAGAACCCTGGAGCTTGCTCTTCTTGCCTCCTCCAGAGAGGGTGGGGAGAGAAGTTTTGTCACTCCTCCGTATGCAAACACTGCTCCAACAGCTCTAAAGTTCCCTGCAAGCAAGGAACTGGATGAGCTGTGCCTACTGCTGGAGCAGCTGATTCCTGCCTTGTTTTCAAAGAGGGAAATTTGTTGCTTCTGGCACTGACATTGTGTTTTCATGACCCAAGTTAGCCCTGTTGCCACTGGCCAGTCCTATTAGTTTGTTCACTCTCCGTGATTCTCAGTTTCCTTGCTCCTCCTGTAATCTCAAATCCACATCTTTGCCAAATTCCCATGCAAAGTGGTAGCTGCTCCTTCATTCCCCATTCCTGCTGTTGCTGCACTGCCCACTTTTCCAGGAGTGAGCTTAATGCCCTCATGGCACACTCTTTCCTTTCTCATCTTCCTAGATTAAAATCTGCTTTCAAGCTTGATTGACTCCTACACAAATTCCTGGCCGCCTCTTCACCATCTTTGACTCACTCCCCACGTCCTTCCCTTTTCCCATTCTGACTTCCTTACATGAAAGATATCTTGTGGATTTCTTAATAGAAGTTGCCCCTCTTTTTCTTCCCTCAAATCCCCAGTTGTGTTCCAGTCTAAGCAGCTCCTGGTTTAGTTGCTTCACTCCCCCACAGCTATCCCACTGTGTGGGTTTTTTTCCTTCTTCTCCACAGCCATCCTCAGCCCTCCTAGAGCTTCTTGCAAAGCTTTCACTGCTCATTTTTCCCTCCCAAAAGAAATCCACTCCAAGTGTTGGAGTCCCATCTTGGAGTCTTGCCTCTCCAGCAATTGCTCCATCTCCCACCATCTTTCTTTTACTGAACAAAACAGTAAAAAAACAGAACAAAACTGTCAGAAATGCCTTTCTTCTCCATTTTAGATCACCTCCAAAACTCTTTCCAACCCCAGAGTTCCACCCACCCTGCCCTCACCACAGCCCCAACAGGTTTGTAGGCAAAGCCCAGAACCACTAACTCTGCTGTACTTGGACTTCTTGGACTCCACTGCCTCAGCTAATGAACAAACACATCCTTGGGACAGCTCCTGTTCTCTTAGCTCCATGGCCATGCCCAGCACAGGCTGTCTCTCCTGCCTGCCTCCTGGAGAATCTGCTTCACCTTGCCTTGTGTCTGGTTTTTGGTGGGCACCATCCAGTTGGAAGCTGAGTCCTCTGGGTGACTGCACCTGTATGCCCAGACTAAGCCATTGCATCTGCTTCTTTGCACCAAAGCTACTCCTCTCCAAACTAAATTCTCGGCTGGTATCTGACATCTCTGCTTGCACATCTTACTGCCAGTTCTGATTTTATTATGCTGCATCTCCCTTCCCTTAAGATAACCCCTCAATATCTCCTTTTTTTGGCCACTGCAGACATCCTTCTCCTCCTGCTGCAGATCTCTCTGGCCAGGGAATCTGAATCTCACTCTTTATTTCCAGCTCCTTGAAAGATCTTCTGAGCCAGGCACTGCCTGCATTTTCCATGCTTTCTGAGTAACAGCTCTAAAATGTTTCCCATTTTAGACTAACAACCCACCCACCCAGACAGATTTTCATCCAAACCCACAGCCACCCTGCAACAGCTTTCCTTTTGGCCTCAAGGTGAGGCAGTCCTGCCCTACAGGTTGCTGCTGGAAAGCCATTCTCCTGCTCCATCACACTGGCCACATCACTTTTCTTCATTTCTCTCTGATAGATCTTCCTTAATACATGAGACTGATTTTTTCTCTTCCCTTTCAAAGTCCTGCTTGGCCTGTCCACATTGTACTGATCTTCTTTGCCATCATTCCAAGGTTAATTCCCACCTTCAATGGAACCATGATTTCAAAGAGTCTTAGAATGATTTGGGTTGGAAGGGACCTCTACAGCTCATCTAGTCCAACCCCCTTGCAGTAAGGATTTCTTGTTCTTCTACTAATTTATCATCAATTGACTCTGTCAAGAAAAAGAATAAAATCAGTTCGTACAGCCCTTCATTACATACAGCCCTAAAGGTTCATAATTTTCTGCTGTCAAATTCTCCCTAAAATCTGCCTTCACTGGAGGATCAGTTGGCCAAGAGCTACAGGAGATCAGAAATTTCCCTTGCTGTTCTATATACTCATTGTTCCTCTCTCTGCCTTTCTCTTGCTCTGTGCTTGATGCTTGGCTGATGACCTCTCAACACTGACACCTTTGTGTCCCACTCACAGAAGCCCCAAGACAGAACACTCCTGGTTTGGGACTGGAACACTTACAAAGAATCATCCTGAAAACAAGAAAACTGAGATGCAGCAGGTGTGGTTTGAGCAAGATCTTCTAATTTGGAAATGCCCAGTACCAAATCAACACTTAACCATGAGGACCCAGAAGAGAGATGAGCTAACCAGCCTAGTTTTGCCTCTCTGTGTTCCAGAGAAACTGTCAGCTGATGCTGGGAGCTGCTTTGGAAGAATTTCACTGCAACTGCTTAGCACTGAAACTGCCCTGTGATGCCACCAGGAGCAGAACACAAACAAACCCAACTTTGTCACTGGTCCCACTCAGTCACTGGTCCCAGTAAGTCGTGTCTCTCTTCTTGCCAGGAAGTTCACTCCTGATTGAAGTAAAGACTTAAACTGACTTTTCTCTGCTGATATTTCACCAGGGAGGTGCAAACCTGGTTCCCAGGTGCCAAAAGAAGGTACTTTGGAAAGAGAGGAAGAGGAGAGTGCAGGGGCAGCCAGGGACAGCAATCCTGTCTAGTCACACCCTGCTGATGAGCATATAACTGCTCAGCAGGCACAGAAGGAGAGTTGAGCAGTGCTGTTATTTTCCTGACCTCCTCTGGTTTCTGGAATTCAGTGGATCTCCTTGGCAGGTGGGTACCCTTGAATTTGGTGCAGGACCACCCCAGCTCAGGCATCTGCCCTGTCTCCAACTTGGAGATAGCAGCACAGAGACAAAGCCAAGAAGCAGAGAGACAACCCTGACTCCAGGCACAGATGCAAAACTCCTCGTTGCTTGGGTGGAGGCAGCAGCTATTTCTACAGGGATAGGATGCAGAGATTATTCCTGTCACTGCTATCCAATCTAGGTCAGTGCACATTATTTTTCTGTTACTTCTGAAATGGAAGCTCGTGCTGCTGATACACAATTACACTGTTCTGCCCTTCCAATACCTTCATAAGCCGGAGAGTAATTATTTCCTTTTGTTTGCTCAGTATATTTAGCAGAATAATTATAATTCACTGGATTGTTTTCTTTGTTCTTCCATATTGGCATAGTTCTCTCTCTCTCCCTCTGTTCCCTTACATAGCAACCATGGTATTATTTTTGCATGCACATTTTTGGGGGGAGTCACGCACGAGAAAAAAAAATCTTAATGTTTTCTGACAGAAGCTCCACTTGGAGAATCTTTGCTAGCTCCCGAACCATGTTCTGTGAGTCCATAGTGCCAGAAGAAGAAAAGTCAGTGACAAGCCTACCTACAACCCCCAACAACCTTGTTGGATTCCACAGCAAGGAGCCCAGGTCATTCCTTTGCCTGATGCCACTTACAAGATGTCACCTAAAGCTTTGGTGAGCATCACAGCTCAGGCACAAGCCACCCAGACCTCACAGGTCTGATGTTTAAAGTCTAGGTGTACCTTCAGCAACAAATCCATTTTAAACTTGGGATTTTAGACATCCCTGATCATGGAAACCTGGGGCCTCTCTTCCCAAAACTCCTTCAGAGGCAGCAAACCCAAAAGCACCTCTGAATGGGGCTTTCCCCTTTTTCCTTTGTTTCTGTGCAACTGGGTTATTACTTTTAATTCTTTCTTTTATTTCTCACTGGGCCTGACATTCTGGGTTTGATGTTTACTGCAGTCTGCTAATCTGCTCTCCAGACAATCTCCATGGAGAGGTCTTTCCTGATGTTTGGATCAGATGGGGTCCTTGTGTCTTGAGACAGGCAGTGTGGTCCCCAGGATGGCACCCAGGAGGATGTTAGGCACAAGGCTCCTTTTGGGAGGAGGCGTGGAGCATCCTCCAATAGGCTACCAGCCCCACATTGATGTATTTTTAACAACAGATTCAAAACCTCTCATGGAGTTATTTTTGAAGCTGTATTTTAGTGCTTTTTGTTCCACTCAGTCCCATTGAAACACACAGCAGACAAATCCCTGACATAAATACTGACAAGAGAGTAGAGAAGTGGAGGGAGAAGGAAGTGAACTGGGTCACCTCTACTTCCCCCCCCCATCCCCCCCATTATTTTTTTTTTTTTTGGAACCAGCATCTTGTTTCCAGGTTCAACACAAGCACAGATTTTGCTTGCAGAGATTTCAACATTTTGCCCCTGCCAATGGGATGCTCTGATTTTGTTCTTGCTCGGGGGAGGAAGGGATGGGAGAAGGGATACAGATGCAAATCAAATTTTATCCTTTAATGGATTTGCACTCCCAGCATGTCTCACAGCACCCCATTATAAGCATTTACATTAGACAAAGTGATCACATTTCTGAAGCCTTTATCTTCTGCCCATTGAAGTCAGTGGCCTTGAGGATTACATTTCATATCTTAATGAGAGCTCAGTCCAAACAATTCCATCTCTATCACTCTATTTTATCTCGATGGAAATGCACCTTGCTGGCATGGATTAGTGAGAACACTCCTCCCTTCTCTACAGTAACAGTTTTTAGGCAGTTGCTGTCCTGAATTACAAAGGTACACATTTTATTGTCTATAAAATAAAACAAATAAACTCTAAACACTTGCTATTTATTTTAAGCACACTCCAATGAATGTGTTTCATCTACATCTTCATTAATTTTGTGCACTGGGCAAAAATGTGATGCTTCAGAGGGGCAACAGGAAGCAAAAGAGGATGATGAACACACCACCATTTCCAAATGTCTAAGCAAAATCTTTTTATATCTGAAAACAGAGAGAGGATTGAAAAATTATTTCAAGCAGTAATGTATTTCGTGCTTGTTCCTTTTTCTTTGCAGACTTCTGAATGTGACCAGCATGCCACAGCTCCAAAAGGAGATCATTTATACTGGAAGAAGGTTTAAACAGAGTATGGTGAATATTAAGAAAAGATTTTGCTGCACTTTAAAAACACTAAAGTTGTTCAACTGCACAGATGTGGTCAGACAACCATCAGCTACAAAAGTTACTATTTTTAGATCTTTATATTGTATGCCCAGTCTATGGAGCAGCCTCCCTCCAGACTGGCATTCTGTTCTATCTCTAATTGTACCTGGAAATGTAAACTCATCAGATTCCTGTCTACTTTTATTCCTGGTAGTGTAGAACTGAGAGGTGGGAGCAGTATTTCCAGTCCACTGGCACTTTAGCTACAAATCCACACATCACTGTATTTTTCCATGGGAGCCATCATCAAAACCCAGGACTGGCCCAGGCAGTCCACAGACACAGACAGCAAAAGCTAAAAACCTTTCCAAACCCTAAAACCTTCCCTTTGCCCAGCTATGGGGAGGTTCTTGTGCTGCTGGAGCCCACAGCAAGCATCTCCTGAGCAGCTCATTCCTAGCAAGCTCAGCTCCTGCATCCAGCCCTTAGCCTGTGACTCCAGGTTGTCCATCCAGCCCAACTCCACCACCTCTGCTCTTCCTGCTCTCCCTTGCAGGAGATGCAACACATCTTCCCAAGGGTGTCAAGCTCACTGAGAAGTCTGTAGACTAGATTAGAGTGTCCAAGCAAACAGCCCCAGCTCAGAGAGCATCACTCCTGTTGAAACTTCAGGAACCTGCACTGCAGAGCCCTAACTCAAGAGGATGCTGAGCACTGCCAGGGGACAGTGCCACTTTCTCTCAGGTTTCCTGGAGGCAGCACAGCCTGGCTTCACACTCCCAAACCCCAGCTCCTTCCCCAGGCTCCAGGCTTCCAGACATATCCAGACAACCTGGAGCACTTTGGTGAGATGTTCCCTGCCAAGAGGTTACCTCTTACCTGGGCTTGCGAAGGTCGAAAAGCAGAGTCAAAGCCATTCTGCAGAGAGTCCAGAAAAGGTTGGATTTTGTAGAGGCTGTGGGTTGTCTGGCTGGAACGGAAGGCCACGACATGGAAGTACTTCAGGATCTTCTCAAACCGGGACTGGGTCATGATAAGTGCAATGCTCTTGTTGCTGTAGAAGCCACTGCTCCAGATGCTGAGGACGGACTCGCAGTGGTGGATGCTGGTTGAGATCACGTAGCCCAAGAAGGCTTTCATTTCTGTCAAGGTGACATCAATCCAGGCCTCATCACTACCAAACCTCTCCTGGTACTTCTTGGCATACATGTTGGTTTGGACCACCATGTTCTTTAGTACGTTGTCAGGGACAAAGAGCTGAAAAAAGTCCATGGCACTGGCAGTCAGGGGCATTTTTCGTGTTGGACCTAGGACAAAAGCAGGAAGGGAAGATAAACTCACTCCTGAGCATCCAACACCAACCATGTAAAGTGGGACTAAATAACTTTCCTGAAGTAGGAGAACAAGGCCAAAGTGATGACATGACTCCTTTGAAAGTATATCCACTGTCTGACAGATCTCATCAGGAACCTTCCCTCCTATATTCTGTTTTCCTCCTTTATTACACAAGGAGACCACACTCTGAAGTTCTTCCTCTGCTATACACTCTTGTTCCTTTGCAGCAAGACCAGGAGGGCACACAGGTCTGGGAGGCAGCATTTATTTAATTTTTCCACTCATGCACCATCTGTACCTTTCACTCTCAGCACCTCTTTTGGCCTTTTTCTGGGAAGTTTTTTTATTTCTCACACGCATGTCAAGGCAGTGCCTTCCTCAAAACAGCCTCGAAGGAAGGTGTCTGAGTCCTCCAGAGAATGCTGCCCCCATCCCTGCTGACACAATTCCTGGGCACTAGTACCAGATCCCACCTTTTCTTTTGCACCTTTAGTGATTAATCCTCTGACTTTCAAATTTGCAGCTGCTCCATACACAGATCATACCACCATGCCTTGGAATTATTTGTCTCTGCCACCACACTGGAGCCTTATCCTGCACTCTGACACCCCTGAGACACCACAGGACCAGAATAAGTCAAAGACATGGGATGCCATCCCACAGCAATTCATGGAAGGTTTTTTTTAATTTTAATACATACACCAGTCCTCCTCCTCCCATAATTTAGAATCTTAGAATCACAAACTGGTTTGAGTTGGAAGGGACCTTAAAGCTCATCCAGTTCCAATCCCATGGGCAGGGACACCTCCCACCAGCCCAGGATGCTCCAAGCCCCATCCAACCTGGCCTGAGATACTGCCAGGGATGGGGCAGCCACAACTTCCCTGGGCAATCTGTTTCAGCATCACCAGCCTAAAAAGAAAGATTTTTTTCCTGACCTCAATGTCCCCTCTTCAAGTTGTAAACCATTTCCCCTCGTCCTCTCACTACACACCTGTGCAAAAAGCCCTGCCCCAGCTTTTCACTGACCTTGCACTTTCACTGATGGTTTCAACTGTTCCAGAAGAAAAGGGGAAAAAAAACCCCAAACAAAAGACACAAACCACAAAAAAAAAAAAAAAAAAAAAAACAAACACCACCAAAAAAAACCCTCACACAAAAATCAAACAAACAAACAAAAATACCAAAACACAACACATAAAAATGGGGGGCTATAAAGGCTGCCAGGATGTCATGATTGCAACATTGATTGATCTAATAAATATGGCACCTGAATTTAACAGCTCCCCTTCAGCCCTGGCTCCCTGTATCTCGTGGCACATCTTTAGTTACAGCAACAACTAAAGCTTGCAGGAGAAATTTTGCCTGAAATGGTACTACAAGAAACAACACAAAGACTGTGGTTGGACTTGCTCTTAAGCCTTAATACTTTGATGAACTCAAAAATAGCACCAAGACACTGAAACAGTGAAGCTTCAGATTACAAAGAATTCCAAAAGAGCAATCAAAAGTGTTTTGTTGTCATTGATTTTTCGTTGGTTTTGTTTTTGCAAGTGCATTGAGGAAAGAAACAGGTATTTAAAGATTACTTTCCAATTTTAATTTGCAAGAGAAGAGAAGCTGGAAGTTCAGTTGAAAGCCCATTCCTCTATACAGCAGGACCAGAGCAAAGAGCACGACATAAACCACGTTCTGGTGAGGCCTGAGCAGAAAATTTCAGCTGAAATGATGAAAGGTTTCCATTATCAAGTGAAAACTACAGGGCTAGAACAGATATACTTAACCTTAACTGTTATTGCAATAATGAAGCCTCTTATCAAAGAGTTCTATTCTTTTGATCAGGAGACTTGCATTCAGCTAGCACCCACTAGACTGTTAGAGCTGACATAAAATGCTCTACAAATGATTCTGAATGAATGACTTGGAGTACATCACTTTCTCCTTCCCCACAACTTAACCAGGTTTTGACATTTCTACAGCAGACACAGCTTTCTGATAATAATACACTGCACAGAGTCTATTCCTACTCATAGAGAAAGTCTGGAGTAGCTCTGGACAACCTTCCAGGTAAGCCATAAAAGTGGTTTTAAAATTTTTTAATTCAGAAGCTGGGAGTGGGGGTAACAAGTTAAATCTTGTCTACAGCAACCAAAATGCATCCCTGAATCCATTCAGCCTTCTGAAGTGCAACAGGTCAGGGAGACAGGTGGATATGGGCAACAGGCTGGACTCCATCTTTGGGAAATCAAGAGCACAAAAAAGGTATTTTGGGGTGTAAGTTAAGTTTTCAGTAGCTGCACAAGTTTGCCTTGAAAAGTGATGACGGAGAACTGCCAGGAATCCTGGAAAAGGACAATCCTGCCTTAGCCAGCAGCCCTGCCCCAGCCACACATCACCTCCTCTCTGCTGTCCTTCTTGAAATAAATATGCAAGATTTGTATCCTCTTTACCCCACAGCTCTAAAAAGAGTGAGCTGAATCACTTACTGACTCAAACATCAACCTAATTGTTGACTAAAAATAATTCTGAAAGCCCCTGTATAATCTCATTGTCTTAAAAAGCAACCTTTATTGGCAAAATTGATTCATAATTTACTGATCTGCCACGAAACAGGAGTGACAACATGGAATTTCAGAAGGAAATGAATTTTTAACCTGAATTGGGTTTTGCATAGTTAATGACTAGTCTAAACTAAATTATTTAAATATGACTTTCTATCTAAGCACACAAATATATCCCATACATAGAATCAACTGCATCAGAAACCTTAATAGTGAATTTGAACTTTTAAAGGATTTTTACATTGACTTAAATGGCATTTACCCAGAAACTCCTGATACAAAGAGAGTTCAGTGTTCCTTAAATGCACCATTTACCTTTCAGAGCTTTACTGAGGCAAACAGAATAGTGGCCTTGCCTAGTCTTACAGAACAAATACACAATTATGGCTGCAAAAATTCAGATTTTTCTCTCTCCTCTTTTTCTCTCTCCCTGTGCATGGAGAATACATTTATTTACACAGGGATTTTGCTTTAAAAATCCCTCAGGATTTCCAATATACTTTCAAGCACAAAAGCACTCCTGGAGTTTCCCGATGTGCAGATGCAGGGTGGGGACACTGACATCTGCCTGGGCAGCACCAGCACTTTGGGCTGGCTTAAATGATTTTGCAGAACACGGAAAAGAACATAAACTTCTTCTGTGATGATACAACATGGACACACAAACTCTCCTTCCTTCTCACCCTGCCTCCCAGCAAAATCCTGCACGTACAACCAGCAGCAACTCCTTAGTGCTACCAGAACCACCAGGTTCATCCCATTTTCTGTTTTGCACTCTGAAGGAATGTCTCCCCCAGAGGCAGACCTATATTAATTGTCAAGAAGAGACTCCAAACAAATACAGGGGAAGCAGGGAAAGCCATTTGTGTTTCCCTACTTGGAGGTACAAGTGTGGAGAGGAGGTTGGCAACTCGCCCTCAGCCCGCACGCATTGCAGAGCCCGTTTTGGCTCAGCTCTGCTCAGGGCAAACTGCAGCAGCATCCCTGGGTCTGATGCCTAATGAGAGAGCAAGCTGCATGCTCAACTGCTCAGCAAGCAGAGACATTGCAGAAAAAAACCCCAAAAAGATTGAAGGAAAAAGTTCAGGTGTAACTTCTCTGTGGCCATCCTGCAGGCAGCGCCCGCGCGTCCGTCCGCAATCTCAGCTCTCTCTTGGATGGGTCCCCAGATGTCACCTTCTTCCCCCTGCCTGTCCCACCAGTGTTTCCAGACTTCCTTATTCAGCAGCATGTTAAGGAAAAAAAAAAAATTCCAAATGGATTAACTGAATTTTCCTAACTTTTTTTTTTTGCAGGCCTAAGTAATTTGAGTACGTTTTTAATGAGTAATTTCTTTTAATGAGTAATTTCTCCTTTTCCATTTTTCCTGTTTCGATTACCAGCCTGTTATTTAGTAGCTCAGAGTTCAGAAACACAGAATAAAAAGTTTCAAAACCTACTGTAATCCATCGTTACTTTTAACTTAACATAAAAATCTTAAGGTCAAAAGCACCGTCACTTGGGGCAGGATAAATCAGATGTTTCAGAAGGAAACCCAGTGGAAGAAAATATTCTTTTTACTTTGCTGTGTAAAAGATTTAGAAGTCTTATTGAAAGAGCAACTAAGATTCATGATAAAATATCCTGTTACCTTGACAGGCCCAGGTACTATGCCAATCCAAATCTCATGGTTTTGAAACAACCCCTGAACAGAGCTAATCCAGGGTTGACTTGGAATTCATTTAACTTCACTGGGCAGACCCCAATACTCCTGAATCAGGCACAGGAGTGATAAAAGCACCAATTAACAGTATTTAGAAGGCATTTTATTGCCCTCTGAGCAAGAACCTAAAAACTTAGTGCATGAAGTGCATTATATATGGACACATACCTAAGAAAAATCTATCCACAAGTTATTTTTTGTCAATTAGGAAATATTTTCCCCTCTGACATAAGGTACAGCTTTCAAAGACCAGGGTTTGAAAAGCCAATTAATGCCTTTTCCCTAAGTCCAAGAAATCAGAGACAGTTTTATATTCCTGAGTTGTTCCATCTCCAAAAGCACACAACATTATTTTGGGGTCTTATTTAGAGAACATCAAAAAATCCTGACAGAAGATTTCTGCCAGAAAATACACAGTCATAAAAAAAAATCACGATGTTTTATGTGAAGTGTCAACTGATGAAATATGACAGACAGTTTCAACAATTTTTCATCATTCTCAATGAGCAGAGATCAATATAAGGGGATAAAAATTAAAAAAAAAAAAAATAAATAAAAAGAGGAACAAAATCAAGCCCAGTGTTTTAGTATTTCCCAAGTGAGATTTTTCAGAAGTTCAGTTTCACACTAAGCTCCCTCCTGTAAGCTTTGGAAGCACTGGAGCTTATCTGCCTTGCCAGAAAATCAGTTTTCATATCAGCTCTGTTCTTAATGGCCTGGAAGAAATGTACATCAGAACATTCTCCAACCATAGCCAGTTTGATGGCTTTATGACAAGCCAGTCAGGACAGTTCAAAGTGAGTGCATGTGACAGTTCTCTATTGTATTCCAGTTTATTTTAGATACTGCTCCCCTGGAGGAAATGGGCAGCAAGTATCCAGGCCTTTAATATAGGATCTTATGTTGTATGTATTTCATTCATCTTCATTAAAAAGAGCAATCAAAGCTTTAGATGAGATCTATTAAGTCAAAGGAGTCATCCTAACTTAGAATCATAGAAGGTTTTGGGTTAAAAGGGACCTTAAAGATCATCAAGATCCAACCCCCCTGCCTGGGCAGGGACACCTCCCACCAGCCCAGGTTACACAAGGCTTCCTTAAGTTATACTACCTGTAGTTCTGACCCAGTTTTAAGGCTACTGGATGCTTCCATTTGCTATTTTGGTAGAGGAATCTTGCTTTCCTTTGTCCTTCCCAGCACAAGAATTCTATATAAATGATAAAAACTCATGATCCACACTGTGGAGCTGCTTGGAGCTCAGAGCCAAGTCATGAGGATGCACTAAAAAAAACCCAAACCTAACCAAACAACTCCCAGACAGACACTACATGGGCATTCCTACATGTGGAAGAGAAAAATGGACAATTCTTCCCAAGATTGTTCTCCTCTCAGACCACAAGGGCTGGCTCAGCAACCCACGCTTCTAGGGAAGGTTCTACTTGCTCTCTTTCCACCAGAAACTTTGCACTCTTGCCTGGGCACTCAGTAGCACACACTTTTGCTCTACATTTGGTGTGAGTGATGTTTATTTCCAGCTCTTTAGCAACGTGTGACTTGCCTGCACTTCTCCAACCTCTGTAAGGAAACCTCTGACAATGCCTCCCCATCTGCACGTAGTAACTGTGCTCACAAAAATTGTTCTAAACAGCTCCTGTGAAAGGATATTTCTTCTTCCTTCCTTCCCCAGCATGAAAAAGGACTGTTTTCCTCATAGCATCAGCAATAAAGTGAGCCACACATTGCAGATTGACTTCTATCTGGAGAGAGAATTAAGAGCTGGGTCTAAAACCAATCCAAGGACAAAAAAAAGGGATTGAAACCCACCCCACAGCTGCTCTCTGCTGTCTCTGCTCAGAAGAGTCCTTGGCCTCCACAGGATTGAGTTCTGACAAGTTAAATAAAGAACTTATTTGGTCAACCAAACAGTAAAATTAAAACTAAATGGTCAGGTATTTCATAAACAAAGGAAATTCCTGCAATCCAGCTTGATTCCCTGCTGTCTAAAGGATCCAGAGACTTATCCAACATTCTCCAGCATTACAGAGAAACCCTTTAGGGTCAAGTCTAGCATGTCAAGCTGTCACAGGTAGGAACAACTCCTGTACCTGTTCCCATGAAAACAGCCTTCCCCCTGGATGTGACAGTGGCCTTCAAATGCCACTGTCCACCAAGTGACCACAGTTGTCCACCAAATGCCACAGTGACCACCAAGACCCCCAGCCCATTCCTTCTGTGCCATGCTGCTGGAAGTCTTGCCTGGAAAAGGCGAAGAACATCAGTGGGGCACCAAGAAGGATGCCAAGGGGAAAGGGTTTGGGCAGTCAGTTTGCGGGTTACCACATGGGATAGGGCATCATATGAAAACAGTTAAAATTTCTGGACACTCCCAGGGGACCAAGAAGGAAAATTTCACCCTCTTCCCATTGACCAGATGCTGAGTCACCAATAGGACTGATCTGAGAACGAGAACATTTGAGAGACTGTGGCATTCTTCCATGGAAGTGCAGCTGCTTGTAGAGTTACACAACAGCCAAAACCCCATTTAATTAAAAGTGTACTTATTTGCCTTTACCATCATGTTTTACAGCTACAAAGCCTTCAAGCTGTGAGAAGTGAAACAGAGAGACTAAAAAGCCCATTGTGGGTAATGTTGACAACTTTAATTATATCCTTACCCCTTGCAATCTTACAACCTACCAATCTGGTCACCATTCTCAACCCCTAACAGAACCTCCCAAGCACTGTCTTATGCTGTGCAGATTTATGCAATAACACCAAAATACAGCATGGCTAGTTTTTATGTCAGCAAAACTTCCACTATCAGCAGGGTGAGCCTTGTAACTAAATCCCAGGAGGCTGTTTTGGGATGGTCCCGTGGTGGAGGGAGATCCCCAGCAACTTTTGCAAAAGCAATCCATCTCCACATCTTTCTCTCCCAGGCTCCTGGTCTGCTCTAGTGCACACTGTTCAAAAACATCACTACTCAGATGCAAAGTGCTCCTTTCTAGCCAATTAAAAAAAAATTTATATATATATATATATCCACCTGTATGAGCATTAGCAATATTTGATGTAAAAACACTTCCTCCAAAGGGGGTGCTTTTATGTTTGAAGAGGGAAAAATAGCTTAGCATGTTTTCCAGGCAAATCATCAGGACATTTAATTTCTCTTTGTAACTAAAGTCAATAAGCAAGTGACCCAAGTAATGAGATGCTGAAAGCCTTCACATCAAATCCTGCATTTCCTTGCAACACAAACACATATGCCACCGAAAAATGAAACTTGTTTTTGAGTAAGCCTCATGAGGAAATGGCTTTGCTGAAAAATTGGCTATTAAATAAACAGATAAATAAAATTTATCAACTGGAAATCCTGATGGTTCAGTAAAGTGTTAGAGACAATCTTTTCCTGCAAGAACATTTATTTCCCTGGAGCAATGGTTCATCTCCACCCCACATGAGCTCTCTGCAAGTGCTTCCCAGCAGCTACAGCCTCTCCCTGGAGAAGACAGAGAACAGATGTCAGGGCAAGCACAAAGTCCCCAAAGCCTTGGATGCCATTTCCCATGCAGAGAACCAAGCAGCTCCTGCTACACCCACATGGAAGAGGGGGATGAGCTGCAGCCCAGCTAGAAGAGCTCAAAGCCCAGAATCTGGCCAGGGAGGTTGGTGCCAGAAACTCTATGGGAATGATACTTAGGCTATTTTTCAAACCTGCTTTTTTTCCACTCTCCCAGCCTCCCCTGGATTTTAGTGCTCTCTGGAGGGAAGCACACACATGCATTTCCAGGGGAGTTCCCAGTCAGACAAGGTTTCTCTGCTGTGCTTGCCCCAGCCCTGGTGCCAAGGCAACCTCACTGGTACATTGGGCTTAGAGACAGAAGAAGTCAAGATTTTCCTTAGGATGCTAAGCTAAAGGAGCTGGGGCTGTTCAGCCTGGAGAAGAGAAGGATCCAGGGAAACCTAATGGTGACCTTCCAGTATCTGAAGGGGCAACAGGAAAGCTGGGGAGGGCCTGGAGTGATAGGATGAGGAGCAATGGTTTTAAATTAGAGAAGAAGAGATTTAGACTGGATGATAGGAAAAAGTTCTCTACCATCAGGGGAGTGGAAAACTGGCAACAGGATGCCCAGGGAGGTGGTTGAGGCCTCACCCCTGGAGATATTTAAGGTGAATCTTGATGAAGCTCTGAGCAACCTGATCTAGGTGGGGGGGGGTTGGACTGCATGTCTTTTGGATGTCCCTTCCAACCCAAATTATTCAAGGACTCTAAGAAGATGCAACCAGAGATCATTTATTTGCAATCCTTACCACAGCCAGGGCTTCTTTATGTGTGCACAGTATCACCTTGGCTGCTGTTTCCTTTTTGCTCTTGTACTCCTACCCCTCTTGTTCCACTGCTTTTTTTCCACCCAGGCTCTGCCAGCTCTTGGAAGTGACCAGTGCTACGAGCTGTCTGAACACCAAAACTCAAAACAACCAAGCAGGTGGGAAGTTCAATAAATGACTTTTTATACCCCACGCACATCAAAAGCCTTAATCCTCTTACCACACGTGGGATACATGACAGCACTCTCCAACTGCTTGAGCTCCCTAATTACTCTTAAAAGTCCACAACATCCCAGTTTTATGAAACCAGGGCATTTTTCCAATGGGCAAATGTCAAAGTAAACAAATAAAATGTGATCATCTTTGAAAAAAATAAAGGAAGAAGGAAGAAGGAAGAAGGAAGAAGGAAGAAGGAAGAAGGAAGAAGGAAGAAGGAAGAAGGAAGAAGGAAGAAAGGAAGAAAGGAAGAAAGGAAGAAAGGAAGAAAGGAAGAAGGAAGAAGGAAGAGGAAAGAGGAAAGAGGAAAGAGGAAAGAGGAAAGAGGAAAGAGGAAAGAGGAAAGAGGAAAGAGGAAAGAGGAAAGAGGAAAGAGGAAAAAAGGAAAAAGGAAAAAAGGAAAAAAGGAAAAAAGGAAAGAAAGTACTACTTGTAGTAGTGTTAACTCCAGGGTGCCACAGTTGTGTTGACAAGGGACTGTACCCCCAGGCAAGGCTTTCAGGGAGTTGTATCTGCAGAGAGAGAGCCAGGAACATAACTCAGAGCTGCAGTGAAGTCAGAGCAGGATCTAGAAATAGTCCCTCAGCAACACTGCAACCTCTGACCAGCTCCTGGGTGCAGCCATCCCACCCCACGTTGTGCTCCACAGCTGCCAAACCCCTGTCTGCCACATGTAACCAGGTTTGCAAAGAATGTCTTCCTCCACAACCTTTCAGGAGAGTTGTTGTGTTAGTTTGGAGCCCAAGTTCACCTCCTCAAACACAGTTTTAGTATGTTGGACCTTGAGATCAAAGCAGGAAAAGATGGGAGGTCAGCAGACTGCTCACTGGTCACCATCCATCAGACCACAGCTACACTTGGACATCATCTTCTCCATGCTTCTTGGGGGCTGCCAGTGTATGAACCAATAAAACTGAAAGACCCTGCAGTATTTAATCACTGTGAGAACACACCTCAGCTTATAAAAGGAAGAAGTAGCTTTTATTTCTCATTTTGAACACAGCAGCAATAGAGATCTCATACAGCAAAGATTTACAAAGAGCTCCATAGTGTGCTCACAGAAGAAAAATAAAGAAAGGTTGTTAGTGATGAAATCTGTGTCGTTTTGAGTAGTGGAGTGGAAGGCAAAGCAAATAAATCTTTCTGCTAAATTAAAAAAAAAAAGGGGCCAAACATTAATTTCTTGAATTTGCAGGTGTAATTCTCCAGGATGCACCTCCAAGGTAAATTTAAATTAGTAACATGGGAACAACCACTGCTAAGTGTGTCCTTCTGGTTGCAAAGTGCCAAACACTTCACATGAAGGGTTCCTACAGAGGCTTCTGGGCATTATCACACCAGAAATAACAGCTTCTCATTCTGTAACCACAGATTAGGACATTTATAGCTCAAGACCTCAGTGACTGGAGGTTCTCATTTCCTACCTATGTTCTCCCTCGTACAGAAGACATGTGCTGCCTTCACAGCAGGGTTCAGAACACAGCTTTGGATTACTATACTGCAGCTAAATCCTCTATGATTTGGAAAAAAAGAGGCTGGAACAAAAGCCTGGGACTGTTTAGAAGCCATAGGCAAAGCTGATGGCAAGCTAATGTTTTAATAACATAGTAATAGGGATGTTTCTGAGGATGTTTTCTGCTCTGTAAGCCCTGGCCCTGTGTCCTGTCCTGCATGTTCTCATCTACTTACAGATTGATTTTCTAAAAGGGGAAAGATGTGAGCTGCTGTTTGTTTGGTTGGTTTTTTTTTAAATCAGGCTGGCTTGTGATTTCTTGATAGGATGGAGTGTATTTACTCAGTCACAGGAAAAGTCCCCATTTCAATAAGGGCTATGAATTGTGACTGCTGCTTAAAGGCAGGAGTGATGCTTCCCCTCCAAAGTGCCCACTGAGCCAGAGCAAATATTTCCTGAGGTCAGGAACTGGGAGTCAGCATCCCAGGAATGTTTTACTGTGTGACTGAGATGCTCTGCTCTTACCTGACCCTGCCCTGCCCCAGGCTCCACTTCTCTGCTGCTTTTCCCCCCTTTTGCTTCCTCCTCTGATTTTCAGATGCTGCCATCCCTCATAGCTGGCATGTCACTGAAGTGATGTGATGAGGCTTCCGTTGCTGTGAACTCTTCAAGTTTACAGCTGCTGTTTCTAAGGTTACATGTTTTGAGACAAGGATTAGCTGTCAGATATAACAGGGGGTGAGTTGGGTCAGCATTGCTTGGGTGTGTGTTCAGCTATGTGGTATTTAGTTGTAGGTCACAGAAGAAAGATCTGCACCTATTCCTGTGGCTGCTCAGACAGAAAAATTACATGTCCCAACCTGCTCTGGTTCCTGTTCCACTTCTCTCCCTTGCTCTCAAGAACTGGCCCCATGTGAATTAATACAGTACTGATGTCTACAGTCACTGATTCATAGAATGGTTTTGGTTGGGACCTTAAAACTCATTCCTACCCCTGCCATGGTCAGGGACACCTCCCACCAGCCCAGGGTGCTCCCAGCCCCATCCAACCTGACCTGAGACACTGCCAGGGATGGGGCAGCCACAGCTTCCTTGGGCAACTGTGCCAGGGGCTCAGCACCCTCACAGGAAAGAATTTTTTCCTCATGTCTAACCTAAATCTCCCCTCTTCAAGTTTTTCCCCTTGTCCTCTCCCTACAACCCCATGTCAAAAGCCCTCCCCCAGCTTTCTTGTGAGCCCCTTCAGATATTGGAAGGTTGCTATAAGGTCACCTTGGAGCCTCCTCTTCTCCAGACTATGATCATTATTCCATTAAATCCTTTCTATGATCATTATTCCATTAAACCCTTTCTGGCAAGGAATACCTGATCAGGAGGTAAGCACAGCTCAAATGACATTTTGAAATGCCACTGGTAAAGGAGGTCTGCTGCTGGAAACTTTTTAATTTTGAAGACAGTGTGATGTTACATGGAAGTGCTGAAAGTTTTATTCCCAGCCTCTTTCCCTCCAAGCCAGAGGTAAGGCCATGCCACACCTACACCCTCTTCAATCATTGTCAACATAATGAAAGACACATTCAAAATCTTACAAAGTGTGGAGCTGAATTCCATAGGCCTTAGAACAAAAGAGCAAAAAGGTGATGCACACATTTCTGCAAGTGAGCAAAGGCAGAAATTTACTCTTCTGTATGGCCCAGCCAGCCAGCTCACCAGAATAAATTTAATTTCAAAGCAGATGTGAAACAACTCACATAGAGCTGCTGCTCCAAGTCCTTTCCTTGCCTTGGCCAGTCCCTGCCAGCAATGAAGTACCCATCACCTGAGTGGAGCACATCACTGTTTGTCACACCATTTTCTACATGGAAAATTCAATCCTCCAGGTGCCTCACAGCCTCCACTTAAATAACAAACAACTGAGGGTTATTTAAGCAAGTCACTGCTCTCACATGGCAAAACTCTTCTTCCTTTTTTTTATTGCTACTGACATCCAAGCATCTCTGCTTCTCTACTGCAGAGTTTTCTAGAGAGCTGAGACCTTCATGCCCTCACCAAGATGCTGCCTCAGTCACTGTTCATTTATCAGAAACTCCATTATCAGCTTGCTCCTTGGGAGAGATGCTGCTGCTCCAGCCAGGATAACAGCCTTGCAGCTCTGGCATCAAGGATGCTCACCTGTTTCCAAACCTTGTTTCATTTTCTGGTTTGGTTCATAAGCACCCTTTGGGTATGGAACCGCCCAGGGAAAGGAGTATGGAAGAACCTTAAATTTTGATTGCTCCCTGGGGGTTTTTTTTTGGCTCTCTGTGCAGGACCAGCAAGGCAAATACAGAAGAAGAAACTGTGTCTCCACAGGGATACTGCTTCCTAAGCCTTCCAGACTTACCTGCTAAAAGTGCTTTTATTTTATAGGGAGATTTCCTCCTTTTTCTTGCCCTTCCAGCTCCTCAGCTGCTTGTTGCTACGTTTGCAAAGGTGTCTCCTTTAAACAGCAGTTCTCTCCATTCATTCTTTATTTATGTTGACTGCCTCATAAAATAAAATTAAGAAGCCTGCTGAGTCTCATTCAACCCCATCAGCTTCTTCCATCATCTCTGATGTGGCTCCTTTCCTCCTGACTAATTGTGAATTGCCCTGAATAAGTAACATTTTCTTTCCACATCAAGAATTGATTATGTATCTCCCATAGAGCCAGATTCCAATAGGTGCCTAAGTGCTATAACCCCCAGCAATGTTTTAGTGGGGGGGAAAAAAGCCTTCAGTTTATTAACAAGGCTGGGCTTGGAGTTTTTATAACCTAGGGTCATCAAAACCTCAAGCCCATTAGAAACTAGATATTATTTGTCTGGGGAGGAGGGAGAGAGAAGACAGAGGAAGGAGGTGAAGATGTGAGTTTTTATCACAGCTAGAAACTAGATCTGGTAGTACACCTGGCAGAGAGAGGCAAACCACTCTAAAAATTATAGAATCATCATAGAATGGCTGAGGTTGGAAGGGACCTTAGAGCTCATCTCCTCCAAGCTCCTGCCATGGGCAGGGACACCTCTCATCCAGCCCAGGTTGCTCCAAGCCTCATCCAACCTGGCCTTGAACACCTCCAGGGAGGGGACAGCCACAGCTTCT
Source organism: Florisuga fusca (assembly GCA_038090715.1). Classification (NCBI taxonomy): domain Eukaryota; kingdom Metazoa; phylum Chordata; class Aves; order Apodiformes; family Trochilidae; genus Florisuga; species Florisuga fusca. The sequence goes on from JAAWXA010000011.1 coordinate 13,774,347, forward strand.
CTGGGCAATCTGTTCCAGAGTCTCACCACCCTCATAATAAAGAACTTCTTCCTAATATCCAGTCTAAATTCTTTTCTCCTTCAGTTTAAATCCATTTCCCCTTGTCCTATAGCTGGAGACTCTTATTAAAAGTTTGTCTCCAGCCTTCCTGTAGGTTCCCTTCAGGAATTGGAAGGCACCTCTAAGGTCTTCCAGGAGTTTTCTATTCTCTCTCTGGCCCCAGACTGAAGCATTCTGGACACAAATGACCCCAGTCCTGCTTGCCCAATATCAACTTCATATCAAGATCTTTTCATAGTTCCTGGTGCAGTGATCTTCAACATGGATTGTCCCCACCCCAGGGAGTGCACGAGGCAATCTGATGGGGTGCTGGAAGAAAGGATTGGTTTGACTGTTAATAAATAAAATACAGTTTTTAAGTAGTGTTTATTTCATCTTCCTCCAGGCTCATCTTCATCTGTTTAAAATTTCTGGGTTTGTATATGTTTGATGATGTCTGCAGTGTACTAGTAGAGCAGTACATGTATATAATTCACAAATAAATATACACAGATTTGGGGCACCTGCTCCAAAAACTTCTACAAACAGGGGTGCATAATCAAAATTGTTTGGAGAACACTGCTCTAGAGCTCATCAGTAACAGAGTTCAGGACTAAAGGAACCCAGCTCACCCTCCTTTAGCAGCACACACTTGACTCCTACAAGCTTCAGCTGACCTACCTGTAAGTTTTATACCAGTATATACCCAGTTTGCTTTGAAAAGGAGTCATTTCCCTTTGCCCTCCCTAGAAAACTGTTCTTCTTGTAAGAACTGGAGAATGGCAGCCTCAGCCACAGGTACTTTTGCATTGGTTGGACAGTTTTCATGTCAGTCTGTTAGCATGTTATTAGACTATACCATGATAGTAGTACCCCTGGTGCATTTATTTAAGCATATACTTATATGCTGCTCTGGATTTAAAGGATAATGTACTATATTAACATTAACACCTCTGAGTATTTTAATTTGTGTCACTCACAAATCAAAAGGATGTTTAATAGTCTTGTGGTTTTCTCTAGTGGAAATAAGTCTCCAGAGCACACACTCACTATGCCACGAGCATTACTCATCCTATAAGCAAGCCTGTGATAGGAAAGGAGGGAAATGTCTTTTTATCATACAAATTCTCTGTAGTTTTTCCTCCAGCCCCACTGTCCTCATGGCTCTCACTCAGTAGTCTGGTTGTTCCTCTCAAACCTTGACAAGCAAATTGAACTGATGCATTCTTCAGGGAACAGGGTTGTTTTGACTTTTGATCCTGGGTCTTAATGTTAGTTTCTACCAGGTCTGACTACCAGGTACTTCTACTCAGGTCTGACAGCAAATTTATTACTGTTGCAAATGTATAAAATGCTTGTTAAATGCTAATTAAATGTTGTGCTTGGGGAGCAATCCAGTTGCACAACTTGCTGTTGAGTTTTAGGCATGTAAAGGCCATGTTTAGGCCTTTAGGCCAGGCTCTTAAGATCCTTGTACTGTCAAAGCACCAGGTTGTACTTTTCAACAAAGTTTAAAAAGGTATTTCTTAAGAAATTTGAGGCCACAGTTTGGGAGTTAACTGCCAAACACTGCTCCCTTTTAGGGTTTCTCAGCCTCCAGTCCAGCAGAGAGCAGTTGAGGCAGACACCCAACCTTAAGCTAAGATGCTCAAATTATTCTTAGATCCCAGTGCAATCCTTCCACTCAAGTGGCTGTTTTTGAAGGAAGATTACAGTTTTCTTATAGCCAAGTTAGTGGTAGAGTTATGATAATGTCAGTTGATCTGTAGAAAACCAATAGTAACTATAAAAGAATGAGTAGTGAGTAGTACAGAGTCCTCAAAGACACAACAAAAGAGGCACTTAAAGACTCTGTTTTGAAGACCTAAGTTTTTTACTGGAGTTTAAAAGCTTACCTAATTTCTCCTCCCCCTTCTAAATGACAGACAGGGCAACTTACCAGGACTGTCTACACCAGTGGGCAGAGAAAGCAAAACTCAAAATATCTCTGGTGTCTCCCCTCTTCAGGAAGCACTGAAGCTCCACCAGTAAGGCTGAGCAGTGAGTTGAGTTAGCCTCCAAGAGGAAAGAAAAAGCAATAGCCACACCAAAACTGCTTAAAAAAAGAATATAACACTGTTTTCTTCATAGAAATTACCACTTTTTTTTGGCTACATCCTCCTGGCACTAAACCCAGTGTCTGGGACATAAAGGGCTCCAGGGTATACTGTGCAAGCAAGGGAAGAACCAGACATGGGAGACCCAATCCTCACTCCTGCCAATAGAGGTGAGGGAGGAGAAGGGAGAATATTCCTCAAGTGTTTCCTGCAGAGATTTGGGCATGTTACTCAAGGCATCAGCCTCTCAGCTTCCACCAGTCTCTTCTACTAAGTAGTAGGAGTGCCAATGCATTCACACCGCAGTCCCAGTAAAATGATCACTTAAAACTATCCTGGGGCAGCTGGAACTCCCAAAGTGCCACCTTCAGCCCCACAGAAGGTTGGTTAATCAGAAGGACCATCCCTGCTAGATCTCCAACTCAGATTTTGTTGAGCTGCAGCCTCCATCCCTTCCAGGTTTTTAACACTGAGTTTGATGTCGGGGTGGGTGTGAGAGTTGTTCACATACTGCATCTCCTACACACCCAGAGCTGGCACATCACTTGGAGCAGGTGGGGGTGGTCAGGGGCATCTGGCCATCACTTTGACATGGTTGAAGTACCAGCTGTCATCTTCGTGTTACACTATGAACCACAAGAACTGGCAAGGTCTGGTTTGGCAGGGCCTTGCCTCTTGACATCGCCTTGCTTTTTCATCATGAGGAGATGCTCTTGGAGCCTAGAGGCTCTTCCCACTATAAAATGAACTATTCAGGATTAACCTCAAGCAAGCCATCTCCCAGCAAGAGCAATTCAAAAGGCTGTCATCCCCCATCAGCTATTTTTGCTTAAGTTAGATGAGAACTCAATACCTGGAAGACCTTTACTTTCTCTTCCCACAGGAATGGACCTGGGCACATGGGGCAGAGCAAAATTGCAAAAAGCCTGGCTTACAAAGCAGCAAAATTTGAACAATGAACCCCTGCCCCAGACTACCTGCAATTTTATCAGGAGCCATGGTGTCCAGCAGAGCCCAGAAGAATAAAAATAGAAGTTTCATAATGACTAGGAACACGATGGTAAAATGTGAAGTATTGGTAGGGCCTATATTAAGATGTAAGAGAAACATTCTTTTTTATGACAGCAAAGGATTCGAGGAAGAGAAATACAATTACAAAACCCAAATGCTGTAACAGAGAAGAGCAGGTTAGGAAAAGGTTACAGCACAGATTAAAAGGATCCAGTAGAAACAGAAAGCTTCAAAGTAAAGTTTTGAACAGCTTTTGTTGCACTCATTTCTTCTTCCTTTGCTGATTAAAGTATTGTGCTGAAGCATTCTCCCTTTAGCTGCCCATTTCAGCTTAAAAAAAAAAAAAAAAAGAATTCCATCTCCCTTTTATCTTAGGAAGAAAGCTGACATTGGAACAATTGCTAGCACACTGCTTGATGTCAAGCAGCTTTAGGTCAATACTCAGACCCCTTTTGAGTCACCCTTTCAGCAAAAGAGCTTAAGGAAAGGTTTGTATTTTAACATTTCACTCATTCAACTTCAGTATCTGCCCAGAAAACGTTATCAAATGTTTCTGCTTCAGCATACAATACAAATGGCTGCTTTTAAATAGAAACTAATGCTCACTTAGTTTCTTTTCACTGATTCAGGGAGTGATAGCCAACAGCCAGAATGAAAAGAAAAGGAGTTAAAAACTGGTACAGTCTCAACAACAGCATTAACAGTGCCCAATCCATTTTTATATTCCTAGAACAATTTCATATTCAGTACCCACTTGGACAGCAGCAATTCAAAAATATCCATAGCTGAAGATTATAGACCCACCATCTGTCCCAGAAAGCCAGTAGGTGCTTGCACTTTAATTTGCACTTCACAGAGCCCAGTGTGGTTTGCATTTGGTCCAGTCTAGTGGGATTGTAGGATCAGGCACTTCCAGCTATTCTCCTTCCCTCTCTAACCCAGAAACAGCTGTGCCTTGGAGTCAAAATGCTCTTTAACCAAATCAAATGGTGATGAAGGGGAAGGAGGATAAAGTGAGGCCAGTGTCATTTTCAGGACACAGAGGTTGCTGAGAACTTGGGTGTGCTTCAGCTCTCAAGACAAGGGCTTTCCCTTTGTTTTCAGGGCAACTAAAAAGGTTCAGAGCCTAAGTACAGGACACAGGAGCTGCAATTCCTGTGAAAGAGACAAAGACATCAAAAGTTCCAATCCTGCAGCTTAGTATGTATTTTTCTTTCTAATCCCCTATACTAGGAGCCCCATAGCAAGAACCTAGATGAATCCCAAGTTCAAGATAACACATTAAGCTGAGAAAACCCAGACTTTCAAAGAGAAATTAGAGCCTTGGCAACTTTAAATTTGTTACCTTGCTCTCAATAGTCCTCAAAGACTGAATGGATTTGGGAGGAAAGACTAATCAAGGGCATCAAGACAACTGTATCACAGACCTGGTCTCCTTTGAATTGTTTTCAGTGGGTAAACTTTTAATATATTACTAATAGGATATCTGAATTTATCTGTTTCGAGCTAAGTACCTGTTCATTGGCAGCAACAGGGATGAGTAAAAGTCTCTTCTTTACCCAGATCCTTGACTGAGGATTCACCTTCATGGCTCAGGAGTTCCTTCCCACAAACTCTGTAGAGCTTTCTCCCTGCTCACAAAGCTCACACAGGAGATGCAAGCAGTGAGTCCTTTCCATAGCACTTCAACTTGCCACTAAGCAGCTGCCCTAGGGTTTATTTAACCAGCCTAAAACAGAAGAAGTGTGCTGGAAGGGACCTCAGGGACTCCTTCAGCCCAGACCCCTGCCCAGCACACACACAGGGTGTCAGCCTATTACTGCAGGTTAACTCCACTTGTTCTTAGGTTTCCAGTAAGAACAGGTTTCCACCTTCTGCAGCACTGTGCTGTCTGTTTGAAAGTTTTTATCACTGCTGCTAATTCAGTTCATTCTTATCCCTTATCTTCAGTTTTCAGAGTAGGTAAGAAGACAATTCCCTTTCCTCTAACAGCACTTACTTATTCATATGGCCACTTAGTTTAAAACCACAACCCTGGAAGGTGCTCTAGCTAGTAGATTTTCTGTTTCTCAGTCCTTTCTCTTCACATTTGACCATTTGCTTCTCACCTGGGCTTGGTGAGCCAGACTCATTGCAAGCCTGGTACACCCTGTGCCTTTTGACAGCAACGTGACATTGATTCCTATTTGTCTGGTGCTCAGCTTCAACACCCTGTTCCTTTTCCACCTAAACAATTCCTCCCCATCCTCTTCATATCCCACCTCTGCTGTCAGCCACTGTTGCCTTCACACCAAGCATTTCTTTCTTGCACCATTTTCCTTTTCCCCCCTCCCCCCTTGGGCTATTTCAGGTTGTCAAAAACCTTGCAAATTCTAAGCCTGTCCTCCAGTGCACAGAGGCCCTCCCAACTTTGTGTTATCTAAAAGGGCAATGAACAAATTCACTAAGTCCAGCTCTAGGCAGCAAGGCAGTTTTGAATTCTCATTAAAAAAATTCTTCCATCAGAAGACAGTTTTGACAGATCTTTATGCAACACATTTTCTGAGACACTGGGCCCCAAGACCCTATTGAATTAAAATGGAGACAGAAACAGAGCTTTGTAGTAATGCCAGTTTTAGTGAGAATACCTGACAGGGACTAGCCTGGATTTTGGTACCTGGTTTTCTACACAACAAACAAAGAGCAAAGGTAATTGGAACCCAAAGGGATTTGCAGGGCATCTAGGAAACAGAAAGATAATGAGAAGACATTGCTGTGTCCCAGTTGCTCTGTGGCACCATCCAGGTTCTCCATGGCTGAGGGAAGGGGTTGGTTACCAACAGCTCAAGCTAAGGAGAGCCCTGAGCCTTTGGGAAGTGGTCTGGAGACAAGGAGAACTACATTCCTTCCCCACACCTCTTCTGTGGAAAAGGCATGAAAGGAAGTCACAGCTTTTGCCCGAGAATTTGTTACAAGGAGACCCCATTGCAGCCCCTGGGCCATCAGCCCCCTGCCCAGCCATGTCCTTGCCCTTGTCCTGTCCCCAGGAAGATGCCTGATGCCCAGGGCTGGAGGTGTCCTGGTGCTGCTGGGGGTGTCCTGCTCATGGAGGGGCAGTGGGACAGCCCCCATAGCACCCAGACACCGGGGAGACCCTGGACCCCATGGGCTCTCATGACAAGTGGCTGCTGGAGAGGCTGACACCCAGTTTGAGACCACCTCTGATGCCAACTTAAGCATGAGTCAGTACCCAGGAGGACAGGAGCAGATGAAGAAAGGGGTTTTTTTGTTGTTTGGTTGGTTTTTTTGAGAGGGATCATTCCTTATTTATCAACTCCAACCCCATCAAGTGGAAAAAGCAAGATGTCATTCACTCCAAAACCCATCACCCTCCTCCCAACGGGGGAGATTCATGATACACTTCAAACTGCCTCCTTTCTTTACCCTGAAAAGAAAGGATTGAGACTATTTGTTAGCACCACTACAGATCACTCAGAGGTACTCCAAGTCTTAGTGCTTAATTTCTTTTAATCTCGAAGCCAACAACAAGAGGGAATTAAGGCAGATCTCAAAGAGTATAAACCTTCAGATGTTGTACTTCACTTCATCTCAATCCCCAGTATCCTTCAAACTCCCTCCTTTCTTTACCCTTAAAAGGAAAGCCTGAGATCCCCATCCCCAATGCCATAAGCCATTTGCAGAAGTTCCTACATCCACGAATCCCAACAACCTCTTCCAAGCAGTTTTTCAGGACATGAACTGACCAGATGAACAACATCAATGGGAACAGCCACACACCCACAGCTACACACTGACCCCAGACAGCACACCTACAAGTACTAAAGTACCACCCACTGGGAAGTTAACCAGCACCTGCCTTTCCAAAAAAAAAAAAAAAAAAAAAAAAAAAAAAAAAAAGGAAGAAAAAACCAAAACCTATATTCACTCAATAGTCAGACTTTCCACAACATCAAATGTTGTCAGTAACTTAAAAAAAGCAAGATATTATCATTTTTGTTCCAATTTAATCCTTCATACACACCCACCTCTGCCATATGTAATCAGAAATGAATCACAGTTAGAACAGCAGGTCCTCTAAGTCTTTTTTTATGCTTTTCCTTCCCTAGAAAAAAAAAACAACACTTCCATTTGTGCCCACTGCTGCATCTTTCATCTCAGTTCAGTAATCTTCCTGTCCAATGCACAGCTAATTGCCCTCATCCATAGAGACACACAAGATACTCTTTGCTTCTCTGTCCCCTGTGTATCCCTCTCTGACATGATTTTTGCATCCTTACAGTGTGCCTCATCAACTGCACTTCAGTCTGCCCAGTCCTGAGCTGCCCAGCTACAGCTTGGTGTTGCTTGGTTTTATTCTTTGTCCTTCTTAATGGCAAATCCAGCTTCTTAGTACAGGTCTTGTGAATCCCACATGCTGTCAAAGAAAGCAGAATCAAAAGCATGTTTTCTATCACATGCCATTAATACAAAGTGTCTTCACAGAAAATCAGGAGATAATCAAGGAGTAATTTATACAGAGCCAGAATAAGCTAAGAAGCTTTCCAAGCCTATTTCCCTGCAGTCAGGGAGCTCTGGCTTTCTTTTAAAAAGACCCACTCAGGTCTGTGTCTGCTCATTTTCAGACAGAGACAGTGATTAACCCTTTCACATCCCGTCCTTTAAGGAATATGAAGTGGGAGCTTGGGTAAGCCTTGCCACAAGGAAGTGAGACATCAAATGTTACTCTGCTCATGCATTTGTCTTAGCCACACATTCCTTTTGACTCCATCTGTTCTGTTTCCTAACAGCACACCCAAATTTTAGCAGTGTTTGGAAGGATGGGATATTTTAGGGATTACATTCCACTGGCCTTCACACGGTGGCTGTATCCATAATTACCTTCTCTTTGGGAAGCACCTTGTAGTTCCAAACTGCTAGATCCATCTGCTCCAAAATTTTGGAAACCTGAGCACAGGTGGGAAACAAACTGCCTAGGTGAACAAGCACAGCTAAAAGAAATTTCCAGATTCTTTGAAGTTTAGGGCATACAAGACAGTTTCCTGTGACCTGGCAGTCTGTGCAGAGTTTAACAAGTCAGCTCCACTCTTTGCATCCTCATCAGACTCAGCAGAGAGGTTGATTTCCTCTCCAGGTTGATTGGGAAGGATGCAGGCAAGGAAATTGTTTGCCATCTGTTTCTGGGGTGTTGACAAAGGGACATGAGTAGGTGTAGGAACTAATCTACTTCTTTTAAATGAGCCCATCAATAGCTGCAAGGAAAAAAAAAAAAATAGAAAACCAAAAAAACTAATTTGATGCAGCAACAGATCTAGGAGTAAATTTACTTTTTCCCTGTAAAAGGCTGGTCAGTGTCTATTGAGAAGACTTTGATCTGCAGTGCTTACAGACTTCCCTGCCTCAAGTACTGACCAAAACTGTTTCTCTGCATAAAAGTAGAGAGGAACAGTTTTTTCCATGAAGGTTACCAACAGTTTTTCTCCAAATGCATGTTCAATAGCAGAGCTGTGGGCAAAAGAAGGAAGGGAACACTGATAGCTCAGTCACACTAGACTTTGGTATCAAAAAGGCTGTCATGGCATGCACTTGCATCACTTCAGTGATGATGGAAGCAGGAAAATGTGCTCTGAACTCAGTCAAACTACCTGAAAAGAATTTTTCAGTTTCACACCACATGAGATATTAAACCTCTGTATATTCACTTCTTTAGCAAAACTTCAAACATTTAAATCCTCCTATAAAGATCTTCCAAGTGGTAGTGTACATCTTTGGGATTTATTGGAATGGTCTCCCAGGGGAAGTGGTGGGTTCCCCCACTTTGGAAAGTTTTAAGTCTCAACTCGAGGGGATGCTGAGACATCTCATATAAACAAAAATATTAGAATGGTTGGACCAGAGGATCCTTGAGGTCCCTTCCAGCCTGACATTCTAGGATTTACCATAATGACAGCATCACAGCTCTGCTAGGAAGACAGAAGTAATTTCTACTTGGAATGCAAGGACAGGATACATAGATACATATTTTTTTCCCATTATTTTGCATGGTTATGCAAGTCAGTGGCAGATATTTCTCTAGTGACATAAGTGAGCATGAGCAAGTCACATCAGCAGCACTTTATCCACTTACAGTCAGAGAATTTGGCCCAGATATTTCTGAAGCACAATCTGCCATGAGCAAGTAAGTAGCTTTCAGAGCTTTCCTTCCACCTCTGGAATCTGTAAGCATTGACCTCAACCTAATGAGACTAAAGCCTCCAGATTCAATCTGGGACTTGAACCAAGATCACCTCCACTGTTAGACTGTGCAATGTATGTGGCCCTCTTTTATGGCCCAGTCTGACTCCAAAACTCTTCCTCCAGGCTCCCTGCTGCTGGATTGCTCTGTCCCCACCTCTTCACAGAATCATAGAATCAGAACATGATGTGCACTGGATCTTCCCCTCCATCCTGCAAAGACCTTCTGCAACTCTGCCCCGTTATGACTGTAGAATAGAAGCTAAAAGCCTTTCTTCCTTTACCTATATCACTTTCCCCTCCCTTGATTACTTAACTCAGCTGTTTAGCTCTGCTAAGGCTCTAGAGAACACAGGGCAAATTAACAACTCCGTGCTCCATCAATATATATTGTGCTGCAGGAATTGCTGGAGACTCACTTGAAAGAGCTAAATGAAAGTTCTTCATTTAACGTTCACCAAATAACATCACTCCTGACAAAAGCCCAATCAAGGGTGAAGTCTGTGCAGCTGACATGCTGCAAATACCAATCAGACAGTGGTAATTAAACGTAAGAAAAATCTCTTTGAAGGCGAGGGTGGTCACAACCTGGAACTTAATGCTGTGCCTTGTTTCTCTGCCTCAGGCTGAAACATCCCACCATCCTGCATGTGTTCATTTCACCTCCCAGGTAACATGCCCTCTCTTCTGCAAAAAAACATCTGTCACGTGGGAACATGAGAGAATAAACAGACATGACGGGAGAAGTAACCGTACTGCACAACCTGGTCTTTCTGGAAAATGACATGCTCATTTAAATAAAAAAAAATATTAAAAACTACTTGAAACATTCATTTTAACCTCTTCAAGGTGACAAGGAGAGGCTGATTGCTAAGACATGGTCTGTGGAACTTCTCCCTGTTCTACAGGAGCATGGTTTTTAGAGATGGCAACTCACAGCACATTTAGTGTTTGAGAGAAATACTCTGGAAATCCATAAAAAGCTAGTTATGCCCTCTAAATGCAACTCGAAGAGGAGCTGCTAGGCTTTTTCAGCAAGGCAAATTCTTTTTGTCCCCAGGTCTAGGCTCAAAAAGAGGGTCTGGAGGGCACAGGAAATGAAGACACCAGTAGCACCGATTGGCTGTAACTTTTAAGACTTCAGCATTCCCTGTTATTGCTGCCACCCTAAAACATAACCCCTAACAGCAGGAAGGGCTTTTACATCCAAGTTCCAATTTTCTGGTCACTGAACTACATGGACATACAAAGCACGGGACTCTTGGAAGAGAACACCAGTTACCCCAGTTAAAGAACATCAAGCAACCAGGATATTTGCACCTTCCAGGACCCTCCACAAAGACAGACCAGGAGCAATAGTGCCTCTTTATTACAGAGTATTTCCTGCCCAGATTACTCACCCAGCAAAGGAAAGACCCACCCAAAGCCAACTCTTGAAGGCAGGCAAAAGCACACCAATTAAGTCTAAGGCAGGAACAAGCAGAAATTAAGAGTCTGTGTTGAGTTACTGGCACTGATTACCTTGTTATTGAAGTTGTAGTGTTTTCTTGTAGTTAAAAAGACCACAAGAGTTTTGTAAATTGCTCTGTATTTTTTTTTCTTGGGAGCTTGAGCTCATTCTCATTAACTAACTTAATGCTTTTGCTACTCCATACCTTCCCTTTCATGAAGGGGCAGTCTGCCAAACCAGACAGCTTAGTACAAGGTTTCATCCCGGTCTTACTCAAGGATTTATTTCCAGCACTGACACAGCTGAAGTCTCATGAGACAGACTTCAGTCCACAAAGACCTTTGTCTTCTGGCATCAGATGATGTCAAGACTTGCCACTAGGGTTCTACTCTTGAGATTTTAACCAAAAGGCAGCACTAAGAAGTCTTGGTGATAGCCAAAAATAATTTTTATCTCACAACAAACCTCTCGCTTTTAAACCCAGAATCCAGGAGGATTCTTACAACCAGCACCTGGGAACTGAGAATATGGTTTTGTAAGTGCTCTGTGCCTGACACTGCATTTCCTGCTTGTACTCCACTAGTGACTGAAGGATGTGCTGTCACTTCAAGGGACAGCTGTCTTCACCTCAAGGGAAACCTTTTCCTCAGCAGGTATGGAACTGAACTCTTGGGTCAGAACAGTGCCCCAGTGAAATGATGATGATGCCAGAATAAGTATGCCTAGCACAATGCAAATTATGATTTATGGCCTAAAACCAGCCACTCAACAAACTAGAATGATAGGAATTTAATTACATATAATGTAGCAGTTCCTACAGCTTGGAATTTCACTCGTTAAAATAAAATTACCACAGAGGGCATACCTTTCATTTGGATCAAATCATGACACTAAACTGAACTTTTGCCCAAACCAAATCACCACAGTATGTAAAGCATACAGCAACTCCCACCACCAGAATGAAAGGGCAGCAGCAACTTCTTCTGCATCTATTACAAGGAAGAAATATTCACAGCAATACCCAGGCACCTCCCTCAAGAGACATCTGCGTCTATTTCTGACAACCATAAATCAAACTCCTCTATTTCAAAGGAAATCTGAATCTGTGAATTAATAGGTCATCGACTTCATTCTTTCCCAGCATGAAAATGCTAATCCCAGTTCTGTTAAATGGATAGCAGTATGAAGTATTGATATGAAGAAATAAACCAGCAAAGACAGAGAAATTAAGTGATAACTGATTCTGAAATAGCATCATATAAAGCCTATGGTCCAGAACCTGATCTTAGATTTTGCTTATGAATAAGTATCATCAATAAAACTTACAGAGTTCTTACAAGAGGTGCATCAGCTTGATATTTAAATGTTTCACAGGGCCTAGCTAGTTCTAGGGGTAGCTACAACTTCTATCAGGACACATGACAGAACTTCCTCTGGGCTCCAGTTCTAGCTCCACCTCACTTCCCCACCCCAGGATCTTTCCTCAGGTAGATTTCTGCTTGTCCTACTGCACAGATTTCAGCACCATTAAAAAAGTGAAGAGAAGCAGCCTTAAGACAGGCAAACTGTCAGCTCAGTTGAGGATGAGAGCCATCATCACACCCTGTTCTGAGAATGCAAATGCTTTATTTCACATCCCTGCTCTTCATAGCACTTAATTTTAAATTTTCTTTATTTTTTTTTTTTTTTCTGGGGGGGGGCATGGGTCAGCCTTGCTCCTTGCTATAGAGCCAAGTTGGTTGAGGCCTGCAGACAGATACCTTAGAGTGGTTCCCAAGGCAAAACCAGTGGCTCAGCTTGCCAGTCCACTGGAGACCCCCATGCCCTGCTGCCATGTGTCCCCTCCTGTCACACCCCGCTGGTATAACCACTCTGCCCCCCAAACCATGCAAGAAGAGTCAAGGTTTGGGCAGCCAGAGGGAATCCCAGCTCCGTTTCCAGCATCTTTTCAGCACAAGGCAGTTCTCACCCACCGGCAAGCACCCGAGCACAGCCAGACACGGGCTCTCCGCACCTCCCGGCTCCGGGGGGTCCCTGCCCGCTGCCCGTCGGGGGTCCCCGGAGCTGGAGCCGCTCGGGGCC
>JAAWXA010000011.1:13789123-13943657 GCA_038090715.1 Florisuga fusca
CCCCAAGTGGCAGAAGAAAAAGGATGAAAGTGAAAGCACCCATGCCTTCAACTGGGTTAATTAAACATGGTTCAGAAGTATCCCTGGAGTAATGGAAGGATTTCATACGTCAGCTGAAGCCCCTGGTTGCTCAGCAGTCAGGATGTCTGTCTGATGTTACAGGAATGTTTGAAATCTCTGATCAAGGTTTATTATTATTACTACTGGCATCCCACTGTGCTGGTTACTATACAAGCACTCATTAAGAAGACAGTCCCTGCCTCCCTTCTCACTGGCAGTGGAAGCAGCTTATTTCATAATGTGCTTTCAAAATAAAGAGTAATCAGGTTGTGTGGATTGATTGTATTCAAGGGAGAGGGGGACTTGTGTGGGCTGATCTGAAGAGCTGTTAGTGCGGAATATTTTAAGGATTTTGTAATACTGAATGTTTCTGCCTTCAAAAAAATCCAGATTGATGGCCTTCTGGTGACTCGCAGGAACTCTAGCCCAAACTGGGGTATGATATCATAAAAGCTGGGCTGGGTAAGTGAAAGTCCAATTTTATGGTCTGTTCAGATATTTTTAAATTGCAATGACTTCATTAAAACTTTCTGTGCAGCCACATTCAGGGGAAAGCATCCATCTCCTGTGCATCCTTTAGCAAACAGAAAAGCCCTGTGTAATGGGAGGGGTGAGATTTAAGCTAGATTTCTATTTCACAAAATATCCTAAGTGTCTTATTGATTATATTAAAAAATTACTAAGCTTATATACAAATGGATTTTTAATGGTTTGGGTTTGTTTTTTTTGTTTTGGTTTGGTTTTGACTTTTGTTGGTTTGTTTTGTTTTTTACTGAAAGCTCTGTCAACTTGGGCATCATACTGGATTTGTTTATTCTCACTGGACACCAGAAATCATAGCTCTGTAGGCAAAACCATAGAATCATAGAATTAGCCAGGTTGGAAGGGACCTCAGAGATCATCAAGTCCAACCCTTGACCCACCGCTGCGGTTCCCAGCCCATGGCACTGAGTGCCACATCCAGTCTCTTTTTAAATATCTCCAGGGACAGAGAATCCACCACTTCCCTGGGCAGCCCATTCCAATGTCTGATCACCCTCTCTGTAAAGAAATTCTTTCTAATATCCAACCTAAACCTCCCCTGGCACAATTTAAGACCGTGTCCTCTTGTCTTGTTGAAAGTCATCTGGGAAAAGAGACCAACCCCCCCCCTGGCTCCAACCTCCTTTCAGGGAGTTGTAGAGAGTGATGAGGTCTCCCCTGAGCCTCCTCTTCTCCAGGCTGAACAGCCCCAGCTCCCTCAGCCTCTCCTCATAGGATCTGTGCTCCAGTCCCTTCACCAGCCTGGTTGCCCTCCTTTGGACCTGCTCCAGCACCTCAATCTCCTTCCTGACCTGAGGGGCCCAGAACTGGACACAGGACTCGAGGTGTGGCCTCACCAGGGCTGAGTACAGGGGCAGAATCACCTCCTTGGACCTGCTGGCCACGCTGTTCCTGATCCAGGCCAGGATGCCATTGGCCTTCTTGGCCACCTGGGCACACTGCTGGCTCATGTTCAGCTTCTTGTTCAGCCTTCTTTGAATTGCATCCACGCCACCCTTCGGAATGCCCTGGCAAGGGATAACTGGACCTTTAGAATTTTCCTTGTTGGTAACAAGTGACCCACTTGTTACCTCATGAATTCATTTGTCTTGGCTGGCACGTATAAAACCACAGATTATTTTCCACCAAAAAAAAAAAAGATAGGGGTGCCCAGTGATGACCTTCTCACACAATGATTTTTAAGACTGGAAAAGACCACTTCAAAAATGTTGACAGGTTCTTTGTTCTGAAGACATTGAAATAAACCTTGGATTTGTGGATGGATGGGTGGATGGATCTTTCCATCCAGGTGATAAAGAATTCAACTAGGCATCCAGGCTCTATGGGAGTGTCCATGGACACTGAAATGTCTTTAAATAGTATTTTTCAGTAAAATGCAGCCATGGGAAGAGCTTCTCTGAAGTTCAGCACAGAAAAAGAAGGTTTATCAGAATGGGGGTAGGAACACTCCCAAGACTGAAGAAACCCACCAGACTTCTCTGCCTGCTGGTTGCAGCAAAGACAATTTCTCTGGACTCTTGCACACCTCACCCCAAAAGCAGGATCCCACCACACTGAGAGGACTTTCTTACCTTAAGACCATGCCAGATGTGAGAACTTCAATTTTCCTTTATTTAAAGGTCACTCAGGACACAAGAGCTCTGGGAGACCAACAGAGAGAGGCAGGACTGATCCTTGCAGTTACTAATCCATCAGGACATTTGAAGGATGGAGTCTCCTGCTATGCACACACATTTGCATCTTGGTGGAACTCTCCCCTCTTTCACTCTAGTCTGAAAAAAAGCCAAGTAGCTCATCTGCCTGTCCTGCAAGCAGAGAAAGAGAATGCTTTAGGCTCTGATTTTTAGTCTCTGACCAAACAGTTGTGGAGAGGGAGATAAGACAGAGGAATCTAAAAATGGTCTCATCAGCCTGTTGGGTTTTATGAACTAAAAAAAAAAAGGTCACCAGTGGTGGTTTTCAGCTGAAAGAACCAAAAATCTCAACCTAGTGGAACATTATAAACATAGCTGTCTGTTAAAGGCCTGTTAAACCACCGTGCAACGTGATGGGGATTAAAACTTCATAGGAGAAGAAAAGTGAGGCCTTGTGTCTGTAGAGGAAAGTCCCAAATTTCTCACTTCTCAGTAACTTCTCATATTTAGACATCAAGCTCTTTGAGACACAGCTTGTGATGCTTTCACGCAGCACTTCCCACCATCCAAACCTCAGCCCAGATACAAGGGGATATTGACATTCCCATCTCCTACCTAAGCTTCCTCACTTCCTATTGATTTCACTGGTTATGTTGACCTAAGCCCTGCCATGTGCCTGGGCCTTTCACAGCACAAATACCTCGAGACAGAATAATATTTAATCAGGCTGCAAAATTATTCTTTCCTAATCCCTCGTTCTGCAAGCGCGGCACCTGAATTTCAAACTCTTCCATCTCAGTGTCCTCCTAAAAGGAGCCTGTGGACTCAATTAACTCATCCAGCTTGAGGCCAAGAGGCCCCAGCTCCATCTCCCATGATTGCACTGCCTCAGGTGAACAGGAAAACGTGGGAAAAAGGCTTCATCAACCCTGAAAACACCGAAAACTTGGAGCCAGGGTGCGGTTTCCTCCCAAGCCCCTGAGAAGAAGCAGGGAGGAGATGTCTTGTTCCTAGGAAAGAGCATGGCTCAGGCTGTTTCTCAGCACACCACCATTCCCTACATCACTGGCATGAAAGCCACAACCAGGGGTCTCATCACTTTTCCCACTCTGGAATAAAAGTTCCTGTTACATTCCTGCATAGCACCTGGAAAAGCAGCTCTGCAGGGCTCCATTTGCCACTGCTCTGCCCCGTGTAACACATTTACATTTCCTCTGGAGCTCTTTCTCCCCCTCCCTACAATTATCCTGTTGGAAAGAACATTGATATAGGTGGGGTTTTTTACCTTTTGAACTCCTCAGGTATTTGCAGCAGGTGGGATGTTGACAGCAATACCACCACCTCTGTGGGTATTTCCTCCTTGCTTTCTGGTTTTCAGCTTTTTGTTAGTGTCTGAATGCTCTGTTTCCTGGGCTGGTATTTTACACTGCCCAAAGATGATGGTAAGCCAAAGCTCAAGGGAAAAAGAAAGTTGCTATTTTTAAATAGGAGAAAGGGAACAAATAGATTTTTCTCAGAATACAAAAGGGACAGGTGATTTTTGATCACTTCTAACACTGGAATAGGTTTGGGCTGAAATTGAAAGTTTAGCAGAGAAATTTGATAGTTTCAGTGATGAATACTTTTGATTTTTTTTCTTTTTTTGGCTTAAGTGCCTGTGAAAACCACATTTTGAGCCTGCACACTACATTTTTAGCAAAAATGTATTACACACACCTCTCAGCCAAGCTCCAAAGGGAAAGAAAAGGTGTGTTGTTCATACATGCATGGAAGATTTGCTGTTTCATCACTAATTTATGGAGGGTCCATAGACTACAGGTCTGCAAAACACCTGTCTTTCTCCTTTGTGTGTGCATGGAGGAGAAGCTGTATCTAATAAGCCAGGAGAACAGAACTGTGGTGTCCCTTAAAAATGAGAGTGCTTTAGTGCTGCACCTTTTTTTTATTTTATTTTTCTCACTGCAAACCACACAGTTTTAAAATATACTGCTTGAA
The DNA here is from genome assembly GCA_038090715.1 of Florisuga fusca. Lineage (NCBI taxonomy): Eukaryota > Metazoa > Chordata > Aves > Apodiformes > Trochilidae > Florisuga > Florisuga fusca. Next base: position 13,793,356 of record JAAWXA010000011.1, read on the forward strand.
AGGCTGACCCCATCCACACACATTTCACAGTAAAAAGTGATCCTGTAAGGTAGAACCTCTTAAGAGTGCTCTTAAAGGTTTAAGTCCTTACCCCATGGCTCTCCAACAGCCACACATGGGAAAATATGTACAGCTTTGAGCAACATGGGTGTGGAACCTAGAAAGTCCCTGAGTTTGGGAGTGTGACAGCATCTGGAGGCTCTTTTTTTTAGCCAGTTAATTCTATTAAAACACCCTAGAGTGTCCTGAAGTTTGCAGGGTGTGATGCTCAAAGGTAGTGACAGAAATTTTGCTCCTCAGGAGCTGCAGCTCAGTCAGCTCCGTGCTAACACCTTCAGTCCTTACCATGCAAATAAATCATCCAAAGACACCTGGGTTTCTTCCATCTACAGCCAGATTTGCTGTAAATGGTTATTTCAGGTCTTCACCTATTTGTTCATTTGCCAAGTGAAAACATAAAAGCTTTTTTCAGAGGCAGACATGTCATTCCATAAGAATTTGCTGATTGTTTTTGTGTGTGGGCTTGGAAGTTGGCCTTTCCAACACAGAAGTAGGGCAGTAATATTATTATATATTGCAAGAATTAATAATAATTTGATAATATTAATTCAATAAATATTAATAAATCAACAAGCTTGTAATGAATGTTTGATAATTAACAATTCAGCAATAGTTACCTTAGCAATACATTCATAAACCATTAAACTTTAGTTTTTGGTATCAGAAAAGAAGCTGAAATTTACCATCTACCATCACTTTCCTCTGTTGAAATGCATTCTGCTTTTTAGCATCTTTTTCTAAAATGCCCTTTGAAGCCACCAGGAAATACAGAATCTCTGGCAAGAACCTATGCTAAACCTTCTCATAAAAAATTAACTCTTTTAGTAAGTAGATTAGTAAAGTTAAGTTTAAATTGATGCTTTGTTGCATTTCATCAAATGCCAAACAGATTCATTTATGTTTAGGTCAAAAGCATCCCCCTCAATCACATAATTCAGGGGATTCAACTTCTCTCTAGAGAAAAAAAAAGGGAAAAAAGGCTGAAAAGGCTTCTTTAATGGGAGATTGGAATTGCTTAAAGATATGAAATGGAATCACATCTTCCCACAAAACCAGAATAATGTTAGTCACAGGGTGTAGCAGATGGCTGTTAGTCACCAGTGAATTCAGAGGATTTACCCACTCTGTTCAAACAATACAGCCACAAGCCAGACAAGTTCCCAATTAGCTCCCACCAAAGAAGTCTTTCAGAAGGCAAAATCTGATCATAAAAGGGAGGAAGGAGAGAGAAGAAGAAAGGAAGAGAGACTATTTTCATTAACAAAATAATTGTTCATCTCAAAAATTCCTTCTGTTTGACATCTGTTACCCCCAGGGAGATAATTTTCCCAGTGAAGGCTGAAAGTTCAATCATCACAAAATAAGCTGGCTTTGCTCTTGAGGGTGATTGAACATTTGCAGCAGTGAATAAAATGTCCAAACCCTTCCCAGATCTCAGGATTTGGTCCTTTCAGGGCACATCAATGCCTGCTGGCTGGGCACACTCTGAATTTTTATTCAGAGATGCACCAATGGAAGGTACCAATTCCAGAAGCTGTAGTCTCTTAATAGCTTGTAATGTTGGTAGAAATAGGATATTAAAAGACATCTGGAAAAAATGTTTGTGATCCTCTGTCAGAAATGGTTTATTTGTATGCCAGTTTTTCTCCAAATATGCAGTCAGGAGTTGAAAGAGGAACATTTCCACAGAGCAGTGTCAGGATAAGAATCTGACTTATTGGTACTGCAAGATGGAGAAAACTATTAATCAAAAGGCATTTTTAGAAGTTCCCTTAATGTGAGGCTGAAAATAAGTTTGCAGAAATGAAAGAATAACACAGGTCAGCTTTTATGTCGTATTTATGTTCTTCCTTTGTTGTTGTTTCGGGTTTTTTCCCTTTGTGTGGCTTGGATAATTTGGTTAATGCCTGTTACTGTCATTCACATGGGCATGCCCTAGCAAACTGCTTTGCTTTTTCCCACTTTGGTGACCTCCTTGTGTGTGGGGTTGGTTACATTTCAAGAGCAGGTTAAAATTTTCTTTAAAAAACCTGGTTTTGTGTGAGGGGATCCTCCTCTGAGCTTTTTTTGTTTGGTTTGGGGGGGGGAATTTTTTTATTTTTTTATTTTTTGCAGGGAAATGATGTGGTCTGAGAGGCCCTAAAGCAATGCTGGGGACCAACTGCAGGTAAATCCCAAGCCAAGAGCATTGCTCTACCCAGGGGATGGCTGAAGGCATCACCCCTGCAGGGCTCCTGGCAATTCCCCAGCTCTTGTCTTCTTCCTGCCCCTACCAACCCTTGGATTCAATCCAAAGGCAGAATTCCAAAGCCACTCTTTCTGGTTGTGTCTCAGTTTACCTGCAGCACCTTGTGCCACGGGGAGGAGTTTCCTGGCAGAGCAGTCTGCTCCTCAGACCTCTGGAAGCTTTTCTTTTGGTTTTGCATGGGAATTACTCTTCTTGAGCTGGCAAAGGGATTGCTTCAAGTCTTGGTACTCATCCTGTCACTGGTCAGACACTCCAGTTGCAGTTTTTCTCAATTATCAGCACGGTGTTTCAGTTCAAACCTTAACCAGGATTCTACAAAGATCAGCCACTAAGACATTTCTCCAGGTTTGAACAGGCACCTTCTCTGACATCAAGGTGTCAGCCTTTGTTACCTGCTTTCTCAAAAAGGGACACAGGAAACACATCATCTCTTTTCATGTTCTTTTTTTATAATAATTATTATTATTATTTCCTTTTAAAAATTCCTGCTAAGGTGTACGCTGTTCTGCTGAGATTATTTTCTTGGCAAAGCTGTGTAAGCAGCAGAATGTTCATGGAAATTCAGCTTGTGCTGTCTATCTGACAGTCCTTCATGTGTCCTGTCCCTGGCTGCTTAATTTCATGGAGGAAATGAGAAGGCAGAGCAGGGAAAGGCACTGGGTCTTCACTAAATTCTCAAGTGACATTAATATTTGTCAGATAAATGAACCATTGGTCCCCCAAAGTTTCTCTGTGACACAGACAGCCTAGTAAAAGAGAAAGAAAAATGCCAGGTCACTCATTGGGGCTTAAAATAGATATCATGCAAAATATTCCAGCTGCTTGCTGTCAAACCATCCATTTATTCACCGTGGTGCCCCCTTCCCTCTCCTCACTTGGCTCACTTGCCTTTTCAAAGCTCTTTATGTGTCAGATTAATCCCAGGAGGAGATTCCACGAACAACATCTGGCAATGTGGCATTCCTCTCCTGATTTACACAACATCTGGATGGTCCCCCCCCAGTTGCTGTTTCCCCTGGGAAGTTTGCAGGTCCAGCTGGGAGCCTCCTTCACCCTCTGGAGGCTGAGGACACACTGGTTCCCTGCGTTGCTCTTCCACAAAGCCTTGGAGCAGTCTTCCTCACCTCATTTGGTCCTCCCATCTCACCAGGATCACTGATTTAACTCAGTTTGTGCACTTCATCTTCCTTGTAAGGTTCCCCAGGATGATTTTTTGATTTCAGCAGTCTTGTCCCAACAAGTGGCTATTTTTTTTTTTTTTTTTTTTTTTTTTTAATATCACTGCCTGGTATCTATTTGAGGAGAAACAAGGAATCAATGTATTAGGCTTAACTGGCTTAACTGACATAAAAACACCTTGTGCTTTTTGGGGCTTATACTCATCACTCTTTTAAAAAAAAAAAAGGTTACTGGTTGATTTTCACCCTGGACATCCTTGTTAATGGATTTCTACAGTTACAGAGGGAACATTCTTGCCTGACTGTGATTCCTTACCCATTAAGGAGGGGCAGTCATGCTGCTGTGTGTACATCTGTACTGTGCCATAGCTTACCCTTCCCACAGGTAAAGGCTTCATAGCCACCAGGCCACCAAGATGTGTGATGGGCTTGCTGTCAACCTAGTGATGTGGCCACAGTCCCTGGACCTTCTCCCCTTTTCCCATCCCTGGGTAATTCTGCACCTGCCCTCCCTGGGGCTCTCTTCCCCCCACTTTCCTACATAACCTCCACCTTTGCCTTCCAGAAAAAAAGGCAAAATCGAGTTGATGATTTATTCCCATCCTCTGTTACTGCTACCAGGTGTCTTCTCTGACTTCTGTCTTCTCCAGGAAAACTCCTCAACTGCTTTTGGACATCTTCAGCAGCATCAATGCCTACGAGCAAGATGGTACCACAGGAACCAGAACTGTACTTCCCTCCTCAAGTTCATTAATCTTACCAGTACTTAAAGATTGGGATGTATATTATATTTCTCTGGAGCCTCGAACTTTTCCAGTAAAATAGGTATTTGCTGAAGGCAGCTGCAGTACAAATAAAACCAATTTCTTTAGTGAAGATTAATAATCTGATACAATTATTTCCCAAGGACACTTATTAGGGTTATTTTTGAATATTTAGTCATTTCACATCCATAAATGTGTGATGAACAGAGATGAATTTATACTTTTAAGTCAGCTTTGTTTTATTTAAATTCCTTTTTTTCCCGAGCAGACACCAGACAAAGATGAGCAGAGGTCAGATCAGAGCTGTTGGCTGTGAGGCTGGGTCTGTGAGCTCAGATCCCATAAATCTCCTTGATCTTGAAACACACAAAAGCAAACTGAAAGCTAAAAGAAAAAACCTGAGCATTTAGCTGTCTTGGAAATGTCTTTCCAAATATACCTTCTGCAAGATTTATCTTGCAAAGCTTGTGAAACAGATCTGCTCAGCACTGGGCACCTTTTGTCTGGTGGTTTAAGTAAGAGACATTGGCTCCACTGGGAGAAAATAATAAGTAAATGGTGCCAACAAAGTAACTGACAGTATATCTGCACTTCTTCAGGAGTAAGGGCATATACCTGAATTTATATCATTGTGGAAAACACCCTCCCATTTTAAGGAAAGCCTGGCTTCTCCTTCATCACACAAACACCCTATAGCTGCCTTTTGCCAGCCCAGTGAATGGTTTCTTCTTGATGAGAAGAGGTACTGAGATTAATCACTAGGTTAGGCCAGAGAATCTGGGTCTGTAACTGACTCAACAATATCCAGCCCTTACCAGGCTGTGAGATTCATGGCAAGGAAGCTCCTGACTTGTCAGAGTTTGTGTTGGCAATTTTTCCCCTCCTGTGGGGAGGGAGGTGTTGGCCTCTTCTCCCCAGTGACAAGAGGAAATGGGCTCAAGTGGCACCAGGGAAGGTTCAGATTAGATATTAGGGAAAATGTCTTCACCAAAAGAGTGGGGAAGCACAGGAACAGGGTGCCCAGGGAGGTGGTGGAGTTGCCATCCCTGGAAGTGTTCAAAAACCAGGTAGAAGTGGCACTCAGGGAGATGGTTTGGTGGTTATGGTGGTGGATTTCATGATCTGGTTGGATTTAATGATCTTGAAGGTCTTTTCCAACCCCCAGGATTCTCTGATTCTCCAGGAAAGGGAGCTGCAGTGTGAAAGGGAAGAGATGACCAAGATGAAGACCATGCACATCTGCTCTTCTCATTTGGGTGAAGCAGACATTACCAGAGGAACAGCCTCCTTCAGTGTCATCCCTGATGAGGCCAGGAAATAACCAGAGATGACACAAGTGGGAAAACGATGGCATTTCAGTGGAGACAGGAGGAGACGGGGAGAGAGAAGAAATGGTGCAACACAGGACTGCACCAAGGAGCCTTTTTTCAGAGGGAAGAAGAGCAAGGGAGCAAAGAGTGAATATTCTTCAGCAGCTGGAAGGACAAACAGCTCGTCTGGGTTATTGCTCTGCTGCCTCTGCTAAGCACACAATACCACCAAACACCAAACTAGAAGATTAGACCCAAGTTCCCTTTTGATCATTTTTTTTTTTAACTTGCAAAAAGATGGAACAAAAAGACTTATTTTGATTAAAACTTGCTTTTAGTGCCAGCAAAGGTCTTTATGTGCCATATATTGGCTCTGTTAATGGATTACAGCTGAATTTACAGCCAGGACTGCATTAAGGGGTTTCCATCCATTCACTCTTAGAATACTCCATGTGAAAACTCCATGCTCCAAGCATTATTATTCTTTATGGCACCTCAGGGATGATGGTGCACATATGTTGGTGCTATACTATCTGAATAGTTTAATTGTTTCAGCCCCTTACAAGGAGATGACCATCAGTCAAAGTGATTTTTATACTTCTCTGTTGATCCCATAAATGTCAAGATGGCTATATTAACCTATTTTTCTCCTGATTATTGTAGTAAAAAAATGTTACTTACTAGACATGGAACAGGATGGGTACCAGACAGTTTCTCTCTATTTAGTGATAAATCAGATTTTTCCTCATTTATTATTGTTAACCAACTAATTGATGTGGCTGCAGTTAGTTATTCTTGGTTACTTTGCGAAAAAGAACCAAAACATAAATCTGGAAAGCCTGAAGAAAAATTGACAGTTTTATGGAATACATTTTTTTTTTTAAAGTTACCTTTGCTTTAAAAGAATTGTTTAGCAGAATATCCAGAGTGGTCAAGTCAATGAATTAAAAAAAAATCTTGTGGAATTTTGATCAGTGTTCTCATTGCCAGAATTAAAAGGCACCTTAAAAGCAGACTTAAATGGGGGAAAGAAAGCAGCATTGAAGAAATCCAGGTGACAAAAACATCTTTGGATCCTGTTTTTTCTGTCTCTTTATATAAATAGGTCAGAGTGGAAAGACACAGCTGCTTCCAAACAAAAGCAAACACCTTGCTGCTATCCAGAAATGATGCAGAATTACAGGAGGTTTCCCCAGGGTTTGGGCAATATCTGACTGGTGACTGCTTCACTAGAGATGATGAATGGCTCAGTCCTCTGGTGACATCCCCTGGGCCCCAGAGAGAGAAAATCTTGGAAAAGGAAAACCTATTGTGCCTTGCTGGCAATTTTCCCTCTTTCTCTTGGGTGAAACCAACCAAGCTTAACACATCTTCTTGTCCCTGGGAGCTGAGGGACACCAGCACTACACCAGGGAGGATCCTCAGGATCCTGGAATCCTCAGGCTTCAGCTGAGGACTGAGCTGGGGTGTGCTCAGCTCTGCCAGGGCAGCCAAAAGAGATGTTGGGTAGAGGCTGAAGGATCCAGCAAGCCTGGGGAATTCTGCTTCCTCTGCAGAGTGCCCTGGCACCCTGGCAGAGAGGGGTATTTCAGGGCAATATATATATATACATATATAGGTATATATGCATCTATGCTGGATGAGTCTGATCTGGAAACCAGGCTTGCCTCTGATGTAGTAGACAAACTTTTTGATACCTTTGACAACTCCCATAGATATTATAATAAATGCCAGTGAAACAGTGAAACTCCACCTCCTCCAGTGCCTGGGGTCAGACTCTGTCTCCAACCAGAAGAAGCTGGTGCCACAGAAGCTCCACTCCAGAAGCAGAGACCCTGGAGAAATGATGGAGTCTCTTGGGCCTTCCTGAATTGGAGTGCCTAAAAGAAAACACTCAGGCAAGTCTGAAGTTCAAGGCTTTCTTTTCCTCAAGACAGCTCTGTTTCCACTTCACTTGATACTTGGATCATGCCTTGACTACTTTTAAAATCACCTCTTGCCCAGCAACCTCATCAAACATTCTGATGTCAGTCCTGCTCTAAGGTAACTAAAAGCTGGTGGCTGCTGGTTCAGGAACTCACAGCCCTAATTGCTGTCCCTGATAGAAAGGAATTTGCCTTTTTTTTTTTTTTTTGCCACACGAATGCACTTGGAAATCACAGCACACTTACATAAAACAGTTATTATCTCCCAGAGAGTTGATCTCTCAAGAAGTCATGTCAAAGACTTAATCAGTGCAAAAAAAAAAAAAAAAATCACATCGTCTTGAATTGTTCCTCAGTGTGGCAAATGCCTCTTTTAGACCAACCCAGGAAAAAATGACAAGTCAGACAAGAGCTGTACTAATTTTATTTGGCATGCTGACAGCTCTGAATTCATGCCTGGAATTTAATAGCTGTATACTTCACAGATCCAAAAGATGTGGGGACAAACGATCACCCATGTCAGTCCACCAAAGTAAATTGAATTAACCAGGGTGAATCATCTGTCACAATCTACCAGAATTTCTTAATATGAAATATTTTTCTCGTCCATTTTGTTGCCATGCTCTATGTACTGTGGAAAGCCTTGCTGGATTTTAAGGGACAGGATGAAGCCTGGAGAAATGGGTGCTCTCACCCTGCCTTGGTGATCACCTTGGTCTCACATGGTTTGAATTTTTCATTTCATTTCATTTGTATGCAAAATACAACCCCTCTCTCCAGATTTGTATTACCTTCCTAAATAAACTGAATTTCTGGGCAACTTTCATTTCAAAACTTCCTGAAAAATATGTTCTCCTGGAATATAGGTCTTCAGATGTAGGACCAGCATTTGCTAAGGAGCCTCTGTCTGTGGTGGAGAAGCTGGAGCCACTTCTAATAAGAAAAACCTGTGAGTGTTTCTTTTTAATTTCTTGATTACTGATCTCTTTGGCTTGCATGTCTGTCATTTTGGAGGCAGGGCTCAGAAACATTTCATAATAAAGAGAAGTATAATCCCACACACTTGCAGCTGCCTCTCTCCCTTTTCACCAGTGGTGATGTTTTCCACATTCCAAAAATTATCATACACCACACAAGAAAAGATCAGATTTCCAGTCCCTTGACCCCTGTAACCTCCCCAGCTAGTCCAGTTGTTGTTAAAGTTACTTCCATTCTCTTCAATTTCAGATTTGACTACAAGACCCTCTGTTTCCTCTTCTTTTCTATGCCCAGAATAGAAAATCAGAACTCCTCACCTCTTTGCTCAGCTCCAAGAGAGCATGAATGTTGAAGCCTGAAAGAATGGATATTGAATTGTGAAGAAATTTCTGGATATGGTCACCTTAATTAACAGGGCTTCACCTTTTGTCTGAACAGAGACATGGGGTTCATCTTTTTGTCCATCATCTGGATAGAGAATTAAAGAGCAAGGAAAATCTGAAAAAAAGCAAACAAAAACAATCAAGACCAATTACCAAAATGAACCAGACTAATGCACCCCAAGATGAATGATGCTTACTTAAAAATGGTATTTTATTGAACCAGGCATAACTTGACCTATATTGGAAACAGAAGGAATTATAGTGATTATGCTGGGATAATGCCAGTAAGCATCTTGGCTGTGTTATTAAGCTGGAATGAATCAGCTTCCACTATAAAATGCACTGCTAAACAGGCAAGGTCAGCAACAAATTAAAGAAAGGAAAGCAAGGGAGTCAAGAGGCCTTTTTGTCACCACATTGGCAGGGTGCAAGCACTGATCATCCCTTTTGCTGAGGAAAGTCCAGGGAGGTGGGGAAATCCCTGTGCTCCCAGGAAACCAAGTCCAGGATCATACCTGGAAGGATCACACCCCACTGCATTGTAAGGCAAGCTGATCACTGATCATTATGGTGAACAGAATAATAGGGCTGGGCTGAGGTCCTTTGGGATGAGGCAGATCCTTTCCACCTGCAGGGATGGTCTTGTGTTTGGTCTAGGGATGGTCATAAAATGGGTTGGGGTGGAAGGGACCTTAAAGCTCATCCAGGTCCAACCCCTCTGCATGGGCAGGGACACCTCCCACCAGCCCAGGTTGCTCCAAACCCCATCCAACCTGGCCTTAAAAACTTCCAGGGAAGGAAATAAATTGCCATCTTTCTGTTTCTAGCAAGGCAGCCAGCTGAAAGCAGGCAATGCTGGTTAAACTGCTGGAACACAAACATACAGCATCAAATACAGTAGCTTAGGGTGCCAGGGTGAAAAGGCAACTCAAATGGAGATGAATTCAGACTTGGTTCTGTCTTTCTTAACTTCTGTGATGGAGGTGGGGTTGCTCAGTTAGGACTCAAATCAGGCGTAAGCCAAGAGGAATGAGAACTGCCTTGTTGGCCATAGCAGAGCCACATCTGGGACTCTCATATCTGCCTTTCCTACATCTCTCTGTATTTAAAAGTTAGTGTTCTAACTAACTAACCAACTGGTTAAACCAATAAACAACCAGGAAGGAACACACTCCAGGATGAGATAGATGCATATAGATAATCACTGAATCATAGAATCCTAGAATAATTTGGGTGGGAAGGGACCTCTCAAGGTCATCCACTCCAGCCCCCTGGATGCAGTAAGAACACCCTCACCTAGATCAGGGTGCTCAGCATCAAACCTCACCTTGAACATCCCCAGGGATGAGGCCTCAACCACCTCCCTGGGCAACCTCTGCCATTTAGCTACAGCCAAACTATGGCAACAACTTCTCAGGAGGGGCTCATGTGCCAAGGGGCATGAGGGGGTGGAAGTGACCTGATGTTACCTGGGGACAGAAGATGGTTAAATGACACTAACTGCTCCTCTAATTGCCAAAGAGGAGGATGTGTGTCATCATAAAAAATGACTTTTTATTAATGAGTTGGGTTGAGTCAGTGAGAGCTCTGGTACTGCACGCTGACTGCTGATACTAATGTTCAGTAGTAGAACTTGAGACTGGTCTTGAAGCTCCCAACTGCAGAAATTAGCCTGGTGTTAATTTTTGCCAGAGGGCTGAGAACAATCTATACCATTCACGGTGGAATTTTTAGACCTTTATTGTGTTTTTATAAGCTACAGGCCCATTCCCTTCTGTTAGAGAGTCTCTCGTGGGCTTGATTCACCATCTGTGATTTCCTTATGGAGCTGAACTTTAAGTCATCACCTTCTTTCACAACTTAATCAGGCTCTTTTGGGGAAAAATAAAAGGTAGAAATGGATGTGTTAGTCAGTGTTTTGAAACTGTTATTTCTGGGTAATCTATGTACTAGAGGCAGATAGATTCTCCCAGTCATTTTTCTTAGGAAAAAAATGAAAAAACCAAACATGCAATTTCCTTTTTCTATAGACCAAGAGGTCAAATCCTGGGATTTTATTTTTTTTTTTAGTAAATAAAGAAAAAAAACTTAATTTGTGTCAATTTTTTTTTGTTCCAAAAACTTCAGTATGGACAAAACAGAGGAAAAAAATTTGCTTACTGGAATTTTTAAATTCTTTGCTGCTAAGCCATTCTGAGGACTGTAAGATGGGGAAGAAATTCTGAGGTTTTTAGACTTGGAGAACCCAGAAAAGGCATTCATACCACACATGCACCCCTGCAAGAACTGTTTGGCATCTGTCTGAGAAGACATGGTGAATGGATTAAAGCCATTAGAGCAGGAGGTGCAAACCAGGTGCATTTGTAGTGGATAACCTGGAGCAATTTTGTCCATAATTTCCTGCATGATAGATAGTGCTGGAAAATGTTAGGAGCAGGGTCATGTTTGTCACCTGCCCACACAGGTGGCTCAGGAATTTCTGCTGCAAGCAAGGATTCAGAGATCACTGTTGTTCTGAGTGGTTCAAACACTGAGTTTCTGGATGCACAGAGGGCTGGGTCTGGCAGCAATTTGGTGCCAGTGGCAGAGTGAGATCCTAAAGAGTGAAAAACTTACCCAAAAAGCACTCTGCCAACCTCAGTGACAGCCATGGACATGTTAGGGCTCATGTTGTAGCTCTCAGCCTTTTCTTCCTCCTCTGCTTCACAGGAAAAAGTCCCAGAGCATCTCCTAGAGCAGCAGATGAGAGTTTCCACTCCTCAGGGGCCTCCACGAGGAGGATTCCTACATTTCCAACAGAGACCAGAAAAATACATGAGAAATATTCCAGAGGAGAGTTCAGAATCCACTAATTTGTACACAGAGACTGAAATTATGAGTGAAAGATAATTACCAAAATCTGGATGCTTTTTCACCTTCGTTATGCAGATTGCATTTGCTCCCAGACCTTTGTATTCTTAAGAGATGTTGCTAACAAAAGATTCACTTCAAAGATGAAAGTATTAAAAATCTTGGATGATACTGCCCAGTGCAGCAACTAAAGTGGGGACAAAGTGGCTTTTCCAACCACTTCCCAGTTGCTGAAAAAGCTGTGGGTGAAATGAAACCCCCACATTACTCCGAGCTGCCCATGACACTTCCCTACTTTTCCCATTTCTTGGATCATCCCAGTTGAGCAACTCTCACCAAGAAAAGGCATTAGCAGAGGTCATTATTGAAAGGTTCTCAGTATTCTTAGAAAATCACCACATTAGTGGCATGGCTTGAAATATTTATTAATGTGGGGAATAATGTCAGTTTGCAGATTTCTCTCTTTTTTTTTTTTTTAAATTTATTTCTCTTTTTTTTTAGCTGGTTGCAAGTCTCCCAAGCAGGCTTGTGAGGAATCCAGCAGTGCTCTCTTCAATCATGGAAAGTGCTTTTAGAAAACATTATGGTAATGTTCAGCACTCAGTGCTGTTTCCCCCTCCCCTAAAAGGGAAAAATCACTGTGAAGAAAAGAAGAAAGTAGCAGAAAGAGTGTTTGCTGCAGGAAAAGCTCTTCACTCCATCTGCAAATGTTTCTTCAACACAAAATCCAGATGGCTTCAAGCAAGAAAATTCAGGTGGGGAATGGGCCCCAGGACTGAATGGGCCCCAGCAATGGGCTGGTCAAATGAGAAGGCAAAATCATAATTTTCAGCAGCATGTTTCCTTTCACTTGCCAGGGGTGTTTCAAAAGAAAGCACACAAGTGTGGAACAGATATTTTGGGTGAATTTTGAGCTAGTTTTTAAAACTAATATTAATGTTCATTTGAAGGCCCTTTTTAGGTGCTGATGAGCCTGCATGCCACGAATTTTGAATCCTATCTTTAGAGTTTAATGACTTTCAAATGCCTTTCCTAACTACTTTCTTCTGCATCATTTGGAGTCGTGGCATTCTCTGCAGACATTACTGATTCCTAAAAGTAGAGAAAATGTACATAACTAAGTCAGAGGAGGGGCTTTTAATCTATGTCCTCAAGGCCCATGTAGAATCTGACTCATGCAGGAGAATTGCTACCAAAAAAAAATCCTCTTTCAGACTTAGACTCATTCCTACCTCCACCTGAGCACAACACCCACTCAGGGTCTCACCACTGCTCATTTAAACTGCTGCAGCAAAGGAGAGGTTGGTGGAGTTGCCTGGTGAAAGGGAAAATTTTGATGGCCTTCAAATTGTTGGGGAAAATGCAGGTGATTGGCATGAGCAGGCAAAAGAGCATTTGACATTCCTGGAAGATGCCAGGCAGAAATTGCTGGGTGGGTGCAAGAGCTGTGAATGTTTGTTGTGGTTAACTTAGCAGAAGTCAATAGTTTTGCTGAGATAAGTACCTGAAATGCCAGAGGCAAATCAATGAAGGAAAAGGAAGGTATCTAAGCTGCTCCAGAACTGAAAAAAAAACCAAAAAAACAAAAAAAAGCCCAGTGCCTGCACAGTCACAATGAAAAAAGAAATTGACAGTTGGTTTTCAGCAGAATTTAACTGTACAGTTATCAAGGTGTCAGAATTTACCAGGTGATAAAAATAACCAAAGGATTTGATGCTATTGTTTCTCACAATCAATGCCATGATTAATCATTTACCTTCCCTGAATCTAAAAAAAAAAGGGTAACAGAGAGTGAACAGAGATGTAAATAATTGTGTAAGTGTGGACCTCAGAAATTTGCTGTTAAACCTGCCAAGTGCATTCATCTTGTCAATGGGGGAACACACTGAGCAAGGAAGGAGTGTGTAATAACAATAATATTAATACAATAATAATATTAATAATAGGTGTTAATAGTATTGATAGTATTGATAGTATTAATAATAGTATTAATCATAGAATCATAGAATTAGCCGGGTTGGAAGGGACCTCAGAGATCATCAAGTCCAACCCTTGATCCACTCCCCCCGTGGTTCCCAGCCCATGGCACTGAGTGCCACATCCAGTCTCTTTTTAAATATCTCCAGGGACGGAGAATCCACCACTTCCCTGGGCAGCCCATTCCAATGCCTGATCACCCTCTCCATAAAGAAATTCTTTCTAATATCCAACCTAAACCTCCCCCGGCACAACTTGAGACCGTGTCCTCTTGTCTTGTTGGAAGTCGTCTGGGAAAAGAGACCAACCCCCCCCTGGCTCCAACCTCCTTTCAGGGAGTTGTAGAGAGTGATGAGGTCTCCCCTGAGCCTCCTCTTCTCCAGGCTGAACACCCCCAGCTCCCTCAGCCNGTGCATGCTGCACCATCCCCTTTTAACCATACACTATCAGTCCTGTTATGGGTTCCTGGAGAAATGGAAGCAGCTGTGGGTGATGTGATTAAAACAGCAGGAGAATATGAAGATGCTGTCATGGCTCCTCATCGGGCCTGGGTCTCATCTGGAAAGGGAGCAGCTGAGAAACTGCACCTACCCCATCACAAAGCCCTGGTGGTGCTGTGGAGAGCCCAGGCCTGGAACTGTCTGGGACCATGTCACAGAATCATGGAATCATGGAATGGGTTGGGTTGAAAGGGTTAAAGATCATCTTATTCCAACCCCCTGCATGCATGGGAAGGGACACCTCCCACCCAAATGAAGCCAACCCTGTCCCTGTCCCCATGGAATCACAGAATCATAGAATTGGCTGGGTTGGAAGGGACCTCAGAGATCATCAAGTCCAACCCTTGATCCACTCCCCCCGTGGTTCCCAGCCCATGGCACTGAGTGCCACATCCAGTCTCTTTTTAAATATCTCCAGGGACGGAGAATCCACCACTTCCCTGGGCAGCCCATTCCAATGCCTGATCACCCTCTCCATAAAGAACTTCTTTCTAATATCCAATCTAAACCTCCCCTGGCACAACTTGAGACCGTGTCCTCTTGTCTTGTTGGTAGTTGTCTGGGAAAAGAGACCAACCCCCCCCTGGCTCCAACCTCCTTTCAGGGAGTTGTAGAGAGTGATGAGGTCTCCCCTGAGCCTCCTCTTCTCCAGGCTGAACAGCCCCCAGCTCCCTCAGCCTCTCCTCATAGGATCTGTGCTCCAGTCCCTTCACCAGCCTGGTTGCCCTCCTTTGGACCTGCTCCAGCACCTCAATCTCCTTCCTGACCTGAGGGGCCCAGAACTGGACACAGGACTCGAGGTGTGGCCTCACCAGGGCTGAGTACAGGGGCAGAATCACCTCCTTGGACCTGCTGGCCACGCTGTTCCTGATCCAGGCCAGGATGCCATTGGCCTTCTTGGCCACCTGGGCACACTGCTGGCTCATGTTCAGCTTCCTGTCAATCCAAACCCCCAGGTCCCTCTCTGTCTGGCTGCTCTCCAGCCACTCTGTGCCCAGCCTGGAGCTCCCCATGGGGTTGTTGTGGCCAAAGTGCAGGACCCGGCACTTGGCCATGTCTCTCTCCAGTCTGTCCAGGTCCCTCTGCAGAGCCCTCCTGCCTTCCAGCTGAAATAATAATAATGGTGATAATGACAACAATAAGAAATGTAAATGAAGGAGCACAGAACCTATAATGTATATTGACCATTTGACTCATTAAGAGAACTCTGAGGAGCTCAAAGTCAGAGGGAAAACAGACTCAGGATTTTACCATGCAAATCTGACACTACGTGGCAGTTTCCTACTCATGCAAGGGAAAACATTTCATTATTGATAAGCAGAATGCATTCCATGTTTGTAGCTGGAGCCAGCACAAGGGCTAAATCAACAGGCATGTTTACCATGCTCACCACAAAAGTGGATCCACAAAAAGGTGGCTCTAAAACCTCCATTTCAGGCATTGGTTACAAACCTGGGGGTGTGACTTATGGATACCTTAGCCATGCTTTTCAGCTAAAGAAGGGACAGAGACAGCATTGATAAAATTCTGCCCAAAATGATGAATAATAATCCGTGGAGGTGCAGCAGCTCCACACTAGTCTCTCATTCATTTCAGTAGGATTCCTCATGTGGCTAAGAGCTCATCAGCAAGGATAAAGATCTATAAAACCTGCCCCTGCAAGAGCTTCATGCTAATGTCAGATGGATTTGATTCTGTACAGTTTATTAAAATTATGACATCTGAAACTGGAGCATTGTTGTCTAGATTTAATTATATATACATATATATATATAACGTGGTAAGGGCATGTCCCTGGCTTGGAAGAATATTTTTTTTTGGCAGCAGATTTCTAGGGAATTTATTCCTTTGTCTAAATGCAAAATGTATTTCTTCATTTTTGCCATCATTATGACTATTATTGTTGTTGTTAATGAAAATGCTCCCCGGAAATTCTCTTTTTGGACTATTCATGCAGAAAGAAACCACTGTACTTTTATCCAAGAGTTCCTTTTTTTAAATGAAACATTTTTGTACTGTTGTTCTATCACGACTGTTGATGTTTTACAGCGTAAGAGGAATTAAGGAGGTTTTTGATGTTAAACAAGCTAGTCATAGGGTACCCTGCTTTTAGATGCAGTGAGACACAACCAGGGTAAAAATTATGCTCACCACTTCTTTCAGGGAGCTCTGGAAATGGCTGTTATGTTTTGTGCAGCTGAAAACATGAGAGGGTTCTCCTTTCTTTGGTTGAAATTTTCTTTTTATTCCTTATGCCAAAAAAATTATCTCAAAACTGCTGCTCCTGCAGAGCATCCTATGGCCTTGGGAAGATTTCTCCTCCAAGTGACCTCTATCAACAGCAGAGCACTCAAGTGTACAAATGGAGTCAAACTGAAATTAATTTTAAAACAACCGTAAGTTTCACTGAAAAATTCTGCCATCCCCAGAATTTTAAAATGCTGAAGAGGCTCTGTCTGGAGACAGCCACTGTCCCTCCTGCTTTTGGTGGCCCCTGTGGCTTTCCATGCCCATCCAGGGGGATGCTGGTGGCCCAGCAGGTCATGGTTCTGCAGAAAGAGAAGAGACTTAAAGCTGTGCTCATGAAATGAAACTGCAGCTGAGAGGAGAGGAAAAGTGCAGTGAAAAATGAGGGCAAGTTGTAAGCCCTCAGAAACTAATTGGCAGCACAGCCACCCTCATTCCCTAACACATGGGCATGAAACCAAATTGGTTTCTCATCATGAAAACACTGAGGGTTTTTTTAATGCCACTCTTCTAGGCTTTCTTTTTTTATTATTATTTTTCCCCTGCAGTTTTATTCTTTCCTTCTGCCTGAACACTGATTTTCCTTTCCCCTCTTTTCTCCCTCACTTCCAGAATTTTTGTTTTCTCTGTCCTGTCTTTCAAGCACTTAAACTCATGTTTATTTTCCCCCCTTGAAGCAGTCCCTTGGTTAGCCACTGTTTCAAACATCCTTTTTCCCTCCCTCAGTTTGTCTCCCTCACCTCCCACACTCCACTAACTCACACCCACCCTCCTGAACACAAAGCTATTATTTTTCTCTTTTTGTGGGGAAAGTGTGAGTGACTGGGCAATGAAGGGGAGTGAAAGGGTATTTCCAGAATTGAGTGTCTTCAACATCATCCATCTTGGAGCTGAGTTCCCCAGGAAAACCAACCAGCAAATGTATTGAGATAAAGGCAAAAGAAGAAAGCAAGGAGGTTTTTGGAAGGCTATTTTTACTAGACTGGGAAGTTTGGTACAAAGATGCTCCAGATAAAAGTTTTGCCTGGAAATACAGCACCTTCAGCTGAAAGCTTTTCTTACTGTTGGAATTTTTTTCATTGGAAACTCAGTTACAAATCTGACTCTCCATGGGAAGTGGGTATCTTGGACCAGAGGGCAAGTTGTTCCCTGAACTCTGAGGATGATTTATTGGATCTCCAGTCAGTAAGCAAAGCAGTGCCCTGCAGCAGAGTGAGGGATCCTCCTGTCTGTGCTACCAGGTCTTAGTTAGAGAGAGGTAATTCACTGCACTTGTCACCACACATCACTAGCAGACTGCTGAGAAAACCAGCTTTGGGTTCTTGCTCCTGAACATTTACTGTGGGACAAACTAAGCTACCCACTTCCACCACCTCTGAAGAGCTATTCCCCCTCTGAATTTCTTGCCACCCAAGAGGACAGTTTCTAACATGGCATTTGAGGACAAAGAGCCACCCAGACAACAGGCCCAGGGATGGAGCAGACACCCAGAGGAAATTCTGTGTTGTCCCTGCCTGTGTTGTCCCTGACAAGTGCTTGCAGCTAGAGGTTCATAGTTCAGATGGGCCACAAGATGCTGACAAGTCTGGAGCAACACAGCCCTGGTCTGGATTTAGATTGCCAGTCAGATAGGAATGAGCCAGCCTCTCCTTTGAGACAGCTAATTCTTTTTCTGTGACATGATTTTAATATAATTCTTTTCATTACTATAGCAGGGTTTGATCTGAATTAGCTTTCTGAGCAAGACCTGATCTGGGATGATCCTTTTGTCTCTCCAACCTGTTTCCTCTCAGCCAGACCTTGTTTTAGGTCTCCTTAAGATTTTCTCCAGCTGTTTTGTCATGACCTTCAGCAGCTCTTGATCCCTCCAGCTGACCCAGATGCTTTGCTGGTGTAATTTGAATCCCCAGCTCTGAGGTCACCCCTGCCCCAAGGCTCCTTTCTAAGCTTTCAGTAAGCTCTCACAGAAAGCTCTTAAAGGAATATAGTTATCATGACATGAAAAAGAAAAAACTCCTGTCATTAAAAGCTGCTGATGACACAGAGTAGAGGACATGAACTGACTGATTCACATTTTGTAAGGAAAGGAAATTACCACCAAGAATCCCAGAGGTTATGTGCTGGGATTTGTGAAGCTGTGACAGGTGACAAGAAAAGGAGGTTTATGCATAAGTGACAAACTTTTTGAGATGATAAAAAAATGCTTTAGTAAAATCAGTTCTGCAGATGACTGAAAAAAAAAAAAAGAAAAAAAAAAAGTGGATGAAAGATTTCACAGTGCTGGTTTCACAGTGCTGAATAGCTGCAAGTTAAATGATGAAACATAAGGTTAAGACCATGGGATCACATGCAGAAAACCCACATATAATGTCAACAAATGTATGTAAAAATGAATCTACTGACACTGGGAGAATATGGGAATCACAAATAGAAACCATCATCAATTAAATAAACACACTGTGTGCCCAAATTTTTTCAGACAAAAGAACTGGCTTTTTTAATTTTTAATTTTATTTTTTTTTTAGAAAATGTATGGACAAAGGAAGTAAGTCTGCTCACAGCTACCAAAATAGCTTAGAGCTTTTTAATGTGGAAAAGAGGTGACTGAGGGAAAACATGACTGAGGCTGATGAAATGCTAGTGGTTTGGAAAAGAATAACAGATCTTCCCTGCATCTTGGAATGAAAGAATGAAAGAGCATCCAAACATAATAGCAGGCAGCAAAACAAAGAAGTGCTTTTTTGCACAGCAAGTAGTTAAACCACAGAACTCTGGGTAAAATCTGGGTAAAAAAATGTGTTAGACATATTAATTCAAATGTCCACCAAGGGTTATTTAATGTTATTAATCCAGTTAAGTCTTTGAGATGGAGAAAACGTTGTAATCCCAAATCCTCTAGGTGTTGATGTCTCATCAATCAAGAAATAGAAGAAAGATTATTTTACATTTGCCCTTTCCCTTACTTTCTTCTTCTAAGTATCTGCTTGGCCAGTGTCAGAGACACGATGCTCCACATGGGCATCATCCTGAAGTTAAGAAGAAAAGGCTCTAGACAAACTCTTGACCAAAAGTGCCATTAAACACTGAAGGAAGAGCAGCAAACACGACCTCCAGCTCAGGCACTTCCAATATGTCATCAGCACAGCCTGCAAAGGGACCCCACAGACTGCAGTGATGTTGGCAAGAGCAGAAAGTGCATTTCCAATGCAGAACCACCCAAAGAAAACTCTAGCCAAGGAAAAGCCTCATTAAAGATCTTGTGTTGCCCAGATATCTGGCTGCAGAGTTAACACAAGTGTCTGTGTGATCCATCCTGCTCAGGGCAATGTTGTGAACCAGCTTCCAGACTCCAATCCTCTGCTGCGTGCAGGAGGAGCTGGTGAGGATTTCAAATGAGCTATAAATAAATTGAAGGCCACTAAATAAACAAGTCACATGATGGATGCAACTGAGATTAGCATGAGGAACAATAACAGCTTCTTGTGGAGGAAAAGTAGAGCATGTACAGTGATGGTTTTGCTACCAAGCCAGGTTGTGAGCCAGGTGGAGAAAGCAGGCAGCAACAGAAGGAAGAGAGGAGCTGTATGTGTTTGTTGCCATGGGCTTGCTCTGAACAGGACAAGCTAAAATTCTAAGAGATAGGCTAAAAGATGTTTCCTTAATATGGGGGAAGGAAAAAGGAAGCAAGAATGATCCAAACAAGATGCTGCATTTCAGGACATAAGGTGGGAAGTGTTAGTCACAGCATCGGGCCTGCATGTCTCCCAGCCAAGGAGAGGAACTGTCTGTGTGAACTGGCTCTGCTTTCCAAAGCTCTCTGGTACAGGGTGTTTTGAAAGGGTGCAGTGAAAGATCATGAAACGAGTCTCTGAACGCTGGGGCATGTGATATCAGATGGAAAAATTCATCTTCTTCTTTGCTACTGAATCGGAATGAGAGATCTCTGCAAAGTCTTATCAGAAATCTCATCAACACCCCTCTTCTGAAAACAACATTCAGTTCACTGCCATCCACTGCAAATGTTAAGAAGTCACAACGTTTTCTGGAAGCAGAGGTACCAGAAGCTTGGAAATTGATTTTTCTAAGTGCTCAATAATACACAAAAATCCAAGGAAATGCAAAAGTAGGTGGCATGTAAATTCAGATCAGCAAAGTAAGAGCTGAAGGCTTTTAAGCCAAAGTAACAGATGAAGGCTTTTTAGCCACCTAGTTCAAAGATTTTAATTTTCCCAGAGCTCAGTATCAAATCAAGATGTGAAGGCAAGAGTTACAAAATTATTCAAAATCTGGCAACTCTCAGCATTCCTATCAGTAACAGATATTTCAGCTCAGGGTGTATTTATAGACCAACATTCTGAATACAGCTATGAGTGACCCATTTTTTGGCTTTACTTAGCTGATTTGGTAGAACTGGCACCCTGTGGCAGGAAGTTTGGGAGGAATGATGTTTCTCTTGCCTGTTGGCCACAGCAAGAAAGAGGAATGAAATGCCTGACCCAAGAGATAGCACAGACAAATTAATTGATTGTAAAAGGACGTATTCAAAAACTGATTCCAGGTTTTAGGGAAGGCATAGCTTGTCCAAAAAAGCCAAAAATGAAGTGGATATTATTTTCAAAGAATGCTGGAATAAGGCATGTATATGAGGGAGTCTGAGGGTTACAATTAAAAGAGCTCTGACCAATCCAGACATGGGGGAATATGCACAATGCCTACCAGTGGTCCTGTGTCTCTGCAAAGGTAAAAAACAACATATGGGACAGAGCTGCCAAATTCCAGGGTGTGATCTATGCTTTGGAAGCAGTCAGCAGATATGCCAAACTCCCAATTCTTGTTATGCTGTTTTTGCTTCTAGCTGAAAGGGAGAGATTTCCCTTGTTTAAAGTGGATTTCAAATCTGGTCCAGTACTCAGAGGTAAACCAATATTCTAGGATGTTCTAGGAGTGTTAAAGTGAAGAATTGGAATGGGAGGGTGGAGAGAAAAGAGAGTGTAAATGTTGGAAAAGAGGAACTGGGGAGGGGACAGACATTTGGGAATCTCAGAATATGTGTGTAGGCAGGAGATACACCACACAGAAAGGAAGTGGGAAAGGGCAACATAATGAGACAACATTTTTATTCATCTTTCTTTCTGCCTCCTGGTAACGTCAGAGGGACCAAGGCATTAGGTGTAGCAACACTCTCTTATGGATGTAGAATGGAATGATGGTGGTGCACAGAGGGAAATAGTCAGAGAGGGACTATGTGCACTTTGTGTGGCTTGAGCAACTGATGCTTGCTCAGAATCCCAGCAGATACCCACCCAGCTGTGGATTTGCCTTCAGGGGAGGGGAGCCAGAATTAGAAAAGTTACATTTTGGCACAGTTGATGCTTCTCTTGAGTGCCATGCAGTTCTGATCCTAAGACAGGGCTGCAATTTGTTTGAAATGTGCTGCTGTCTCCTGGGTGGCAGTGTCCCATCCATCACGGCTCCAGGGGTAGGATGTCTGTGCACAGATACAACAGGGTTGTGACAGGGCTGGCTTGGACAAAAGAAGAGCTCCAAAGCAGGGACATTTTCAAGGAGATTAGACATAAACTTTGGGAATCATTCCCTTAAAATCAACACTACTTGTCTGTGAAGTTGGGGAAACAAAAATGACAATAGTAACAGCAGTAAATTTTAAAGGAAAATTTTAAAGTAAAATTTTAAAGTGAAGTTTTAAGCAGTAGGTTTCAAGATTTCTAAGTAAAACTTCAAGGCTGGATTATATATTTTTTTTTTTAATTTTTTTTTTAAAATTCTTTTCTTACTGGGGTAAAACAGAAAGGCAGGGAACTGGCAAAGCTGGGATCAATTAGGGGATCAGTTTTTCACTCTACCACCCCAGTAACCAATTTTCCCCAGAAGACAATAAAGAACCTGAGAGAAAACAGGAAATAACAACACACTTAAATGATTGACCTGACTGCTGCAGATACAATTCCTACCAAATGAGCTGGGAATGAAATGAAATTCCAAAGGAAAGCTGTGGAGAGGCAGAAAGAAGGCCAAGTTCTTAAGGGCAGGATCAGGCAGCTTTTCCCTTGTTGCATAACACATTATGTGAGTGCCTCAAACACCAAGTTAAGGCTTATCTTGAATTTAATGGTGCAATTGCCCCATTCCATAACAAACTGCAGGAATCACTAATTACATCTCTTAGAGACCAAGCTATTCAGCTTACATCAAAAGAGAGGCTGGAAAAAAATAATTACTGTTAACAAGTGAACTGAAACTATTATTCAGACTTCCCCAGTGTGCAGAAGCTGCAAGCCATAATCTGAATGAGAGAGGATAATAAAGTGAAAATGTGGTTTGAGTATGTGGAGTTTCTTGTGCCCTCCCCTAAAAATAAAAATAAACTATATTAAAAAAAAAAATCTGAGAGGCCAATGCAAAAAATAGGAGCACAGATTTCTGCTCTAGGGTCATAAAGACAAACTGGGATGGTGAAGAGACAAAACCCTCTGCAGAGCTTCTGGGCAGAAAGAACAAATTAAATTATTGCCATCAACCAGGCCAGGGAAGACCAGTTCAAAGACTCCCTTCCCTTTCCCACTCTGTCTGCTTTCCACTGGTCCTGTCAGCTCAGATACTGGGAGGAAAATCCTCCTCCTTCTCTGGTGAGGTGTGTTCTAAAGACTGGCTTGAAATAAAACTGAAATCTACTCAGGGCTCTAAGTTGTTCTAAAAGAATCACATTTGCCTCTCACATGGTGAGAGCCCATCCCATGGTTGTCTTCATCTTTTCCACCTCTCCCACATTCCCTCTGCTCACCTCCAGTGCTTTCTCCCACCCTGTACACTGCTCCCCAAGCCTCCCCAGGGATTTTCCAGAGCAGCTCAGGTCCTAACACTGGCTCAGCCCTTTTCCACAGAGCACTGCTGAGGAGATGAGGGAGCTGCAAACCCAGCACTTCCCCACAAGAACACATTGGTTGCCCCAGCATTGCTGCTGTCTTATGCCACAGAGCACATGAAGCTGTTTTTCCCTCAAAGAGGCTTTTATTTATCCTGAATTACACCTGCACACCAGTGGTTGCTGGAGGGGGGGAGCTTGGCAGGATGGAGGACTGGGCAGGGTGGCACAAGGGTCCTCACAAGCACGTGGGCACAGCAGGCACTGGAGCATTTATGCCTGAAGCTGCTTCTAACTGTAAGCCCAAGTCTTGGTCTTTTGTTTCATTAACAGAGACATTGCAGTCACTGTTTGGGATAAGAAGAGATGGATTTTGTTTTAAACATCTCGGGTTGTTAATTTGCTTGGAGGTATCTGAGCCATTCTGAGAATTAGCCAGGGAGAGATCTCTGTAGAGTATCTTTCAGGGATTCAGTGAATATCCTTAATGGGTTTAGATGTCATCAGAGACAGAATGAGGCCATCTGAGACTTTCTTTACCAACTACTATCTTTAAAAAAAGCAAAAAAAAAGAAAAAAGAAAAAAAAAATCAGAAAAAGCTGAATTGGAAACAATTGTAATTTACAGAGGGGACTGGAGAAAACATTTGAGGAGGGTTGTGGAAGGGGAAAAGAGCTAGAACAGTAAAGCAGATCTGAAATCTCCTACTTTATGAGACAGTGAGAGAAAACAGCAGCAAATATATTGGCAGCAAGGTGCCCCAAAGTGCTTTCATGGTTGAACTCACAACGTGTGCAAAATAGTCATGGCTTAGGGCCTCTAAGCCAGAAATAAATTTAAACCTTGTATTTCCTACCCTGCCAGCAGTTCTCCTTTCTTTCTTTTATATTCTCCTGCTCTTGCTGAGTGTGACACTTAGAGCCTCTGATCTGAGGGACTGTTAGAGAAGCAGGTGTGATGATAGCTTTAGTCTATTTATATCTACTCAAAATGTACCTCAACCTTGAAAATTCTCCCAGGCTCTTTCCTCTCTTTTCCAAACGTCGTTGAGGCTGGCAACGTGCTCAGCTGGGAATCACTTTCTGGAGCCATGTGAAATCCAGCTCAGGGAACTTCAGGTGGCTACAAAACCAACCAGGCAATAGAGACAGACCTAGAGGTACCTGGTCAAGTGGAATCAAGCTGTGAACAGCAAGGGAAAGAGTCACTGCAGAGCACCAGGTGACTCAGCACTGCCAGAATCCTGAAGGCAAGAAGTTGGAGGTGGGATTCAGAGTATTGCAGCCTTCTTTATCTTGCTTCCTCTGTTTTAACTCAAATAACCTTTTAAAGAGAGTAACCCAGAGAGCTCTCTCAAAACCACCTGTCAGGGAGGTGTGAAACTCTGATCTCAGGCTGAAAAGTGCTCCTGACTTCTCTTAATTTCCCATCAAATGTTCCTGGTTCCCTGTGTGCATCTCCAAGGGTTCATCCAACTCCTGGAAAACAGCTGTCATCTATTCTGCCCTTTCACTGTGGTGAAGTGAAACAGGAACTCAAGGAAACAAAAGGTCTGTTCTGAAACTTAGAATAAAAATTCCCAGCTAGCAGCAGGCATGGGAGCCCCATGAGCAGCTGCCAGAAATGCCTCCTTCACTCTGGGGAGACATTTGTTGCTTTTCAGAAGCAGGATGGGCATTGTCTTCTTGGAACAAGTATTTTTAAAATATATATATAACAAACACTGACCATTTCATCAAGGCAAGTCCTTTTAATCTGTATAAAGAAATCATATCTTGCCTTCTGTCTTGTCCATGAGAAATTTAAGCTTTTTTGAGCTATTTGTGTTCTTTATTGCACAGTGATTATCCTGCTGTGAGGAGATGGACTTTATGACCAAACAGGTAATTTCTATTGCTAATTTCTTTGCTTCTATCTCAGGAAGGTGTGTGCTAAAAATTCATTTTAATAAAAAGAGCTTTCTTAACCTAGTGGATATAATTACACCACTGGTAAAGCACAGATGCATTCTACTTTTTTAATAAATGACTCATGATTTTGCCTGCCTTGCTTTTCAGATGCTAAATGTGATCCATCATGCAGGGATCTGATTCATAAGACGCCTCAAGCATAGCTGTGGTCCCTTTGAAGTGTTATGAACTATCTAAACCAAAAGCACCAGGAAACTACTTTACTGAAAATTTCATCTGCAATTGCAGATCTTTCTATACCATAGCTGAGGATCTTTTTTAACAAAGGCACTTGGCTGCAAAAGTGTCCTGACAAGAGTCATTAATTAAGTCTACACAGTAGAGGACAAGCAGAAAATGGTGGAATAAAAAAAAAATAAAAATATGAGCTTGTGTGTGATCATTTATTGCCATGTGTAAATTAATTGGTGGCCCAAGTGAGAATCTGACATAGCTGGCCAAAGGACAGACTAAGGATTGCAAATCAAAGCCTTGGTTTTTTTCCTAGCTCTAACTGTACAGTCTTAGACAACAACAGTGACTCACAGCCTGTATCTTGTGTGTTGTTCAGGTTACCATATGGCTCAGATATGGTCACTACCCATTTAAAAATTCTGCCAGGGCAGAATGAGAGGATCTTTCACAGTTACCTGTGATTTCTGGGCAGCTGGCATTATTTCTCACTAGCTCCAACAAGGCAATTGTATGTCTGGAAAGCTGGGGTATTTCCTCAGAACATCAGCAGATCAGATGTACAGAGCACGACCTGCAGGACCAACACAGAAGCACAGAATGTTTAGGTTGGAAGAGACCTCCAAGCCTGTGACAAACACCATCATCCAGCTCCTAACCCACGTCCCTAAGGCCCAGGTCCAAATGTATCAGGAACAGCGTGGCCAGCAGGTCCAAGGAGGTGATTCTGCCCCTGGACTCAGCCCTGGTGAGGCCACACCTCGAGTCCTGTGTCCAGTTCTGGGCCCCTCAGGTCAGGAAGGAGATTGAGGTGCTGGAGCAGGTCCAAAGGAGGGCAACCAGGCTGGTGAAGGGACTGGAGCACAGATCCTATGAGGAGAGGCTGAGGGAGCTGGGGCTGTTCAGCCTGGAGAAGAGGAGGCTCAGGGGAGACCTCATCACTCTCTACAACTCCCTGAAAGGAGGTTGGAGCCAGGGGGGGGTTGGTCTCTTTTCCCAGGCAACTACCAGCAAGACAAGAGGACACGGTCTCAAGTTGTGCCAGGGGAGGGTTAGGTTGGATATTAGAAAGAATTTCTTCACAGAGAGGGTGATCAGACATTGGAATGGGCTGCCCAGGGAAGTGGTGGATTCTCTGTCCCTGGAGATATTTAAAAAGAGACTGGATGTGGCACTCAGTGCCATGGGCTGGGAACCGCAGCGGTGGGTCAAGGGTTGGACTTGATGATCTCTGAGGTCCCTTCCAACCCAGCCAGTTCTATGATTCTATGATTCTATGAATGCCTTTTAAATGCCTCCAGGGATGGTGACTCCACCAGTGTCCTGGTGTCCTGTATCCACACGTAGACCTGTGGATAAATCCTTATCTTCTCAGGAGCATCAGCTGACTCCCACTCTCAGCAGAGAAGCACTGAGTACTCTACATGGCTCATTGCAATTAGCTGACTCTCACAGCTCAGGGTTTTTTTTTTTAATTTAACATCAATTTAACAATTCCAATACAGAGCCAGTAAAATTTTCTGAGCTGATTATAAAGGTTGGTTCCAGGTGACTAATCATGCCAATGCTCACCAGTGAGTTAACTGGAAACCACAGCATGACAAATCTGGAAAAGGAATGACACACAGAGTATTTTTGTGAGGAGCTCTTGAAGCTGTCAAGATGTGCACAGTTTTTTTTCACAAGCATTTGTATGAAGAGTAGGGAGAATTTTCCCCTGGCAGGGAGACAAATTCAAGTCCTCTATCTACAAGTGTATTTTTGGTGATTTCAGGGCAAAGATAACATTTCCTTATATAGCTGCATCAGAAAGATGCTTTATATGACTTCTGAGGACTGAATTTCTATCTTCTGAGAGCACCTGTGTGTGATCTGCACAGCACTTGAATTATGGGCTGCCTGAACCCGGGCAAGACCTCATGGACATCCCCAAGAGAGAGAGTGCTGATCAGGCACCATCCAAAATAATGGAAAAACCCCAGAGCATCCTCTTTTAAACTCACCTTGCTGCAGCACAGGAGAGGGAGCTTTGTGTAATGACAAGCAGCAGCTCAGACAGCTGCTGGCCTAAAAAACTTGGCCTGCTGCAATCCTTGAGCATCCCTGGGGTGGAGCAGGGGAGGAGAAGGCTGTTGCCTGGCTGGGAATGCCACCAACACCCATGGGGCAGTTGTGGTCCAGAGGACAGAGCCTGTTGGGGGTGGGCAGGCTGAGAGCCTCACTGGCCCTCTTCTCTGTGAGCTCTGCCAGCAGAGGACAGCTTTACATCACCTCTCAGCTGACACATGGTCCTCCCTTCCTGATCCTATTTATTTTTTGGGCTAGCTCCCAGCACCTAGCAGCTGGGAGAGGTTGCCAGCATTTCATGCTGCTGCTTCCCACTCCCCTGGGAAGAGCTGAGAGGCAGAGGAAGGCAGGCTGGGAAGCAGAGCTCAGGCTCTTTGACATACCAAAGAGAACTGCAGGGTTGGCAGGGAAGGATCTCAGCAGGAGAAAGCTTTTCAACTTCTCATTTCCACTTTGTTTCTGATCACTTGGTCTGCTGCAGGCCCAAGAGTCAAGGAGGACTTCAGCAGAGAAAAGAGGAGGCTGAGATGGAGCCTGATCTCCCTGGTTGCTAAGAGAGTAACCCAGTTTGCAGCAGATGGTGTTTATTGTTACTTCCCATCTGTATGAGGATTCAGAGTTCTTCTCAGAAGAAAACAATGCAGTCTGACAGTGTCCTGGTAGGAAGGGGCAGAATGAATTCCAGTCAGATATAGCTTTTCTCAGAGAAGGCAGTTTTTCTGAACCCTTGAGTAAGTTTAACTTAAATAGAGTTTAGGGTTTTTTTACACTGTGGTATCACTCTAAGTTTCAAGCCATGCAGAGCCATTTTTTTTTAAACGTGGAGGAATGGAGCCAAGTAAAGGTTACCACATTGCTTCTGCTCGAGAAGGAACTTAAGTGGCAGAGCTGAGATGGAAGTTTCAGCTCTCCAAGCTCCTGGACCAGGATGCAGTCCCACAAAGGACAGGACAGCACATCTTATAAGCATCTGGCCTTGGCCCAAGCACTGATAAAAGAGAGCTCTGGGTATGCTGTGAATGACCAGTCACAGATCTCTCTTGTACATTCAGCTCCCACTGACCAGGGTTGAATTTTTTTGTTCACACCAAGCAATTAAATTCTTTTTGTTCAGACCAAGAAATTAAATTGTTTCATTGGCACATCCAAAGTCATTAGAGTTATTCCAAGGTGATCAGTACATTGAACCTCATACAGCCTGCCTGTTTTCTTGGGTTTTTTCTTTCTATCCTATATCATAAAACTCACAACTTGCATGTACCACTGCTACTAGCACTCCCACTTGTGCCTGGGCTTTAACCAGCACATAAACATTAAGGTGACTACAAATTAGAGAGGAAAAGAGAAAAGGAAGGAACTAACAGTGGACAATGCAAAAAAATAATAGGATTCAAAACAGAGACATCAAAAGAATAAAGACTGACATGATAATTTGATTGACTGGGTGTTCATTTCTAAGAACAAGTTGCTTTTACATGTGAGCCAGTCCCCAGACTGCAGTGGTTGTACTCTATTTAGTGTCCCTTTACTTCTTGGACCAGGTCCCTTCCACCCTGACATTCTATGCTGCTGCTTAGAGATTCATTTTCTGACTGGCATGCCCTCATTTCCTTCCTGCAGTTTCTGTCCTAGAAGAAAAAAGCAGAGCATGGCTGTTTTATTGGCATTTCTGGAAAGCAGGCAGCCCCTGGCAGATGGCTGCCAGAGCACAAGCAGACTGACTGGGTATGTCAGGAAATTTCTGGCATTCCAGGCAATGGGAATGCACCTGAAGCTGATGGACCTGACCAAAACCCCTGTCTGGAGTGCAGCAGCCAGAGATCCCTTGCATGATGGCTGCACAGTTGGTCTGTACCTCCACAGCAAATCTGAAGCAGCTGGGGTATGTCTGGTACCTGGCATGTGTGCTGCATAAATAGAAATACCTGTCCAGGATTTCTTGAGCAGAATTCTGGAAGTCCTGCAGACATCTGCTGCAGGTGTTGTAGTCATTGCTCATTTCATGCAGCACTGAATCATTTGGTGTGTTGTCTTCTGGAGATTTGTCATGCAAAAGGCAGAGCAGCAGTGGCACCCAAGTGGTGATGTTGGCCAGGAGAGGCTTTGCCATCTTAAAATACATTTATTGAAACCACAGAAACACAGAAAGTTAGGGATTGGAAGGGACATCAGGAGATCTTCCAGTCCAACCCCCCTGCCAGGGCAGGATCACCTCGTGTAGGTCACACAGGATGACATCCAGGTGGGGGCTGGATGTCTCCAGAGAAGGAGACTCCACATCCACCCTGGGCAGCCTGGGCCAGGGCTGTCACCCTCACAGTGAAAAAGTTTTTCCTGATATTTATGTGGAACCTCCTATGCTCCAGCTTGTACCCACTGCCCCTTGTCCTATCATTGGGCACCCCTGAGAAGATCCTGGCTCCATCCTCCTGACATTCACCCTTTACATATTTATAAACATCAATGAGCTCCCCCCTCACTCTCCTCCAAGCTGCAGAGCCCCTCAGCTCCCTCAGCCTGTCCTCACCAGGAGATGTTCCACTCCCTTCAGCATCCTGGAGGCTCTGTGCTGGACTCTTTCCAGCAGTTCCCTGTCCTTCTGGAACTGAGGGGCCCAGAACTGGACACAATATTCCAGATGTGGCCTCAGCAGGGCAGAGCAGAGGGGAAGGAGAACCTCTCTTGACTTACTAACCACCCCCTTTCTAATGCACCCCAGGATGCCACTGGCCTTCTTCCTTAGATGTGGGGTTTGGGTTTTTTTCCCTTGTTAAGTGGTTTATACACCAATGGCACACCTGAACCTTCTCATTATTTCTTTCTGTGCAATATCCATTGAGACCACAACTCACAAATCTTCCCATGCAGTTTCTCTTCCAGCTTGGCTGTGCAAAAAAAAATAAACAAAAACCTTTGTGGACTTTGTTCCCCAGAGCCTTATAACCAAGAATCTGTTTTGCTACCTAAAAAGTCACCAATTTCAACACAGCTTGGGACATCCCAACCAAACCTTACTGCACAGATCTTCCTGCACACTGAGAGAGTTTGCTCCCACTTCACATGGAAATGCTTCTCCTCCAAACCTTGTGTGCTCTTTAAGTCGTTTGTTTTTTAACCTCCTGGAAAAAGTGCCCGGGTTTCTGGGTTTCCCTGAACCAGTAGTGACATCCAGTGGCTACCAGTGCAAGTGCTGGAGGTGCACAAGGGACACCCAAACATCTTGCACCTCTAACAGAAAGCCATTAGGAAAAGGAGAAAGGTGACAAATCTGTGTTTCCTGCCACATCCTCACTGTGGATGTGATGAAACCTCTCTGGACTTGGCAATATACACCTGGAAACAGCTGCAAGATGCTATTGTGCTCCCTGAAGAAACCAAGTGGCTGAAAACATGTCACCTCCAAACAAAGCACAGATTGAGGCCACAATGCAAACCAAAGAAGCACATGAAACCACTGAGGAATA
The DNA here is from genome assembly GCA_038090715.1 of Florisuga fusca. Lineage (NCBI taxonomy): Eukaryota > Metazoa > Chordata > Aves > Apodiformes > Trochilidae > Florisuga > Florisuga fusca. The sequence continues at coordinate 13,824,332 of JAAWXA010000011.1, forward strand.
TAAATTAAATACACATGAGAGTTTCAGTAGGTAGTCTCCCATGGAGGTGTGTCTGACAGTGAGACAAGCTAAAAAAAACTTCAGAAAATGAGAGAAAAGCAGCAGCAGTTATCTTCTGGGCAGTCACAGAACTACAAAACCCATGGTTTGGGTCAAAAGGAACCTTTAAAGATTATCTTAATTCTTGTACTCCTGACACCAGCAGGGACATCTTTCACTAAATCAGGTTGCTCAAAGCTCCATCCAACCTGGCCTTGGACACTTCCAGTGGTGGAGCATCCACAGCTTCCCTGGGCAATCCATTTTTACATCTCACCACCCTCACTGTAAAAATTTTCTTCCTTATATTCCATGTAAATCTACTCTCTTTCAGTTTAAAACCACTGCCCCTTGTCCTGTCCCTGCAGGAGTCTCTCTCCATCTGCCTTACAATCCCCCTTCACACACTGAAAGGGCAAAAGTTTTCTTTTCTTCTTGAGGCAGAACAACCCAACTCTCTCAGCCTTTATCAGAGAGATGTTCCAACCCTCTGATCATTTTCCTGGCCCTCCTCAGGAACACTGTAATCCTGATGAGAAGCTTAAGAGGCACTTTTGGATCTCCAAGCAAACATGCTGGGCTGCTCTTCTGATTTTCTTGTCTTAAAGAAAGTAAAAAATTGGGGTTTGTTGCAATAAGGCTATTTTCAAAAAGTCAGTAAGTCAACCCTCCATGTCCTGATGGAAGCAAGTCCCTGAATTTTGGGTAAGAGTCTGCTGAAAGAGACAGTTTCAGTTTTGCTACTTTAGTGCTGCCTGGGTGTCCTGGTTTGGGCCAGGATAAGGTGATTTTCTGGTTTGTACTTTTGCTTTCAGCTCAGTCTCTTGTCAGTAGCTGCACTTGCTGAAATTAACAGAAGTTCCTCGGACAGTGTCTGCTTCTAGGACTGATCACACTGGATGTTTATAGTTACTGCTAGAGCCTGGTGTGCAGAGCCAAGGACACTGCTCAGCTCTGAGGAACATTTTACCCTGCAGAAGGAGTAAAGAGGTCCCACCTGAACCCCTCCTCTGGGGAGGAACAGACAAGAGAGATGCCAGAACTGACCAAACAGAGTATTCCATCCCATACACCTCATACTCAGGATAAATTTGAGGGATCACGGGGGTCAACACCTTTTTTCTCTTCTTCCTGCCCTTCCTTCACCGGTTCCCTGTGTGCTTCAGCATCCTGGGAGGATTCCATCCCTTCCTCTGCCTGTGCTCCTGATCCATTCCAGCCTGAATCTGTGTGTTCCTGCCTCCAGCTCCCGACTGCTCCTGACCCCAGGGTCCAGCCTGGACTTTCCCAGGGCTGCCCTGCAGCCTCCGTGGTGACGTGAGAGTTATTGGGGGAGAGGGGGGAGGAACGTGGGATCAATCTTTCCCTGTATATTTGTATATATTTAGTAATTTTTCCTACTTATCATTCCTGTTTCATTGAAGTTGTGTAGTTTAGTTTCCAACCCATAAGTCTCTTTCCCTTATTCTCTCTCCTTTCCTTATCAGGGAGGAGAGGGGGATTAATAGAAAAATCTGGTTTTCGGTTTAATTGCCGGGACAGTGTTAAACCCTGACACTGGGATATCACTGAAGTCCAACCAGGCAGCTGAAAAGTTAAGAATCCAGAAGAGATTTTCAGATGAACTCAAAAACTGAGTTCCATTTTGAGAGCTTTCCTTACTGTCACATCCATATTTAACCCACCTATGGATCAGAGATACACAGAATGTGTAGTGATTATACAGAATTACAGAATCTTAGGACACCCAGGCTGGAAGAGATCTCCAAAGATCACCTGGTCCTACCTTTCAGGGGAAAGGGAGCCCAGATGAGATTATCTGGCACCTTTTCCAATCAAATCTTGAAGATCTGCAGCAATGAGGACTCCACAAGGTCCCAGGGGAGGTGGTTCCCAGGAGTGATTGCTCTTTCTGTACAAACTCTCATTCTTATGTCAAGAGAGAAGTTTATTTATACTGAACATACAGAATCATTTTTTAATACAGCCAGAAAACAATGTACTGCAGAGCTGGCTGCCAAGAGCCCCCATCTGAGGAAGCTGCAAATTTCTTTCCCTTGTTCACTTAGGACTTTTTAAAAAGGCTTTTTAAGCACACCTGGCTGCAGTTGGATTATTTACACCTTTGGTGTTGTGGTGCCTGAGAGGTCTGACAGAAATCAGCACCATTCACCCCGTGACTTCCATCCTCAGGATTGCAACCAGGGACAGAAACTCTTCCACCTTTATCCATGGGAGCAATTCCATTCCCCAAATAAACCAAACAAAGGCACTCAGGAAGATGGCAATGTGAGGAAATTACTCTTTGCTGAACTATTATTTTTTTTTTGCATCTATTGCAAGCAGCTAACCAGAATTTTTCTTCCACAAATTCACCAGACAAGTGACACACTGATGGAGGAAATCATTTTAGGGAGGTAAGATGCTAAAACCAGCACTGGGGGGTTAGTTTATCTACTACTAACTTACATTTCCTGAAGGTTCCTGGTAACTGGAAGGTCTACCACAAATGATAGTGTGGGACAGCTGTCCCTGCACATTGCACACTGTCACACTTTCCCCTTTTAGCATAAATTGTACACAATTCCTTCTTAAACTAACAGAACCAGAGAGGAATCTCATCAACGTGGTGGGAAGTCCCTCCCCAATTTAACTGAGAGATCCAGGAAAGGAAGTATTTCCAAAGGAGTGGCTTAGTCATTGGCAAACTGCAGGAAAATGATGGTAAAATTATGCTAAACATCATCTGTCACATCATTACACATCCCTTGAAATGTTCTTTATTTGACAATAAGGAGGGATGCTGGAATCTTTAAATTTCAGCCCCCACACAAGACCTAAAAGTAGCTCTTCTGCTCCTTGGCACCTCCATCATCCCTGCTCAGAGAACAGCAATAACCCTGAGGAGACTTTTGGATGCTCTTCATTCATTTACTGGGCCCATTACTGCAGGAGTATCCAAAAACTGCAGATAAAATGGTGATTACAGCTTTCCCAAGAATTTATTAACTATCGTGGCTTTGGGGTGGGGAAAGGATGAGAGGAAAAAGTTTAAAACTGTGGTTTTTAAGCAAGGGAATCTTGGAATGACAGTGACAAGTCAGGGAAGCAAAGGGGTGGAGAGGCTTGAAATATAAATGCACAAAACCAGTGGAAGTGAAGAGAGCTCCATCTGACTCCACAGAGTGGGTAATTCCCTCACTGCTTTGCCAGCCTCTTCCACTTGGAAAAATTTCCTTTCCTTTGGGCACCACTGCCCCATGTGATGATGACTGTTCAGGGACAGGGTGAGAAGACTCCAGGAGTCCTAATTCTGGTTTTAAGTGGCTGAAATTGCCCTCCTGCAGCCCCCATTGGCAAACCATTCAATCCCAGGAACTTCATATTTAATTTACCATGACACCAATAAATACAAGGAGTGTAGAGGTGATCAATAAACAAATTCCAGTGGAATCCTACTTTTTATTTCCTCAACAAAACCATAAATGGCAGCAGGAGGTCTTTTTAAAGCAGGATTGGTCTTAGCCAATACACACAACCTTTCAAAAGGAGGTGTAACTCATTGGTTAAGGAGTTAACATGAAAAGCTGGTTAGAATTTTTATTTCAAACACCCAGCTGATTAAAAAGATAGCTGAACAGTAATTTGACTTGGTTCCTGTACCAGAATGCAGATATGTAAACATAACATAAGAGGGAGGAAGAGGGAGGAAGAGGGAGGAAGAGGGAGGAAGAGGGGAAAGGGGAAAGGAAAGGGGAAAGGAAAGGGGAAAGGAAAGGGGAAAGGAAAGGGGAAAGGAAAGGCCCTAACAGAAGAAAGAGCCCGCTGAAAAGTGGGATGGAGGAGGGAAATTACATCCTGACTCAATTCCTGATACTCAGCACCACATGGGCACAAACTGCAATAAATATAAACACAAGGAAAAGCTTTTTTAGCTGTTCAGAGCAGTCAGGCCCCCACACAGCTTGCCCAGAGGGGCCGTGAGGCCTCCAGACCTGGCAACAGCCAAGCCCTGAGGGGACAGGGCCCGGGGGTGCTGGCTTGGGGTGACCCTCTGAGGGTCCCCTGGGCCCCTTGCCCCCTCCCCAGCCCTCGTTCTCTATCCCCTGGGCCCCTTCCCCTCTCTCCAGCCCTGGTTCTCTATCCCCNCTGGGAACCACAGTGGTAGTTTAAGGTTGGACTTGATGATCCCAGAGGTCCTTTCCAACCCAAATGATTCTGGGATTCTGATGGAACTGATGGGGGAATGGATTCCAGCTGGAGGAGGGGAGATTGAGGTTGGATGTGAGGAAGAAGTTCTTCCCCATGAGTGTGGTGAGACCCTGGCACAGGTTGCCCAGAGAGGTGGTGGAAGCCCCATCCATCCCTGGAAGTTTTTAAGGTCATGGTTGGGGCTTGGAGCAACCTGGGCTGGTGGGAGGTGTCCCTGCCCATGGAGGGGTTGGACCTGGGTGAGCTTTAAGGTCCCTTCCAACCCAAGAGGGCATGGACTTAAGCTCTGCCAGGGGAGGTTTAGGTTGGATATTAGGAAGAAATTCTTTGTAGAGAGGGTGATCAGACACTGGAATGGGCTGCCCAGGGAGGGGGTGGATTCTCCATCCCTGGAGGTTTTTAAGAAGAGACTGAATGTGGCACTCAGTGCCATGGGCTGGGAACCACGGGGGGAGTGGATCAAGGGTTGGAGTTGGTGATCCCAGAGGTCCTTTCCAACCCAAATGATTCTGGGATTCTGTGAAGTGGGTGATCTGAGTGTCTGCCTGGGGCTGGGGGCTGCAGCTCACCCTCATGGAGCAGCCCCCAGCTCTCCTTCCTCCAAGTCATCCCCCTGCCTGCTCTGAAGCCAAGCTGCAGGAGGATTGGTAGCCAGCATCCAGGCCTCAGTGATTAGAGAGGTTGAAGTAGCTCATGCTTCATACTGTAGTATCTTCATTCTGTATTTCAACTTCTGTTTGGGTTTTTAAAGTGTGTGCAGAGAATCTACAGCCTGGTGTTTGGGAGAGCTCTGACCCACAACATGATGTTTTTCTGAGATTAAAAACCAGGACTTGGGAACACTGCAAACCACTCTCTCAAGCAGCCTTTTTTGTCTCCCTGGTACTTCAGTGTGGGCAGCTCACTAACAAATGGAACACTTCACTCTGGAGGTGACAAGGGGTGTTGTTTTGGTTTGAACTTTTTAGCTCCACCCTTACCTCTTCCCTCTTTTCCTTTCCAGCCGGATTTTGATGTTGATCACTTTGTATCAGACTGCAGGAAACGTGTGCAGTTGGAAGAGCTCAGGGATGATCTGGAGCTCTATTACAAACTCCTTAAAACTGCCATGGTGGAACTCATAAATAAGGACTATGCAGATTTTGTGAATCTCTCAACAAACCTAGTAAGTCTTAGCAACCTCTGCTGTGTAGTTCAGGCTTCACATCTGGTTGTGTGAGTCTTATTTTTCATAGGAAGAGTATCTGGTTTGTCTTTTGGCATTTTTATATTTAAGGCATCTTAAACTGTGACCTGAAGCTGAAAGGCTGTTACTGTAGAATATTGCTGCTGGTCAGCAGGAAATGTTTTAAGCATTTTGTCTTTAAAAAATTAGTTCATTAGGAAGTTTGACTCAAAAGAAACTTTTTTTTTAAAAAAACAAACTGCTAGTAGTTCTAAAATTGAAGGAAACAAATCATTAAAATTGGAAAACCAGCCTACAAATAAGAACATTTTGAGAGATTCAATTAGGAACCTTGAATCTCTTCTATAGTCACTATATCCTAAAAACCCACCCACTTGACTGAAAATCTTACTCACTTTCCTGTTAAAATGCCTTGATCACTGTGTATCCAGTTCTTTTACTCCAGGTTCCAATTTACAGGTTCAGAGAGTGAGATTTCCATTTTTATTGGTAGAAAACTCCCACAGGTCCAAGTTTTCTTTCATTCTTGAGTCTGTGTGACAAGCAGGCTGATATCTTGATCCCTGTGTTTCAGGCAACAGATTTGTGCTTTGCTCTTAAAACTGGAGGCCACAAGGGAGATACATCATTTCTCAGTTCCCTTTAAACATCTGTAAAATGATAGGCTTTGTCAGTAATTCACCAGTGAACTTATAAAAAAAAAATCCTAAGTGTTTTTATGATAATTTCTTTAGGTTGGCATGGACAAGGCCCTGAATCAGCTTTCAGTACCCTTGGGACAATTAAGGGAAGAAGTCATGGTATGCTCAAAACAAATGTTATACACAGCTTGGTAAAAATTCAGCTAACTTATGATGGAGAGACTTGTTTTTATTGGTGTTAATAGTTACTCTGACAAACTTCTCTTTGAAATCTGACTTCTTGGAGCAGGAGGAGAGGAATTGTGTTTTTCAAGCAGTTCTGGAAGCAGCAAATTGACATTTTCTGTGGTGCATTTAACAAAGAGATAAAGGATTTCTTCAGTGCCATAAATGCATGGACTGGACAAATATAAAGTGAAATATTGAACTGTTTTACTGGTTGAATAACTTAAAGATGACACTAAATAAATCAGGTGCAACACAGCCCCACTGAGGAGTTTTTTAGTCATTCCTGTGCTGTAACTAGAGATCACCCTGTTGGAAGTTGGATGTGTTCTGACTTTTCCATGCTGATTTGGTATTTAGTGAAGGGCATTTTTCACTCATCTTGGCAGGTGGTTCAGAGGGAGGTTTGCTGCAGAAATGTGCCTTCAAACTATCTCAGCCTTGATACTAAACCAGAAAATAAGATCAGAGTCAGCATAGAAAAATATTGATAGTGGGAAAAATGCTACCTGTAAATCAGATTTCACTTCCATTTCAAGACAGAAAATCATATTTTATTGCTGCTTTCTGAGTGAAAGGTGGTTTGTTCTTGTTAGGGACTAAAAAACCAGTTTGAAATAATGATGCCTGTGGTAGCAGTACTTCCAGAGCAGGTTATGCTTTCTCTTACTTAGTCTTATTTCCTTTTTTTTTATTTTTTTCTCAGCTAGACAAGGTACTGTATGTAACTTTTACTTGTGCTATATTCCTCTTAATCTGTCTCCTGGTTTTAGATTTTGGAATTAAAGTTTTTTTAAAGCCTTAGGTGGTAAGCCAACTTCTCATACTGACTTTCTGTCTCACAGAGTCTTAAGTCATGCATCAGTGAAGGGATTCAGGCTGTAGATGACCGAATGACTAAACAGGAAGATATTAGAAGGAAAAAGGTACACCAAACAAATGATTGCTTTGCACTGATCCTCATTAGGGCAACTTTTGATTTTGCCTTTAACCCCAAGAAAAGAAAATCTTGAAAGTTTCAGGCTGCCTGGATGCATGCTGCAGGATTTTGTGCAGAATGTTGACTGAAGCTTTGTCAGACTTTGGTTTACAGTCTGAAGTTTGTAAAAAATCATTATTTCATTTCCCAAAACCATCTCTGTAGGGTTTGGCTGGCTTTTTTTTAGTTACAGTTACTCCTGATTCTGCTTCTAGTAGTATATAAACTTGCTCATTATTAATGTAATTGAAATGCAGCAGTTTCATTTTTATATGAGGGGCAGGAAATAAAATTAAATTGTGCTTAATTTGATAAAAAACCAGAAAAGAACTACTCTTCTACATCTGTGACAATCATTGGGGCATTTTATGGACTTACATGAGCAATACTTCAACTGAGACATTAAGATGAGGAGAGAGAAATAAAGACCAGAAAAAAAAAACCCCAGCCAAAAACCAAACCAGAACAAAACTCAAAACCATCCCAAATGTCTTCAGGGTTGTTATATAATGTAAACTGGGACTGGGATCAAACATGAAAAATCTTTCTTTAATTACAGATGTGTGTCCTGAGACTTATTCATGTTATTCAGTCTGTGGAGAAAATTGAGAAGATTCTGCATTCCCAGGGCACTAAAGAATTGTCCTCATTAGAGGGAAACAGGTAAAAATATGTAAATGTTCAGGTTTGTTTGTAATTGATGGGACTAAATTTCATGGTATTGGTGTTGATGAATTTACAAACATACAGTGTGTCTCTTTAGAACTGTGAGTCTGGTGGAACATGTGACTTTTGTTTCAGTATTTTCTCAGTCTTCTGCAAACTGATCATTCACAGAATTTGTTTAAACTACAAAAATGGGAGGAGAGCATTATCTGCTGCAGATGAAAGTGAGTTCTGAAAGGATCTAACTGTGTTGTTGTCTTGTATCATCTGTCTTCTAGCCCCCTTTTAACTGGACAGGTTTTAGAGAGAATTGCCACAGAATTTAATCAGCTCCAGTTTCATGCAGTACAAAGCAAAGGAATGCCCCTGTTGGACAAAGTGAGACCAGTAAGTATAGCAGGATGGCCAGCTTCACACCTGTAGGACCAAGCAAAACCAAGATAACTGGAAGAAAAAATGCCTGTTTCTACAGAATTTAATTGAGTTAATTTAAGGGGGAAATTGTTTGTAATTTTTATCAGTTGACAGGAAGCATTGCTTCTCCTGGAGGTTTAGGGTTTTTTTGCTGACATTTTAGGGTAGATTCTTTAGAGCATGAGTAGCCAATACAACAGATATTGTTGTCTGCTTGGCCTTGTTCTAGAGATTTATGTTGGTTTTGTCAGCTGGAGTGTACAGTCCAGAAAATAAATGGAATGTGCTTCAGAGTGGCTGCCTTGAATATATTTTTGTCTTTTGATGGGATTTGCAGCCTGAGTGTGGCTGTTTGGGTTGGCAGGCTGATCTCCCTAATATCCTGCTTGGGATAACTCTGCTGTCAAAGATGAATTGAGGTTTTTTTTTTTTCCTTCTATCCATTCACTGTAGAGAGAGAGCAGGTGAAGAGTGGTGCTTAAAGGCAGATGGTGTGAATAATGTGAAGATGGAGATGGGGCAGGGCTGACATTTTTGATGGCTTTTGAGCTTGTGTGTCAGTTCTTCCTCTTTTTTACCCCCTATGTCTGGGCAATACAAAATATGTTTCATCTCAAGACTTCCTTAGTACCCTGTTGATCCATGGGCACTTTACAAGACTTCTGGCTGCTGATTTATCAAACATAGCAACAAAAGTACAAGCAACAGGGTAATATTTGTGATTGGGAGAACCTTTACTTAATCATTGTGTGGCTTCCCTAATGATGCTTGCCAGGTCTTCTGGCCTGTACCTGTCATTGCTAAGGGTCATCACATCTCAGCTTTCATGACTGTGGCTATTTTAAGAATCATTTGGGGATGAATGGGCACAATATGGCATGAAAAAGGCCAAAGGAAAAAAAAAATCCCTTTTAATCACAGCTCAGCTACCAGTTTAATTAATGCATATTGCTGAACTGGCTTTAAATACAGAGTTTTAAGGGACCATCTTGGGCCACGAGTATGTCTGCAGGTAGAATAGCAATTAGGTGGATCAGAGTGGAAGAGATGTTGCAAGATCTGAGGAAAAATGATCAGGAAATGGGAGAATAGATGTTGGCTGAAGCAGCTGTTGGCAGAAGCCAGAAGGAATGTAATGATTTTTTTTTTTTTTTTTCTTCCAGTGAAACTCAGTGTCTTTTGTTTGCAGTAATGAGACAAGTAATATTGGGAACACACTTCCATTTTATTTTTTGATAGCAAGGGGTAAATGTCACTGTTGTTATCTCTTATGAAGCATTTTTTTATTATCACACACATGGCTCAGCTGAACAAGGAACAATTACTGACCTATTTCTTCAGCATAGAGGGGACCTCAGAGAAGTTACCACGTAACTTACAACATACAGAGGAAGATAATTGCCTTTTAGCCATATCACAATAAATACTGTGTGAAACAGGAGCAGTAGCTTAATAGCAATTAGCCATTAAGCCTGTGTTAATGCTCACTGAGTGCAGACATTCATCAAAACTTTTGCACCTTGGAAATGGGAGCGGAAAGCTGAATTCAGGCATCTCCGGAAGAATTTGCTTCAGCAATGACATCAAGGCTTTGCTTGTGGGTTTTTAATCCTGTGTTTGCTTTCCCTTCCTAGCGGATAGCTGGGATAACATCCATGTTGCAGCAGTCTCTGGAAGGGCTGCTCCTGGAAGGCCTCCAGTCTTCCAACGTCGACATCATACGTCACTGCCTCCGCACTTACGCTACCATCGACAAAACACGAGATGCAGAGGCATTAGTTGGCCAAGTGCTTGTGAAACCTTATGTAGATGAGGTGAGAGAAAATCAAGATTCCTAAGGAAACGAATTTTTCTTTCTGCTAGTTCTCTTGGCTGTGCAACTTTTGCTGCTGCCCATCAAATGGTTCCTCAGCTTTTTGTTTTATGTCGCAGCGTTTGTTCGTGTTGCTTCTTCTGGCCTGAACAGCTACACTATGAGTTTGTCTTTTTGTTGTAGTTCATGATAATGTAATCCCCCCCCCAAAAAAAAGTTCAGATAGTAACCTCCCACAATACTGTAACAGTAAGTCAGTCAGCTGTGCTCAATTTTTCTTCTATGTCAGCATAGCTGCAGTTGCCAGGATTAGTTTTTGCCACTCACCCATTTAACTTCACAGACTCCTTCAGGGTCAGTGATACATGCAGTGTGTGGGGAGCAGACGTGGTGGGTAATATTCAAAAGCAAGAAACTCATTTCCATTCTTGTGGCCAGTCTTGCCAGCTAGAGTGCTGCATTAAAGGAAGTAATAATTCCAGCTGGCAAGTTTACACTTGGAAACTATAATGTAAAAAAAGCAGCGTGGTGACTTAAGCAGTACCCGGGGTATAATTAGGAGTTTTGAGGGGGCAGGCTGTCTTGCATCATGGTATTTCATGCTCATTTTTCTGACACCTAACATGGGACTCTGCCTGGCAGGTGATTGTGGAACAGTATGTTCAATCTCATCCTAATGGCCTTCAGGCCATGTACAACAGACTGCTGGAGTTTGTTCCTCATCACTGCCGCCTCTTGAGAGAAGTCACAGGAGGAGCTATCTCAAGGTGAGGATCCTGGGGTTTCTTTCAGTCACAGCAAGTATCATACACTTCTGAAATGCTTTGCAGAATGAGCTTCCATGCACAAACAGTTTCTCTGGTCTTTGCTGAAGATTTGTGGTCAAGTTTGATTTCTTTCTCACGTCTGGGTTTTTCAAAACGAAACAGTCAACAGACTTTCTTGGTGCAGCAGCCCAGACCTTCAGAGGAGGGAAGAAAAACCCTGTATTTCAGTGGTAGAATTGAGTACTGTTCATATTACTGTGTGTCAGATACCTTATATTTTTTTTAAATCCTCTTCACCCAAAGAGAAAGGCATGGCAAAGCTGCTTAAAAAATGTGATTTCAAAAGTTATTGGATTATTAAGTGTACATCAGCAAAGTGGGGATGATCCCCAGAGGTTTTACTGATTTATTGCATGTACTGGAACTACAGGTTTAATTGATTTCCATAGTGCTTCCACTGTCTTCTCTGAAAGTGCTGAATTCCTTTTGCAATTAAATTGCCTGTTTTGAAGTTTAAATAATTCAGGTCTACTGAATTGTATCCATTTATTCATCTGTTTGCAGTCTGGTTAATATAGTAGACTGCTGTAATTAGCATAACTACAGATGTAGCCCTTGAGGACTGCAGAATTACTTTTTCTAATTAGTCATCCACTGCTGAGCTTTTTATTACTCCTAAGTTTTACTAACATTTCAATTCTTTTAATCTCTCAGCAAATTTTAATCTTTTTTCTTAATAATGGAACATTTTAACTCCGTGCTGTGGTGTACTGAACTGGAATGAAATGCTTGTGTCTCTCCTGCTCTCAATTCATAAGATTTCATAATCAAGGTATCTTGGTTTCATAATCTTTTGCTTCAAAGCCCAATATTGTGTGTAAATATAGATTGGAACAATTATTAAAAAAATTTACTTCTTCCCATTACTCTTACTTGGAACCTCTTCAGATCTGGTGCTGCTAGAACTGGAAGCAGACACATAGAGAATAGGAGCTCTCCTCTGAAATGGAGAACTTCTTCCACAACATACTTGCAAAATAGATAACTGATAAAGTTTTAAAAGACTGAGAGTTATAAAAAATACCTTCCATTTGATGAGACCTGGAAGGAAGGCTGGTTTAAGGGAATCAGCATACCTGTGTAAAAACACTTCATTGCATTTTGTCTGCATTGCAGACTCTTTAGTTACCCCTTCCCCCTTCTACAAGCCTGGTGGTGAGATCTAACAATGCAATAATTGCAATTCTTTTTCAGTGAAAAGGCAGACATTGTGCCTGGCTATGATTTCTTAGTGAACTCAGTGTGGCCAGAAATTGTACGTGGTCTAGAAGAGAAATTGCCCTCACTGTTTAACCCTGGAAACCCAGATGTGTTTCATGAGGTAATTAATTTAGGTTTTTTCCATTTGGAATTCCTTTGACACACACAAGGACTGAATGAGTCATGTTCTTCAACTGTTTTCCCTCCTTTTGTGTGGATTGATGTCATTGCATGGCATAGAAGAGGAGGTTATCTCAAATCACTTGGCTTAATTTTCATTGTAATTAATTCTTCCCTCAAGTTTGTCAGGAAAGCTCATGCAGAAGTTACTGGAAGCCACTTAGTCATGTGAATTAAGGCTTAATTCTTGTTTTTGAAGTAGATTTTCTTTCTTAGTTGTGGAATTGTAGCATAAATGAAGGCAGCAGTGGACAACTCCAGTGTTCACCCAAGACTGGGACTTCTCTTAGGTGGGGCTGTCATGTTAACTAAATACCTGGGTTACAACTTGACATGTACTGTGGGAAGGTTAAAAAATCCTTGTTTTAGCATTTATTCTCTTACAGTAAGGTAGGTTATGCTGTGATTAGAAACACAAATGAACAAAGTAACAAAAATACCTGGGGGCAGCGTGGTAATGTTTGAAACATGAAAGTATTTTCTCTCTTTATAAAATAAAGTGCTTGTCACTCATGTGTTTTCAACATTGCCAGTGCTGCTGATGAGCCAAACTGTTTTTCATGGCAGAGAGGTAGGCTTTGACTCTAGCTGCATTTTAATTTTGAATTGATTTGTGATGGGTTTATGTAAGCTCTCTGTTCTGTTAGCAGGGCCTGTTGGGTGGGAAATAACATTTTTATGCACTGGTTTGCCCCTGGTTTTCACTTAAGTGTTTGGCTTTCTACTTTGTGTATGATTTAATTTATTTTATATTTTATTTTATATTTTATTTAATTCTTTTCAGGGTTTTAATAGGTTACCATTGAGAGTAAGCCCACAGTGCATTTCAGGATTAATGTAGCTTCTCTTTGCTTGCAACTGACTTAATGCTACTTGTAAACATCTTATTAGAAATATACACTGGATCAAGTTAGTTTATCTGAAATTCTTTCAGGCTCTGCAAATATTTGATATTTGCAAAACCAATTGGTATGGAAACAGCTCCAGAACTTATGATACAGGTCCTATACAACAGAAAAAACACTGTATTTTCATTATTCTCATGCGTGTTTGCTTATTTGTACTTCTGGGTTTTGTTTCTGCTCATTTGTTGTATCCCTTTGTCTTCTGAGACTGTTCTGAGTGCTCCCTTTTCCTGCAGAAGTACACTACAAGTATGGATTTTGTGGGGAAGTTTGAACGACAGTGTGGCTCCCAGGCCAGTGTCAAACGTTTGAGATCTCATCCCTCTTACCACAGCTTTAACAACAAATGGAACTTGCCTGTATATTTCCAAATAAGGTTGGTATTAATGGTTTTTGTGCTCTCTTTCAAAAACAGAGTTCAGTGACAGCAAGATAGTCATTGTTCAGTTTCACTTGATGAATAATACTGGAAGTCAAACCAAGAATTTAATTATTGAATTGAGGAACTGTTTTATTTCCTCCAACAATGTAGCAAACACACAGCCAGCTACTCCTGAACATGTCCTGTGGTGTTGTTACACTGAATTGGATCTGCTGCTCATTGGATCTGCTACTCATCAAACTTTGAAGAATGAGATGAGACTCAAATAAGATGAGACTTGAAATCTTGTTTCAAATTCTTTTTCTCCAGTATCTCTGGAGCTCAGCTGGATCTTGAAGGATGCTATTTCTGCAGATCCAGAGGAATACTGGCCATGAGGGAGGAAATAGAGTTCTAAGGCACTTGAGAACTTGCAGCTTTTCCAGATGTAGCCATAGTTCTGACATCCTTTTTGTCTCATAAGCTGATCTTGTAGCAGTTCCTTCCCCAAGATGCCTCAACTCTTCCTCTTTCCTGAGGAGCTAAATAGTAAGTTTTAGCTTACTTTTCCAGCAGGTCTGCTGTAGCTGTAGTATTATTACCTCTTGCAGATCCTGCAGCTAGAAGAGAGCAGAGAGACCCAAGAAAGCCTTATTTTAGATCTAGTAATGCTGGAATTGTAATGAAAGGAACAAAACAAGCCCTTTAGCTTTAAAAATTGTTGGTTAGAAATTGCTACAGTAGCAGTGCTGAGTTCACAGCCTAAGTGTTGATGGAAATGTAGCCATTATAAACCTTTTAACAGATGTGGATCATTAATAGGTCTGTGAGTCTGCCCCTTCTGTTTCAAAGTGCAACTTTTCTCCTAAGCAACCACTTGATAAAACTTTGATATTTGTGCTCATAAAATGGAAATGAAGCTTCAGCATTTTCTTTCTGCTCAAAAAATGTTCCTTCCCATTAGGTATTTTGAGCTCTGACATAAAAAAGCTTAAAAAAAAAATAATTTCCTTTAATCCAAGATTACAGTAAATGCCATAGTGCACTGTTTTGGTAAATGGTTGGCTAGCTGCAGCTTCACCACATTATTCCTATATATTGGAACAATCTGATAACTTTTGGAAGTGCCCATGGGTTCCTGAGTGTGCAACTGTGAAAATAATGCAGCATTTTCATTCTATATTGGGGAATCTCTGTATGTTAATATCCTGAAGTCATACAGGGTTTTTATTGAAGCATCATCTCACACTGAGGCATTTGTAGTTAAGTTTGCTGGGTTTTATCTTTTTCAATTACACAAATTGCCCAGAACAATCAGCCCTCACTAAAACCTTTACAAATGATCCTTTGAGGACCAGATGGGTGTGCAGGCATTTCTTCTGTAGCAGTGCTGGCACAAACAGCCCCAGTAACTCTTCCCTTTGACATTGGAACTGTAGTTGAACCCCACACAGGGAAAATTCTTCTCCTATGTAAGAAACATTCAGCAAAAATTACATCACTATTAAAAACCTGATTCCATTCTTCACTCCTTTGCACCCTCAGACTTAAAGATACTGCTGGGCCCCTGTTCTGATCTTGAAATGACAAGTAAGAGACTTTAAGAAGAGTTCTACAGGTTCATAATTAGGAAGTTTGATAGAAGGTCTCACTGTGATGCACATCCAAGTAAGAAAGGGAAAACCAGTGACACTAAAGCCTTCTGTAGGGGCCCTTAAAATGATAGCTTTGTTTTATCATTTAGAGGGAAAACAGACTTAAAGAAGAATTTTCTGGAATTTTGACAGTTTTTAGGTGAGGGAAATGCTGTGTTGTTTATCCAATATGCATTAAATGGGGAAAAATAGGAGAGGTTAAATATTAATTTTGCTGTTATGTAAAAAATCATGAGGATGGGATTTGTTTTTTTTTAACTTTTTTTCAAGGGTGAATTTTTTAAAATGGGGGTCAAGGAATTCTCTGAGGAACTATTGATTTTTGTTAGGTACAGGGTTGTTTGCAGGACCTTATGGCACTGTTCATTAGCAAACATGTAGAAAGCTGCAGTCTCCAGTGTCAGATGAAATATCTGAAGGTCAGCTGAAGCAAATATATGAGGATGTGTTCACTTTTAGTTTAAAAAACAGTAACAAACCAAAAAACTTCACTCCTTAAAAGAGCTAAGGGGTTGACACTCTGTGAGCTATTGTTTTGATAAAGTTTGCAGCCAGGACTTCAATCATTTCCCAAAGTATAAGCTACAGGCAGGCCTGGAAAATGGCAGAAGTTCATTTTCAAGTGTTTGAATGTTGGTCTGCTTTATATCCAGATTTATTTTGGACCAGAATAACCCCATGTTTAAAATCTATAGAATGAAACAAACACTGAAAAAATGTTTAGGCATCAATTTGATCAGTTCTTGTAATATCCAGAACTTTTCTCTCTCTCAGGTTCAGAGAAATAGCAGGGGCCTTGGAGGAAGCACTTTCAGATACTCTAGAGGAAGCACCAGGTGAGCTTTTATTGCAAAAAATAATTTCTCTGTTGGCAAGTGGTGCAAATAGCAGTGGTTACTGTCTGTCTAGTAACTAGTAACATGCACCCCCTGGGTTCCCATGGGCTTTCCTGCTTTCTGATGGACTGATTAACCAATAGAATACATTCTTAGAGAGAAAACAAAGTCAGAACTGTTCAGTCATCACTTTACTTGCTAAAAATATTCCCTTTGGCAGCAACTATTGACATATTTGTGGAACTATCCCATCAGAGCAAGAAGGAACTGAACTGGCACCTTGCATCCTCTGAGTGACATCTGAGAGGCTATGCTGGCTTATCAGGGCATCTTTTTCTTAATTTTTTTAGGATGATGTAAAGGCCAAACCAGCTGTCTGTTGGCAGCATTTAGACTTGCTGTGGTGTTGGTGTCTGCTCCAAAAACATACCTTGATTTATGAGCAAATGAGGGGGTAGGCACAGGAAGGATTGGAGTGGAAGGGAAAACCTGGTGTATCTGTAATCAGAAAAAAAAACCCAAACCAACCCTTCAGTTTGCATAAGTGAATACTTATGAAGAAGGCAGCTAAGAGCAACATAAATATCTGTGCCTCTGTGTGTGCATATGTACACATATGCTCTCTGAAGATGACAAGGAGAAAAAAATCCCCATGGAGACAAAACACATAAATCCTCCCACTTCAAGGTATCTTGCAGAAACCTTTTTGAGCTCTCAAAATGGATGCCACAAAACGTTAGTGCATGAGCTGCTTTACAAGCATTTGGTTTTAATATGGATTTTCCTACTCTTGTTTCAAAAACCACTTGTGGCAGATACCTCCTGCAGTCTGACTGGGAGTATTAGTTAGGGATGGCAGAGATGGCTAAAATAACTTCTTCATAGGACAACCAAAAATTGTACTGCAAATGTTATCTCCTGAAGGGGACTCTTTGGCCAAGCTGTGCCTGCCTTTGTTGCAGGTGAATTCTCATTTATTGTTTTTGTCTGCACAGCTATGGCAAGACTGAGTGGAATTTGAAAGGTAAAGCAGTGAAGAGGAAAGGCTGATGTGGCACTTAGTGCCATGGTCTACCCAGTGTGGTAGTGTTAGGTCAGAGGCTGGAATTGATCATCTCAGAGGTCTTTTCCAGCTCAATAATTCTGTGAAGAGCTAATATTTTAAAGGTTTATTTCAGACAATGCTTCATAAATCCTCTCTGCTCCTTTGATTTGCATCTTAATCAAAGACTAAGGTGGGGTTTTTTTTCTGTTTTTTTTTTTAATCTCAATTAATGCACTTACAGTGCTGTTACATCTTTTAAAAATGCCTTTGTCTCATTCTTTTTAGCTGGCAGCTCCTACTGTCTTTTGGCCACTCACATGGTCTGGATGAGTCTTGTGAAGTGTTGGTCAGATCAGATGTTTTTACCCTTGTTAGCTCACCGTTTGTGGAAACTCAGTCTGCAGATCTTGGCACGTTACTCTGTGTTCATCAGGGAGGTAGGAGAACAGCCTGCTTCTGGGTTTGCTGATGGGCTATGTCCATCAGTTAGAGACCTTTTGAAACTTAGTATGTGACCTCTTTTTAAGTGCTTTTTTTCCTGAATTTAACATTCTTTAATGAGAACTCTTTCAACCTCTTCATGAATTTGTTTCCTAAAAAGTGTCACTGCAAAATATTATTAACCACAAGCACCAGTGCTGCTGTGGTATTACTGTCTGATGGTTGCCAGGGTTCTATTTCCACCTGTGTTTAAGCCACTCAAACAAGCAGTCACAATCTTCTGGCTTTGTTCTTTCTGAATGTTTACTTATTGATACAGTGAATGTGGTTGTGAAACTCAGCCAGGTGAAAATAACCCTGAAAAAAACCCAAACAGAAACAAACAAACAAAAAAACCCCAAACAAACAAACAAAAAAGGAGGTGTGAGTTAATCCAGATCAGTTGCTCAGCATCAGGACTGGAAAACTGGGAGTTTCATGGGCAACTGACTCAGCATCAGTGATTCCCTGCCTCTGAGCATGAGAGGTTGTGCTTTGCTCTTCTGCTCCCTGCTCCAAGTCATACAAGTTTCTCCCTGCTTCTTGTGTCCTAGAAAGACAGAATAATTAGGATTTCAAGAGATTTCTGGAGTTCATCTGGTCCAAATGCCTGCTGAAAACAGAGCCAGCTTAGAAAAGGTTGTGCAGAGCCATTTCTAGTTGAATTTTTAATTTCTCCAAAGGTGGTGATTTTCTCTGGGAACCTTGGTCCAACAACTGACCACTTTTTCCTCATAACTGCCCAGAATTTCCCCTGCAACAGTCCATGTCCATTGCCTCTTACTCTTATTATTGTACCTCAAGGAAAAGGCTGATTGCATCTTTGTGTAGGTGCCCCTTAGGTGGCTGAAGGCAGAAGTAAGATCTCCCTTGAACCTTTTCTTCAGACTCAGTGACACAGACCTCTCAGCTAAACTGGCTCATGAAAAGTACTGCTAAAGAGCAGAGTGGAAACAGGTAGTTGAGTGAAGCAGCAGAGGGCTTGAGGAGGTGGGAGATTTTAAATTTCATTTAGGAGTGCTAATACCCCTTGTAAGTCTGGCACTCCAGTGCTGAGAACTCACAAATCCCTTACACCTTCTGCTTCTCCACCTTTTCACATCTCAGTTTGCTGTTTCAGGTATCTGTAAGGCCCATTTCCAGTGAGAATGTGAAGGAAAGCAAAAAATCTGTGCCTGGCAGTAAAAAGGAATCTTCTGTAAGCCTCAACCCTAGTGAGGAGCAAGGGAATGGGTCTTCTCCAGAAAGTCAGCCTTTGCCTTCTGTGTCCAGCACTCAGTTGGTGTATGTTGCTGCAGATCTGGACAAACTCCAGGATCAGGTTTGTGCTTGTGAGTTGATTTTAAAAAGGGTCTTCATTGGATCTCTGCACAATATTTGGGTTGCCATCTTGTTAAGGACATTCAGTTGTTTAAAAGAAAATACCATAAAGCTGGTTTGGTTTTTTTTTATATCTTAAATGGAGTAGTCTGGTACAGAAAGTGTCACCTGAAGTAAATAGTCTGCTCTGTGCTGATTTGGAATGGCAGATTACAGAGAAACCACTTCAGGTATTTAAACTATTTTTATCAGTAGCTGCTGGATTAACCTCTAAAATAACATGTTTCTCCTCATTTTTGGTGCCAAGCATCACTTGCCAGAGTTTTACCTTTGCTAGCAAAATCTGTTGCAGCTTGGAGTGTGGTGCAATATTCAGCTTTAATACTCATGTTCTCTTTTAAATGTTTATTGGTTTTAGTCTTTGAGGTTGAAAAAATACTTGACTAATGATCCAGATTCTTAAAAAGAGATGGATTGATATTGAATTTCTTCCAGTATGGAAGACTTCTGTGTATTTTTGGTCAATAAGACTGAAATTTCTGTAATTTAGGAAGTTTTAAGTTGCATCTGGGTTGATAATATTTTGTTAATACTGAATTGTCTCCTCTGAAGGCAATAGTAAATTAGGGGATTTAGTACAAAGGCCTTCATTCCTGTGAATTTTTGGATTCTTTTAGTACTGTTTTCCCATAAATGCAGTAAAAATACAGAAAAGCTTGAAGGTGTCTGCTGATGCACAGGAAACTTACAGAATGTAGAAAAAATAATTGAAATACATTTATGACATGCCAGTATCTCTTTTGGGTTTTTTCCTGCAGATTCCTGAAATCTTAGAGATGGTTAAACCAAAACTTGAAATGATTGGCTTCAAGAATATTGCTTGTATTGCAGGTAAAACTGAGGCAGAATTCAGTCCCTTTCCCCTTCTCACAGATCCCCTCTGCCAGCCAAACAAAAGCAGCTTTTACACACAGTTTCATTACTTACAATGAAAAATTTGATTCAAGCCCCTTTCTGGACTGGTAATACTGAAAAAAAAAGTGAACCTGGACAATGTTGCTTTTTCCTTTTTTTTCTTTCCTTCCCTCTACCTGCCTTTCCTGCCTGAGGTATGGGTTGAGATGTTTTTTTTAAATGGTTGGTGTGGATTTATTCAGCAAGCATCCTGTGCTTGACACCAGAATCCCTCTAGGAGAGGAAGTGAGCTTGGGATGATGAGGGGGCATGCACATAATTCAGGTTGTGATTGGGCAGGGTAGCTCAGTTTAAACTCCAGCTTTTTAACTTCAACAGGAGCCTTGGAAGACTCAAAGACTTCTTTATCAGCCTGCATGCCTACCTTGAATAACAGGATTATCCAGGATCTCAGTGAGTCCTCCTTCACTTACCTGAAGAGTGCACTGGAAGTTCCAAGATTATATAGGAGAACCAATAAGGTCAGTGCTGGTTGGAGGTGAAAAAATAAATCTCAGGAAGGTCTCTGCTAAGAATGTTACCAAGCAGTGGTACATCCATGAGTCCTTCAGGCCAAAAAACCCTAAGATGCAGTGCAGCTGAGTGGAGGGCTTCTTTTGGGGGAATGACACTTCTTGCTGTGGCAAGAAGCTTCCTCTTGGTGAGCTAGCTGCTTGGATTTATGTAAAGAATTATTTTATCTAGAAGGAACAAGGTGAGAGTGGCTGAAGTGAGTAGTTTGTCAAGGAACTAATAACAAGTAATGGTGAAACATGGTACCAAGAGGATGATTGTCTGGTCTTGGCTTGTTCCACTCCTGTGGCTTCCCTTTGCCAGTCTGCAGAGTTGTGTTGGCATCATTCAGGCAGTAGAAATGAATCTGAATAATGGGCACCACAGACTACTGCATCCTTGCCTAATTTGAGCACAGAAGGCAGAGTGGAGTGGGCAAAGCCCTTTGTTTGTGGGGTAGGGTGGGTTGGGAAGGGAGGAGGATGGCTGGACATCAAAATCAAACCCACATTCCTGGCTATCCCAGGAGAAACTCTGCTGCCCCCAGCAGTGCTGGACTTTTTCAGTGGCTGGAAGGAAGAATGTAGAGCTGTTCAGTCTGTTTTTCAAAGGTATTAATTTTGGTTTGGGTGAGCTGGAGAGGAAATTCTTCCTAAGGGAGTAATCTGTTACTTCAGTTATCATTAGGGTTTCTCACAATCTTAGTTTTAAGGACCTGCTTAATCAGAAATATTATTTTAAAAGGAGAAACAACTTCCAGGCTAATAAATTCATCCATCTAGTAACAAGATTACCCTGTAACACAGAATGCTTTTACTTAAAAGAGTGGAACAGAGTGGCTAAGTCCAAGGAGGGTGAAAAACCCAACAAACCCAAACTGCTTAGTTCAGGTGTCTGAAAGCAACATCCTGGGATGCTTAAGTAGGTGCCAAAACAAAGACATGGGACCTCTCCACCTTTTGTTTAGTTGAGTTGCTAGCTTAAGCTCTCTGCTCCATGAGGGAAGCTGCATTTCTGTCTTGGACATCAGTCTGAGTGGTTTTATGTGGTGTGAAGCCTGAGCTGATAAAGAGGAGTGAGACAGCTTGGGTGGAGAAGGTACAGTATTACAGTCCTGCTTTTACTGTGTTTTAATACATTGATTTTTTAGCAGAATTTAGAACTGGGCCTGAAGACAGTCTTTGCAGGAACTGGATGTGCAGAGACACTTTTTCTTGGCCAGGTTCTAAGATTTGGAACTCTTAAAAGGTTAATGAAGTATTCCAGGTGTCAGGGATTCTGTGTACCCTGAGTAAGTTTGGTTGCTTTCCAATGCACAAAGTTCACCCTGGCTGTGTGTGGATTGTCCCTGGAGAGATGGAGCATTCTGCAGCCACAAGAAGATAGTGAGGGGGGGATGCTGGTTATCCCAAGAGCATTTTTCTGGAAAATATACTGATGGAGCAAAGCCTTCAGTTCAGTCAAGTGTGACAGAAAACAGCAGGTATTTTAACAGAGATTTAATAGGCTGTTCTGGACACTGATTCTTGCTTAGCTGTCTCTGAAAGCAGTGTGAGCAGAAAGTGTGTTCAGGATCCTGCCCTGGTAGTAGCAGTGGCATCTCTCAAAAAGCTTTGGTCATTTTGAGCCTTATTTTATGTTACATCACACTGTATGACACTACTGAATGATTCTGTATTTTTGCAGTGACCTCTGCATTGATATCCCATGAAGGGAGTATATCTCTTTTTGCTCAGCACAGGCTTAGCATTTTATATGTGCTAGGAGTTAGTGTTTTAATTACTGGTTCTTTTCCCCCCACCTTGTTTCTCTTGTCTCCTGCCAGGAGGTGCCAACTAAAGCTTCTCCTTATGTTGAGAGTGCTCTGAAACCCTTCTACCGACTGCAGAATGAACATAAAGAGACACTGAGGCAGCCCAAGATTCAGGAATGGTTGGAAGGTGCCCTCTCTGAAAGCACACAGAAGTAAGAGAACCACACAGAACATTCTCTGACTAAAAATTCCCATTGAACTCCCCATGTCCATTGAAAAAACCAAAACATTATGAATGAACACAACACAACCAGAATACATTCCTCTTTTGGCAGGGTTTGCTTCTTCACATTTACTCTGATGTTGTGTATTCTACAGATAAGAAGCAGGGCAGGGAATCCAGAGGCTTTCCTTCTGCTCCAGTCTGTGCAAACCATGGCACTGGGAAAGGGCATTTGAGAATTTATTTAGCTCTAGTAATGCAACAGTCAATTAAAAACTTGCATTTTGTCTTTAAATTGGTAAGATCTAAACTTTTCACTGAACAGTGGTCCAGTTTTCAAAAAAACTTGTGTTCTATTCCTTTGACTTTTTAAATGATTATCCAGCTTTTTGGTGGCTTAAAAAAAGCAAACCACCTTTGGGTTCTTTTGGCTCTTAGCTATTCTCAGCAATTTGTTGTCTTGGCCATGTGTTAGTTGATTTATATGATATTGTGCCCTTCCCATTTAGGTGTGGGATGTCAGTCCATGAGGCTTTTTGAAATTTTGTTGATTAGTTGATTCATTTAACTTGTTCTTTAACTTGTTATCCTTTCTTCAGTCTGGATCCTGGTATGTGGCAAGTGATGCTTTATTCCACCTGCATTATTTCTGCCTTGGCAATTTTTTCAGTGTCTCAGGCTGTTATTCTTTTCCTCTTTTTAAAAGGAATTTCACTTAGAGCTCTGTTGCTTGCAAATAGAGGCTGATTCAGACCACTAGAATTAATGATGGAAATACTGATTAATTGATATTGATGGAAACATAAGTAGCTTCCTAGCCATGAAAACCATTCCTCCCAGCATCACCCAGAATTTTCCTGAGGGCCAGTGATCTGCTGCTGTGTACAAAGCAGGCTTTTCAGTAAAAGTGTCATTTTTTTTTCTTCCTCACTAATCTTCTTGAATTTAGGTATTATGAAACTGTATCTGATGTGCTAAGTTCTGTTAAGAAAATGGAAGAGAGCCTAAAAAGATTGAAGCAAGCCAGAAAAACTGCAACTTCAAACCCTGTTGGTACAAATGGGGGCATGAGTGATGACAACAAAATCCGACTGCAGCTGGCCTTAGATGTGGAATATTTTGGAGAACAAGTAAGTTGTGAGAAACAAGTTTCTTTACTACTGCTGGTGGTTTTGAAGGGGGGTGAGACAGAGGAGGAAAGAGAAGCTTGACTTAGTTTTGTGGTCTTGAAGGCTTTGTTGGTGTGGCTTTGGTTTGGTTGTTTTCTTGGTTTGGGGCTTTTGGGGAGTTTTTGCTTTGTTTTTTTTCACATCTTGATAGTGGAGGGGACTTGATCTTGGTGGTTGTAGGTACCACTTGAGCATTGCATCCTTTCCTCTCCTTTCTTAGACAAATACAAAGCTTGTGGTTCCTATTATTCAAAAATCAAGTCCTTTGAACTTCAAAGCACAAATAGAAAACACTGTGTGGACAGATCAGAGGGCAGGGACCTTCCTTAGCTCTCAAGGAAACATCTTTATTGTCTTGCTTTTGTTTTTCTTCTCTCTGGCTATTTCCAGCCTTGACTCACTGCCTAGATAAGGGTCTGTTCCCCAGAGCTGGGAAGGTGTTAACCTTGTTTATTTTGCTGCCTTACTCACCTTACTTATTCATCTTTCAGTGCCAAATATGAAACCTTAAATAACAAAATAAATAAAAGAAGAAGATATTCCAGGAAATGTCTAATGTAGCTACACCCAGTTGTATAAGCAGACTGGTTTGTACTCATTTCATTCTGAAAATTACATATATAGAAATAATCAGACAAACCTGCAGCTTCAAGTCTGTCTCATTAGTTGCCAGGCAGTTGTCATTCCTGTGTGTAAGAGGCAGATAAAGTCTGCCTGTGTGTGAGCAGATGCTTTTCTCATGTTGGAGATGTACCAAAAAGGAAGAAGATTTGGGTGGAAATATGAAAATCTTACTGACAAGAACTACTGCTTGGCAGGTTTTGGCTGGGGTTGGGCTTTTGTTCTTTAATTCCAGTTTCCTGCACTAACATCAGCACCATGTGAATTGGAGCTGAACAGATTAATCAGAATCATTTAGGAGTTGTTGTGGTACCTGCAAACATCAGTGAGAGTTCCAGCAGCAAACACCCTTTCAGAATAATTTCATTATGGTTTTATTTAGATCCAGATTATTATTTTTTTTTCAGTGTACTCTTCATTTTCTCATGTTCATATTTTTCTAATTGTCAGAGATTTCCTGGGTAAGAAACAACTCAGAGCAACCTCTCTATTTGCAGAGTTGTTTTCATGCCCCAGGAAGTCCAAGGCTGGAAGCATTGGCTCCTGCAGCCTATTGAAATGCTTTTGCCATCATGCTCTTGGCTGTTCTTGGATGTTCTCATGTTTATCTTTCAAGTTTTGCCCAGAAACCTCATTTGGGGTTTGAAACAAATTTCAATTGAAATCGATGCATTTAAAACAAAGTTAACAGCCAAGTTTCTTTTTTTTTTTGGACTGTTTCACTGGAAAACTTCCAACTGGCTTTAGTTACAAGTTGCCTAGAAGATGGTGAAATATTTTCCTGCAAGAAACTACATTGACTGGAAAAACTTAAGCAAAGTTGGATACAAATTCTGTTTTTTTATAGTGTGCACTATATGCAGTTTTGGGGTTTTGCCACACCTGGAGGCAGGACAAAGTGTGTGCTTTGCTAAATGTTTCAAATAGAATAATAAATGAGCTTCTGCTTCATGTTTCTTCTGTCTCTTTCTAGATACAAAAGATGGGACTGGAAACAAGCAGCATAAAAAGCTTTTCAGCCCTTTCAGAGCTGGTTCTGTCTGCCAAGGATCAGGCAGAGCAATCCTAGAGATTTTTGAAAGGATGTGATTGAAGAGAAGCAATGTCCCTGATAGAAAGAGAATTGTACTCTTCTTTACCAAGTAAGTAGCAAAGAAGTGCTTCCTAATGTTTCTTCAGCAACAAATCAGTGCAGGTTCTGTCAAGAGAGGCTTGTTCCACCAAAAGACTTGAGAATTCACCACAGGTTTCCATTATATGGAAAGCAATCAAGTTTTAAACTTTCTACTGTAGAATAAAAGTGGAAGGAAAATTTGTTTTATTTTTGTTGTACATCTGAAAATGTAGAAGAATGAAGTTATATGAGGAAATGAATATGTAATAAATTGTCTTCCTAAATTTGGTGTCTCTTGGTTTTGAATCAAATGCATTTCTTGATGGCTCTCAGATGCTTTCCAAGGGACTTTATTCCACCTCTCTGGACTTAAAAAAGGGCACCCAGGATGGGGTAATCTGCTGTTTCTTGTTACAGTTTTGCACTTACCTGCTTCCCTTCATCATGAGGAATGGTAACTCTTGCCTGGGTTTAGAATGTTTTCATTTGACTGAGTTGTGGGGGTTTTTTTTGTGGACCTTGTTTAGAAGTACAGCAAAAAAAAAAAGCTGATAAAGTACTTTAAGCTTCAAAAACAATTTCTGAGATTATTTAACTTACTGGCTGCTACTTTCAGGCTCCATGTTTGCCTGCAAACTAAAATTTAAATCACTAAGCTCTGACAGAGATGTCTTCTGCTACCAACCCTCTCTTCTATTCACCAGATTTCCAGCTTTGTCTTCAGTGCACTTCACTTCAGGACAGTAATGCAGATTTTGTGCTGCCATTTCTTCCAGGATGTCTAGAAAACTCAGGAGGTCTTTCTAAGGCTGGGAGGAATTTAACTGGAATTGTTTAGTAGCACTGAGGAGAGAAGGGTGGCACCTTTTCCTCTGGTGCCACTGGACTCTCAAAGTTTGTGGGTTACACCAGAGGTGGACCAGACTTTTAACCTCACCACATAAAGATAAAAAGCAATATATGTGTTTGGCTGGACCATTGGAGGAATATTTATTCTCCTCAGCAACTGTATTTTCCTGCTTGAGCTGGGGGGGTGAAGAAGCAAGCAGTCTGGATTTTAAATTATTTCTTTAAGCTTGTCACCTTCATTGTCACCTGTGCTCAGGGATAAACTCTTGTTCTGATGAAACTTAAAAAGCCTGTCCTTGCCTTTGTTGCCTTTTTTCCAAAGTCCCAGGAGACCATATCTTGTGGGAAAATAGAGATTTTTAGTTTGGGGGGGGGGAAGGTTGGAGTGCTGGTTTTTTGTTGGCTGGGTTGGGTTTTGTTGTGGGAGTGTTGGGTTGTGGGTTTTTTAACAGTTGAATGTCTGGGAGAATGGGTGGAGAAACAAAGAGCTGCTCTCTGGTACTGTAGAGCTTTCTTCAGCACCTCTCTCTTCTCAGGCCTTGTTCTGGCCACACTACTTTTAGGTCTGTCTCTTCTTCTTCTCTTCTCTCTTTTTTTCTATTTTTTCTCTCTTTTTTCCCTTTTCTCTTTTCTCTCTTTTCTCCTTTCTCTTTTTTCTCTCTTTTCTCCTTTCTCTTTTTTCTCTCTTTTCTCCTTTCTCTTTTTTCTCTCTTTTCTCCTTTCTCTTTTTTCTCTTCCCTTTTCTCTCTTTTCTTTTTCCTCATTTCTCTCTTTTTTCTCCTTTCTCTTTTCTCTTTTCTCCCTTTTCTCTCTTTTCTCCTTTTTCTTTTTTCTCTTCTCTTTTCTCTCCTTTTTCTTTTCTCCTCTCTCTTCTCTCTTTTCTATTTCCTCCTCTTTTTTTTCTCTCTTTTCTCTCTTTTTTTCTCTTTTCTCTTTCTCTCTTTTCTCTTTCCTCCTTTCTCTCTTTTTCTCTTCTCTTTTCTCTCCTCTCTTCTTTCCCTTTCCCCTTCTCCTCTTTAGGATGGCAGTGGGGAGGTGCTGCTCTCCACCACAAAGATTCTTTTCTGAAAAGTGTTTGATTTTGTGGGTGGTGAGCTTTGTTTTTTTGTTTTTCCCTTTGTAACCACTAAACAAGGGCCTGGAGTCCTCCAAGAGTGTGCACCCACCCCCCCCCAACACCTGTAAATAACGTCCAGGGGCTCCCATTCCTTGCCCTCCATCTTCATTACAGACATTTACCATTTGGGGGGCTGAAATTTTCTTTGTGTCTTCTGACTTCAGTGATGAAATGGGTTAACTTTGAAATGAGTATGGACACCTAGAAGCTGCCTCTTTTTTAATGTTTGCAGCTCTGTCATTGGCTGTGCTGCATGATAACTTGTAACTTACTGTCTTAAAAACCATAAATCTGACTTGAAGGGAATTTCAGAAGTCAGAACAAGAGATGCAGTTATGGGCAGGAACCAGACTGAACTGTGGCCAAGCAACTTGGAAGTGGTTTTATTGGCATCTTTCCATCTCTGTGTATTTATGGTTAGTTTCTTCTGTATATAATACAATATTTAGATGTTGGAGCACCTGGAATACATGCAGTATAACTGGATGAATACATACATCCTATATCAGAGCACTTGAAATCCACCTCAAGAGAGAGTTATGTTATTTATTAGTCTTTTCCATTAAGCTAAAAGGACTGCCACATCTCTGCATCACCCAAAGCAAGGCACTGCCACTGAGGGCTTTGGATTTGGCAGATATTTGGGGTGACAGTGAGCTACCTTGCACTGTAGGACACATCTGGCATCACATACCAAAGAGGTTTGTAGTTATTTTCTAATAATCAGTTCTTCCAAGTTCATGTTTCAAACCTTTATGACTGTTAAGAGGTGGATTGGACCACTGAAGCCTTTTTATTCAGGTGTAGCAGCACATCCACTGCTTTTACTCATCTAGAATATTGCCATTAGGGGTTTTTAAGAACATATGGTTTGGATATATTAAAAGTTTAAGGATCAGGGTTCTAGCCACTAATGTTCTTTTTCACTAGAAGGCTGTAAGAAATGCCTCTCAGGTTAGTAATCCAAGGAATGGAATTGTATTGGAACAGTAGGCTTTTGTTTTCCCTAAAAAAAACCCCAACCAACAAAAACCAAATCAGAGATAATTCTGGCAGGCTACAAGAATTCACCCATCACAGTTCATTAATGACACCACATCCTATTTTTAGCTTTTCCACCGAGTTAAGAAATGAACATATCCATCTGGGGTGCAGCAAGAAGAAACTTCTAAATGGGTTTTTGCTTCCAAGGGCAAAAAAATCTTGTCTCAGTGGGACAAGCAAAGGCTGCTCATGCTGTTGACAGCATCTGAAAGGAAAATGTTGAAGCTAGAAAGCTCTGTGGATAGCAGTGAAGCTTTCACTGTCATGTTAAAGGGGGTTGCTCTTCCAAAACTGACCAAACTAAAAATTAAAAAGTGACCTCTTTAGAAAAAGGAGCTCTTCATTCCTTACCTTGCTGTAGTAAAAGCTGCTTGTGCCTCTAAAAATAAGTCAAATAAGGGGTTTTAAGTCAATGCCCTGCTGGCTGCTATCCCAACTGCATAAAAAAAGGAGCTGGGGGCAGAAGGTAACAAAGGGATAAGGAAAGAAGAGGAGTTGGAGGAAGAGTTTGAGTGGAACAGATGAAGAAGGATGAAATGGTTGTGATGTCTGAGCCTCCCAAAAGCTGTATTTCAAACACTGCCTCCCTCACCTCACAGCTGAGTGCACAACAAGATCCTAAAACTGGCTGATGAATAAGGTGATGGGGAATGCAGATCCTTCCCCTCCCTCCTCACCCCCTGTGCTTGCATTTAAAGCCCCTGCAGGGGGTTTGTGACTCTGCCAAGGAAAAGCATTGCCCTGGATTTCTCTTCAAACACAGCTAAAAGGAATGGTTTGTTCAGTGTGACATCCAGGAACACCAAATCTTCCTTCTGTGCTGCAGGATCTTCAGGCTGCTCTGTCCCACCACTGCTCAGTTGGAAAAAGGATTTATTTATTACCTGTAAGGCAAAAAGTGTGAGTAAATCCAGAGTCATCAAAATATGACAGTGAGAGACAAATGAGGGTTTAAGTGCTTTCCAGCACATGAAGGAATCAGTAACCTGGGTCAGTTGTAAGCAGCACAGGATAGACTCCAGAGATGTTTAAAAAAGACCTTGGAATGTGGGTTCCATAATGTGAAAAGCATTACAACTGCTTTAGCCATGGGCTGGATAAAATCCTGGCACCCTTTGGAGCCCCTGATAGAACTTCCAAGGTAAGATGCTTTTGAAAAATAAAATGAATTAAAAGCAAAGGCACTCTAATGATGCTGCTGAGAAATACTTTCCCTTCTTTTTATGAAAAGACAGCCCTCTCCCTTCTTCCCCTTGGGACTGGAATGCTGGAGCCTGGCTTCAGGTAAAGTTGTGTGCTGCACACCCCCCTGTGTTGGTGATTTCTGGGCCAGAAATAATTTAAATACTTTAAAGCAAACCTCTTCCTGCTGAGGAATCTAAAAATCTAAAAAAGTATTTTATATATCTAAAAAAAGTTAATCTAAAAAAGTATTTACTCTAATCATCCAGTCAGCTGGAAATTCTCTGAGCACTTGGCCCACGTGGCTCTTACTGGTTCATTCTAGGGAAGTTTATAGAGTTGCAGAGGCTGAGCTGAGCAGGAAGCATATTTTTTTGAATGCCAGTGATGTGTACTGTACCTTCCCAACTGTTAGACTGGAGTCACTTATTTTGCTGAGATCTGCCTCCTTCCCCAGCAGTGCAGGCAGTTCCATATCTGCAAGAAGCTCCTGTAGATCAGAGCTGCCTTCTAGTGTCAGCTCTGGCAGTGTTAATTTAATTTCTCTGCAGAAAAGAGAGAGAGGGAGAGCAGTGAGCACATCTTCTGCTCTCTGTGTGTGGTGTTTGGGGAGTTCTGGGGGATGGGCATGGGAAACCAGCAGCGAACTGGGAATTGTGGTGCTGTTTTCAAGTGGGAAGTCACCTACATCTGCCCAGGTGTGCTGCTGAAGCCCAGCTCATCCCACTGCATGCAGCCAGCTAGGGAATCATGGAATCATAGAATGCTTTGGGTTGGAAGGGACCTTACAGATCATCCAGCCCCCCTGCATGGGCAGGGACACCTCCCACCAGCCCAGGATGCTCCAAGCCCCATCCAGCCTGGCCTTGAGCACTCCCAGGGATCCACAACTCCTCTGGGCAACCTGTGCCAGGGTCTCACCACCCTCATAGCAAAGAATTTCTTCCTAATGTCTGACATAAATCTCCTCTCTTCCAATTTAAAATCATTCCCCCTTGTCCTATCACTCCATGCCCATGTAAAAATTCCCTCCCCAGTTTTCCTGGAGCCCCTTCAGGTCCTGGCAGGTGCTCTAAGGTCTCCCTGAAGCCTTCTCCAGGCTGAACAACCCCAACCCTCAGCCTGTTCTCTCCAGCTGTCTTATTACCTTCATGCCTCTCTTCTGGACTTACTCCACCACCTCCATGCTCCTTTCTTTGAAATATTACTAGAGAAAAAAGCTAATTCCACTGAAGCTGAGCTCTCTTGCAGCTTTTTCTCCTCGTGCTTTGTGTCAAGCCCTCCCTGGCAAGCTCTCCCCTCTTTCATCCCTCCAGGAGGGTTCCTGTGCCAAATCCTTACCTGGGGGACAGCTGCTGAAGCCAAGCTGAGGACTGCAAGGACTGAGCCTCCACCTGCTCCAGGTCACTGCCATCCCTGGGCTGCAGCAGGACCAGCAGCACAGTGCTGCTGAGAGGCACCTCCACCACAGAAAAGGTCCCACTAGCATCACTTTTGTACTTGAATGTCCCCCTGATTGACAGCATAGGCACCAAAACCTTCCTGTTTGAGTCCACCCAGAACTCCTGAGGCTCTTGGAGCTGGGAGGCTTGCTTGACCTTCACTGAAAAACAGAGGGAGAAAAGAGGAATTGAAACTTTGCTTTCTTGAAACTTTGCACTCTTCCCCCGTTGGTACATATACATGTATAACACCAGCAGGCTGGGCAGCAGGCAAGGGCTGTGTGTCTAAAATCATGTTGAAGTGCTGTACACGTACAGGTGCTGCCTTTCAGACCCCTCCTGGTGGCACCAGGCTGGGGGATGCTCAGAGCACAGGGGTCCCAACCATGCTGGGGCCCAAGCTGCTGTGGTTCTGCTGGCTTGGTGGCCTTTTCTGGGCACTTTATTTCTGTTTGTTGGGTTGTCTGCTTCCTCCCAGCCTGCCCTGTGGCTCCTGCTTGGCTTTCCTCTCCATCCCCCTGATGCCACATTTGGGAGCCCATCAGCCTTGCTGCAGGAAGGCTCCCAGGTGGGCTGGGGGGAGGGAAAGCAGTGAAAGCTCAGGCTGAGGTCTCCCCCTTGGCCATCTTCTGAACCAAACAAATGGGGAAGGAAGTAAGGGCAAGACTGAAGTGTTGATTGAGCCAAAGAGGTTAAAAAAGCCCCATACCTGAACCCTTGCTAAACCTGAATTCCTTACCCAGGTGACAAGTTGGGGAGGCCTTGCCCTCACCTCCTGCTCTGTGCAGCTTTGCTCTGCAAAATATTTATCTACTCTCTGCCATAGATGCCCAGTTAGGCAGATGGTGCTGTTGGCATGAAAGAAATTTTTGCCATCAGCAAGAAAGGCAAAGATCAGGAATCTCTAAATTGCTGTTTGGCACAATTTGGGAATTAGGAATACAGGTGTGTGTGCTGTGGTAAACAAAGGACCTCCCTGCATTAAAGTAATTCATATTAGAATTAGAGAATGCTTTGGGGTGGAAGGGATCTTAAAGCTCATCCAGTTCCAACCCCTCTGCGTGGGCAGGGACACCTCCCACCAGCCCAGGTTGCTCCAAGCCCCATCCAGCCTGGCCTTGGAATCAGTATTAGAGTACAAGAGGAGGTGGCCTTGCTGTGCTATTCACCAAGAAATCCAGACAAATGATGGACCCCACGATATTTAGTAAGTGGTTTTGCATAGGAACAATTGCCTCTTCAATGACCTTGCATAAAAAGAGCAGTTAGTTAGACAGTTGCACCTTTCCACACCTTCCCTAATCCCTAGCTTCCAGGAAAAAGACAATTTCTTGGAGATATCACCCTCCCACCTCCTCCACTGCCCTTGTTAGCTCCTGGCAGAGTCCAGGCAGGATCGCCAGTGGCCATGGAGCTGTGGTCCAGCCTTTCAGCTGAGATCTTCAATCTCATTGCCAGCCAAGTGGGACCTTGTTCCCTTCCTTCCCAGCCCATCCTTCACCCATCCTGCCCCCCAAAATGAGCAGTGCCACCTCCTACCTGCCAGGTGGACATCCACAGCGAAGAGCAGGTTGGCAGATGGCTCCGTGTCTGTCACTAAACTCTTGCTCTGACCCCCACTTTTGGCCTCCACGAAGGAGTTGATTTGCTTGGAGGCTTCTCCTGGGTTTGTAAAGTCAACAGCTCGGGCGTAGAGAACATCAGTGGAAGGGAGCAAATCCTGCAGGAACAGCTGGTGTAGGGGCAGGCCAGGAGCAGAGAACAGGAAAAGCATCTTGGAAAAGAGCAGCTCCTCATCCCTGCTCTCCAGGAGGTTTTCGATCGTCCTCAGGCTGGAAAGGACTTTGTGGCCATCCACCTTGGAGCTGCAGTCAGGGTCTCCAGAAGGAGGAACGAAGCCCAGCAAACCCTGCAGATCAGCTGCTGTCTGGTTTGAGGCCCCCAGGTAGAAAGACACCAAGGAGCCATACAGAGTGGTTGGGGACAGGAGCACATTTTGGCCCTGTCGTGCCTCCCGGAGTTTGCTGTAAAACCTCAGGCCCAGGACATACACAAAGTCCTTCAGGTAACTCAGTTTCTGCCTCCCACGACCACTCAGGCTGGGGGCTTCCACCTTCTCCTTCTTTAGCTCCTCTTCATAGGCAGGGGTGCTCTGAGACTCGATGGAAACAGGGACAAAAGTTTTCTTTCCTCCCTGGGCCAGGTTTTCCAGCTCCTCACAGGTACTCTTGTTGAAAGCAAACAAATTGAAAGGGTGGACATAAACCCTGTCACCAATCCCTGGGGTGATGCACACCAGCAAACAGAGAAGATTTGCTGCCAGCTTCATGTTGGAAAATTCCTTTCCCAGTGTCTGCTGAAAGAAAGAGTGGGAAGGAGAGGGGATGATGAGTCTGCTGTCAGGACAGCTTCTCACTGATGGGCTTGGGTTCCAAGCAGGACTTTCAGTATTCAATTATTTCCTCTGCCCCATGAAAAGCCCAGGGTGAGCTGCCCACCAGCTCCATGGCAGCAAGTGGGGAAATTCCAAGCAAAGATTTGACTCTGAGACCCACTGCAGGGTGACTGAACATGCAGCAATCTCCAGCTGGTTAGGATTGCCAGCTGGAGGGTGCTAATTCTGACCAAACTTCCTTAGCAGGTGAGTGGATTGCTCCTGGGACCTGGTCAGAGCTGGCTCTGCAAACTCCTCCACTATATTTTGCTGTCACACAGGGGGGTGGAGTGGTTTGCCAGCTGTTCCCAGGGAAATGGGTTTGGAAATCATCCACTTAAGGTCCATCCCACTTGGTATGTTCAGTCAGCACAAGGCTGGGCACTAGCAGAGCTTTTGTGTTTTCAGAGCTCAGTGCAAACCTTCATCCCAGTTTCTGGGCAAACAGGCTCAAGGCTTCCTCATGGAAATGAGCAAGCACTGAAACCACCATTTCCACAGCACCTTCTTCATCTGAACCTAGAGTTAGAAGGGGTAACCTGAGTTTTCACCCTGCTGTAAAAGCCTTCTGCTATAAAAGACCTTCTGCTGCTCTTGGAGGTTTTTTTTTTCCTGATGGGAAGTAGGGAATTTTACTGGATGTGGATGTCACTGGTGCTTTGGCACAAAGAAACTGGGGCATATCCATAGAACCATAGAATGGCTTGGGCTGGAAGGGACCTTAGAGATCATCGACTCCAACCTCTCACCCAGCCCAGGTTGCTCAAAGCCTCATCCAACCTGGTCTTGAACACTTCCAGGGAAGGGGCAGCCACAACTTCTCTGGGCAAAGGAGAATACTGGGAAGGAGAAAGTGATGGGCACAGACACATACATACATAGATACACACAACCATATGTGCAAGCACAGCAACAAAGTTTGCATTTTTGTAATTCTCACTTTTCCCTAGATCCCATTTTATAATAACTCTGCAAGTTCTCCTGAGCTGTCCTGGGATTTCTAGTCTGTGACCTTGAATTGGTGTATTTGAAATCCAAATACGTTGGAAATTATGCATCCAAAACACTTCTCATTGGACAAAATGATGTTATTCAGAGCTGTATTTTTATTCTACTCACCATTTCTTGTTTATTGCAGCTCTTTTCACCCTCTTGTGCCTTTTCCAAGCTGTGCAGAGCTTGCTGACTGGGCAGAATACCAACAGCCTTGCCACTAACCAAGCTCTGCTCTCCGTTTTCTTTCCCCAAGATTTTTTGAGTCACTCCAGCCTGGCAGAAATTGTCATTCTGGTAGCTTGAGCCTTTTGAGAGGATTCAGTCCAGCATCTGTCTCACCAACACTTGAATTTACAGAGGTTGGAGGCATCTGGGTTTAAATACAGCCTGGCATACCATGGAGGAACATATTCACCTCCCTGGGGGAATCCTTGAGTGCTTCATGCCTAATAACACTCTGGTTTGATAGTATCACCCATAGCATGCAAATACCAAAAAGTGAGATGCCCAGCTGCTTGGTAATGAGGCAGATTTTGTTAAGGACACATCCCTGCTGCCATGCACATCTGCATTCCCAGTCTGTACAGTCTAACAGCTTGTTTTCCAAATGGTTTTTCATTTTTGTGTAGGGCCACTGTGCATGTCTGGTCTGCTCTCTGCACTTACCAGACTGGCACAACTCAGGAAAACAAACTAAAAAGCCACAAATTAGAGGCACGGCCCTTCCCACTCTGTTTGCTTCACCATACAATTCTTTTGAAGCATTTCTTGATCCTTCCTGCAGCAGTGGGGAGGAGGGCTCAGTGCTACCTGGTGCCTGGAGGTTACTTCTCCATGGCTTCCAGAGCCACCACCTCAGCTCTTTTCTCACCAACAAAACCAGGATCATAGAATCCTAGAATAATTTGGGTTAGAAGGGACCATTAAAGGCCATCCAGTCCAACCCCCTGCAGTAAGAACACCCTCTCCATGCCAAAGAGCAGAATGCACGTCTTCACGTTGGGTTTGACTTTTCAGCAGAGCAGAAAACTGGGTCCACTGGTAACTGGGAACCCCAGGATTAACATTTCATAGAACCACAGAATAATTTGGGCTGGAAGGGATCCCCAAAGCTCATCCAGTCCAACCCCCTGCAGTAAGAACACCCTCACCCAGATCAGGGTGCTCAGCATCAAACCTCACCTTGAATATCTCCAGGGATGAGACTTCAACCACCTCCCTGGGCAACCTCTCCCATTTTCCCACTGCCCACACTTCCACTAAACCCCATCTGGAACAACCCAGTGTGGCTCAGCCCCCTCAAGAAGCCACCCTTGCAGGGAGGGATGACAACTTTGGGTGGCAAACATTGGCATTCAAAGTAAATCCAGGGAGTTCTCTCACTCACCTTGGTCCTGCTGTGTGTTGGTTTTCCCTCCAAGACTCTCCTGTTTTCCCTCCAAGACTCTCCTCTGCTCCTCAGGACACCTTTTCCCCCTGGAGTGGTGTGGGTGCTCCTGGGCTTCTGCCCTTTCTACACTCTCAGCAGTGGCATTGCGTAAAGCTGCTTTACATCACAGCTTGGGGGGGCCAGGGGAAAAAAAAAAAAAAGAAAAAAGTTATCCCAGGCCAGACAGGACCTGATGAAACCTGAGCAGGACTGGCTGCTTGGAAAGTTCTAGGGATGGCTACACAACCTTTACCCATGCCCAGCACGTCTGGGTAGCCTGGAGTTACACATTTACAAACACACAGACAGGTTTTTTTATTCTGCAGAACTGATTAGAGGAGCTGAGAATAACTCGGCTGGTTTTGTGCCAGACTCAAAGAAATGCAGATTTTTTTGTACCTCTATATTTGTTGTAGAGTCAGACCAGATTTTTTTTTTTCTTCTCAAATAAATTGCCTTTAATCTCTACCTTGCAGCTTGAGCACCCATCAGTGAGCTGGACATGTATGCTACAGCAGAGAAAAATGATTAAGCTCTCAATTTTTAGCCTTTCTTTCCTTCTCACCCTAGCCAGAAGATCAAAAGTACATTCTTTTTCTGCATATTAAAAAAAAAAAAAAGTGTTGAAAGAGAGAGGATGAAAGCTGGATGGATGAGGCTACCAGAGCCAGATCACTGAAAACTCTTCCCTCTCTGTTTCAGGTTCCCAAGTCCTCTTTGGCAATTTTTTTTGCTGAGCTCTTTCTGCTGCTTTTTGAAATGGTCCTCCAGTTTGGCAAGTCCCTTCTTCCCTTTTAATCAGCTAAAGAGTGAATCAGCCTGGGGATGATGCAGTGGAGTTGGCCTGGGTCTCCTTCTTCTAATTACTAATTGAAATCCCTTGGCTCTAATGGGAGTAGGGCTGATTTAACATCCCTTGCCCTGATTTTAGAGGGCAAGTCTGGTGTGGTTTGTGCTGATCTCCCCCCCAGTTACATGTTGGAGAGAGCTGGGAGGGATGTCTGCAGTGCATCTGGGTGGTCAGAGCTGATGTTGCTGAAGATGGAGCCAGGGACAGCTGAGTCCTGGCATCCTGGGAGCTGTGCACCAGGTGCCTGACACCACAGGGATGGGAAATTTCTGTCTCTGCAGCTTTTAATTTACTCAGTCTGATTACCTCAGTTCTAATGAAGTCTGAAAGCAGCTCAGAGCTCAGGCCCAGCTGACACTATCATCCACACAAAGCTTAAGTGAGCAGCTTGACATATTTAAGGTGTTTTATCCTCTTGTTGCACCAGCATCTCACTCAGGGAAGCATCTGGGAGCAGAGCAGCCCCTGAGCATCCCTGCTGCCTCCAGACACCTAGAAGATGCCCACAGCCCAACCACAGATCCAGGCAACAGGAGAAGTAGTTTCTCTATTAAAAATGCATTCTTTCCACCTAAATGCTTCCTTTTGGGTTGCAGCCCCCCTTCTTTCAAGTGTCAGGGGCAGTAGGCAGCAGTGTTGGGCATGAGGGGTCAGACCCCAGGGTGCTGCCTCCTCCTAGGTAAGGCTTGAAGATGGGGAAAAAAAGCAAACTCAGCTTAATCCTTTCAGTCTCCAGGACACAGAAACTAGGGCTGTCTCAGCCCAGGGCATCTTGTGCTCTGTAAAACTCTAAAAGGTGTCTTTGTTTACAAGAATTGTTTGCTTTGGCTGTTAAGCAACAAGTGATGCTGACACCACATGCAACAACTTCATCTGTTTGCTGAGGACGATGAACACTGGGAGAGGAAATCACAGAACCTGCAGCCACTGTAGTTTGTTTTTTTTCCCCCTCAAATGGCTCAGAAATGCTGCTCTGGCATGCAGAGGGGATTATTGTCTGAGTATCTCCACCTCCCCTCTGGGCCATGATCTGGTGATCTCCTTTTGCTCTGGGCACCACCCCAAGGCAGGGATTCCTGGCTCCAGGGGATGCTGTCCCACAGAAGAGAGGGAGCAGAAGGATGAGTCTGATGTGGTCAGTGTCACCATTCTGGTGGCTCTGTCACAGAAAGCAAATTTAAGTTTTAGTTGAAAGCCCTCAGGGTTTTCAGCCAAGTTGACCTTTGGGGCTCTTTTGGTGTTTGCACACTGAGATCTGTTGACAAAATGGTGTTGGTATCTTTGGGGATCACAGAAGTTGTGTTTTGCTTTGTTTCCTTTTTCCCTCCTCAATACATTCAGTGAAGAAATATTGAAATAAAATGCCCAGCTTTCTCCAGAACAAAAGTTTCACCAGAAAATATTCAATGACCCCCTTTCACCTCAGTGCTCCTCCTGCTGCAGACCACAGGGAATTTGGTTGATCTCAGTACTGGGGGAGAACCTTTGGTTTCAGTTTACATTCATGTCCTGCCACAAAGCACAGACACAACCCCCCCTCATTTGCTGGGCACTTCCACTCAATTTATATTCCCTGATTAAGATGCATCATGCACCAGTACACTTCTTAGATCTTTGTCTATTTATCTTCTCACAATTTCTACTAAACAAGAAGATTTCAGTCCATGAAGAACTTCCACTGTTACACCTGGAATGTATTTTATCCTCTTAGGAACTGTATTTTTTCCTTATTTTTTTGCAGAGTGCAAAACCATAATTCCAATTACTATATGTGAACTCTGTTGTTAAGCTTTTTTTTTTTTTTTTTTTTTTGGTGGTTGCCATAGTTTTAGGAACAAGTGTGTGCTGAAAGCTAAAGCTTCAGCTTCAGCAAGAAGAGAATCCTGTCCTTTGGCTCTGGTGTCCCAGGGTTTGGCTTCCCAAAAAGAGCTGTTTCACCCAAACTAGGGTGAAAAACATTCCAACAACTAGGACCTGAAGAAGGTGAAAGCAAGGCTGTTCCTAAAGTCAAAGCAAGCCCGGGGTCCATGAATCTTTCCTAATAAATTTTTCCCTCCAACACCCCCAGTAAAGGTACAGAGAAAGACTGACCTCTCAGATTTGCTCTTCAGCAAAGAGATTTTCATTCACTCCCTTCTTTTGCCCCACTCCTCCTGATGGCAAGGGGCTGAACTCACCTCCTGCTTTTATACCCCTTCTTGCATAAGCAGGACCCTCCCTCCTCCTCCTCCCCACTGCCCTCCTTTCTCTTCCAAACCTTCCTCTGTTTTTCCTGCTTGTTATTCATGGTCACTGCTGAGACAGAGCAAAGAAGGGGGGGGGGAAGCACTGATGCTGCAGTTACAGGTTCCTTCACAGCCCCACTCCTTGTCTCCTTTACTCTAACAGGGGGAAAAAACCTCCTCTCCCCCATGGAGATTTCCCAGTGGTGGTGCTGCCAGTGCTACTGGGTGTAAATGCCACCAAGTGAGCTCTGGAATTTTTAACCCTGGCAGAGGAATATGAATCTGACAGCCAGCAGTGAGTTATTTGGTCCTGCACAAGAAAATGAAACAAGAATTTTGCTTGCTGGGTCAGGAGGTTGTTATTTCACTGAAGAACATCACATCTCCACGCTGCTGAAAAGTGTTCTCATTGATCCAGACCATCCTGGGAACAGCTCTAAAAATTCAGCACTTTGTGTGGAGACAATAGTAAATAATTTATTCTGCTTTGTTCAGTTTGTTTTCCAGCTTTCCCAAATTCTGCTCAGAGGCCCAAACTCTAAGGGGCCAGACATCTTCCTTTGCTGATGTTCTTGTCCCCTGAGAGGTCACGATGGGAGTTAGGAAGGAGGGATAATAAATTACTCTGTTTATAACCTTGGACCATAGAGTTTTCTGAAGTATTTTCCTAGGTGAGTTGGCTTGTCTGACATCCATAGGCTATGAACTAATATGTGGCTAAGCAGGACATCACGTCCAAGGTCATACATAATTTATTCCTAAATTTGAAGGTTTCTTTTTTCAAGACTAGAAGAACCTTGAGTCAGAAGTATGCCACAATCTGTTCCTTTTCTACACCCAGTGGGTTGATGGTGGTAATCATAAATCTCTACACCCCATCCACACCCTTAATGTTCCCTCTCTCTTCTGCTTCAGTAAGGGAAGACAGCATGGGATCTGGACAAGGCCCCCCCCCCAAAAAAAAAGGTGGACAAACAGGCACGGGAAGGAAAGGGCAAAGAGGATGCCTGTGGGGGAGGATCCACCAAAAGGATCCTCAGGAAAATGACAGCTAGGAAAATGGCTACAAAAGCTTTGTAGAGCAACCACCTGGCTATGGAGACCAAGTGGCTTCAGTTTGGGAGAGCAACCAGAGGTGTGGGGACTATAAAAATCAAATGTTAAAGGTGAACTGAAGGTGCTGAGTTGTTCTGGTGTCACCATGCCAGGAGCAGGGGGTTCCCAGTAAAACCATCAGGAAGCAAATGTAAATGAAAGGGAGTTTGGCACTGCCAAAGGGTGCTGTAGAAATCAAGTCTTAGGTGGTAGAGGAGATGCCATCAACTCCCAGAGGGGGAGGCTATGGAGCTGCAGAACATGCTAGCCCTAGGGGTGACCACTAACTTGGGGAATCCCTGGACAACCAGCTCTCTGAATTGTGGTTTGAATTGTGGCTCTCTCTTTCCTCTCTAAGGGTTTGTCTTCACCTTGTGATAGAAACAGAGATGTCTGAGCTGAGGTCAGCTTCTGCTGGCTCATCTGGCAGCACAGGTTGGAAAGAACTTTTCAGTAAGAACATCAGACCCAGCCCTGGAATTGCTGGACTGGGCTCCTGAGCACAGCACATTTAGAAACTCATCTGCTCTCTTTTCAAAATCAACATAAACCCTGGAAAAAGATGAACAATTTTCAAAAACTGTGGATAGGCTCTTAATATTCATTTACCACTTTTCATGTTTGGGAAGATTCTGATTGGACACGAAAGGAAAATGTTTCCCCATGAGGACAGTCAGACACTGGAATGGTGTCCCAGGGGAAGTGGTGGATTCTCCCCACTTTGGAAAATTTTAAATCTCAACAAGGTGCTGAGGCATCTCACATAAACAAGAATATGAAAAGGGTTGGACCAAAGGATCCTTGAGGACCCTCCCAACCTGTGACATTCTGTGATGTATGAACAAGTCAGTGGCAGGATTGCTGCACCAGGGTCTGAAATGTGTCTCTGTCTCCTGCCAGACCTTTGTCTCTGTTCTCACTCCAGCTCCACACAAAGTGCTTTTTTTTTTTTTTTTTCCAGAGTGAAGAGGCAGGGAAGAAAGGGTACAGCTCTGGCACAGAATCAGGCAGATTTCTATCCTTTAGCACACCAGTTTCTCCCCCACCCCCATTCTGTGAGAACTATGGCAAGCTGCCATGGGCTTGATTTTATTTGTTTATTTTTACTATCTCTGGTGGAGGAATGCTGTACAAAGTCATTAAGGTTTTGGTTCTGGGTTTGTTTTTGTTTTTTGTTTTTTAACTGGTGTAATAAAACTTTGATAAGGAAGAGGTTTGCAGGTGCCTTTTCCCATCCTTTCTCTGTCCATACACCTGACCCCCGTCCTTGTTGCCTGGAACAATTTTTCTGTGAAAGCAGCTGGGGAGCACGGGGGATGGACTCAGCTTGCCCAATTTTTTGTGTAAAGAGGATTGCAAAAATGCTTTTCAGTAATAGCATTCAAAGTACAGATGATGAAAGGCAGAGATTATCCTACCTCTGCTGGGCGTTCTCACAGCAAGAAGCAATGGAAAAAATTGATAATGTGGCTGCTACAAACCCCAAGGACCACGTGTGCCACCCCTCTGCTGGGGTGTCCATGGTGTGCCAGCCTGGACAAGAGTGCCAAAATGCACAATTTAACACAAAAATGAGCTTATATTATCACCTGCATGTGTTTTTCCTTTTAATCACACGTGTTTTTTTCATGGCTTCTGAGTCCAGAGATTGCCTTGAATTTTTGCAACAAGTTTTTTTTATCTTCTCCCAGGGGAAGATGCCATTTTGATAGAGTTTTGAGAGTGGTCCAGGCACAGCCTGCACACTCACACACAGGCACAACCATGTGCACACCATGTGTGTGAGCAAAGGGAATCTCCTCCCCAGAGGATCCCAAAATACTTTGCAAACTCTAATTGAATTTGGGTGCTTCTCTGCAACAGACAATCTTGGAGCAAAGCAGCCAGGACAGAACGAGGCAGTCCCAAGAGGGCAAGTGGACACAGAGAGGTGATGTGATTCATTTTTGCAGATGACACCAAGTTGGGGGGGAGTGTGGATCAGCTGGAAGGCAAGAGGGCTCTGCAGAGGGACCTGGACAGACTGGAGAGTTGGGCTGATTCCAAGGGGATGAGGTTCAACATGGCCAAGTGCCGGGTCCTGCACTTTGGCCACAACAACCCCATGGGGAGCTCCAGGCTGGGCACAGAGTGGCTGGAGAGCAGCCAGACAGAGAGGGACCTGGGGGTTTGGATTGACAGGAAGCTGAACATGAGCCAGCAGTGTGCCCAGGTGGCCAAGAAGGCCAATGGCATCCTGGCCTGGATCAGGAACAGCGTGGCCAGCAGGTCCAAGGAGGTGATTCTGCCCCTGTACTCAGCCCTGGTGAGGCCACACCTCGAGTCCTGTGTCCAGTTCTGGGCCCCTCAGGTCAGGAAGGAGATTGAGGTGCTGGAGCAGGTCCAAAGGAGGGCAACCAGGCTGGTGAAGGGACTGGAGCACAGATCCTGTGAGGAGAGGCTGAGGGAGCTGGGGCTGTTCAGCCTGGAGAAGAGGAGGCTCAGGGGAGACCTCATCACTCTCTACAACTCCCTGAAAGGAGGTTGGAGCCAGGGGGGGGTTGGTCTCTTTTCCCAGGCACCTCTCAGCAAGACAAGAGGACACGGTCTCAAGTTGTGCCAGGGGAGGGTTAGGTTGGATATTAGAAAGAATTTCTTTATGGAGAGGGTGATCAGGCATTGGAATGGGCTGCCCAGGGAAGTGGTGGATTCTCCATCCCTGGAGATATTTAAAAAGAGACTGGATGTGG
This sequence comes from Florisuga fusca, assembly GCA_038090715.1. Classification (NCBI taxonomy): domain Eukaryota; kingdom Metazoa; phylum Chordata; class Aves; order Apodiformes; family Trochilidae; genus Florisuga; species Florisuga fusca. The sequence goes on from JAAWXA010000011.1 coordinate 13,867,055, forward strand.
CACTCAGTGCCATGGGCTGGGAACCGCAGCGGGAGTGGATCAAGGGTTGGACTTGATGATCTCTGAGGTCCCTTCCAACCTGGCTGATTCTATGATTCTATGATTTTCAGTCATGCAGAAGGTAATATCTCAAGGGCAAGCACCCAGGTTTCTTTTTTTCCTCCCCATCTCCACACATTCTCCCACTCCTCTCCCTACAGCTTCCTGCTCTGGGTGGACAAACAGTTGGAAGCAGCAGGACTCCACTCTTTTAGCTGCTGTTTCATCCCCCTCTAAGACTAGCTGTGGTGTTCTCCTGCCTCACTTAAGGAACAGTTTTAATCATGTCTGGCTGATGCAGTCCATTAGTGAGAAACAGACTGGCTCCCTCCCCACTGTGGAGGTTACAGGATTCTTCCAAGGTCTGGAGCAGAGGCTCCAGAGGGACCTTATGGTGTCCTTCCAGTATCTGAAGGGGCTCCAGAAAAGCTGGGGAGGGACTTTATACAAGGGTGTGGAGTGACAGGACAAGGGGGGGAATGGGTTTAAGTGAAAAGAGGGGAAATTTAGGTTGGACATCAGGAAGAAATTATTAATTATGAGGGTGGTGAGACACTGGCACAGGTTGCCCAGGCAGGATGTGGCTGCCTCATCCCTGGAAGTGTCAGGGCCAGGTTGGATGGGGCTTGGAGCAAGCTGGGCTGGTGGGAGGTGTCCCTGCCTGTGTAGGAAGGTTGGAGCTAGATCATATGTAAAGTCCCTTCCAACCCAACCCAGTCAGTGATTCTGGGTCTGAGCCACTGCAAGGCAGCTCCCAAGCAGCCAACAGGGGCAAAACTGCAAAACTCTCTTGTGCCAGCAGAAGGAACAATCTGCAGTTTGAAAAAGCACAAATGCCTTTTGCAACCTGAACTAATGTGGCTTTCAGATTTTTCCCTTTTCAGCTTCACTTGAAAGGTGCACAGCTGATGACAGGGGAAAAAAGCAAAACAGGACGAAACAAAAACTGAAAAACAAACAGCAACAACAACACCTCCTGCTTTCAACTCCTGGTAGAAAGATGTACAGGTAGAAAGCAGGGAGGCAGACTGAGGCAGGCAGCATCCTGTGGAGGCTGCCCAGGATGCTAGAGCCTCTCAGTGTCTCGCTCAGGGCATCACCTCCTTCAGGAGCAGCTGAAGCCTCCCCACAGAGAAACAGGAGCTCACTTTCCCTGCCAATATCCTTGGGGAACTGTTTGCAGGTCTAAAGCTTGCACTCATCCTGCAGGAGCACAGGGATGGCTGGGGATCCCTCTCTCCTTAGCCAAAGCTGCCTCCGTGCGGAGCTCTTCTGCAGCAGCGGGGTTGGGACTGAGCCACCTCCTGCAGTGCCAGGGACACTGGGGAATGTTGTGACCTTGCTGCACTTGGTTAAACCAATAATTCTGAAAATAAGAGGAGGGAAAAGTTAAATTTATACCCAGTGGTGGATTTTTTTTATAGGGAAAAGAAACCAACCTGAAACAGCTGGTCGTTGAAATTTCTGGGGCTTTCCTAATCCCTCTCTTTGCAGAGCAGAATTTCCTGCTCTTTGTTTTTCCTGGATGATTTTGAAGCCAGGGTTTAAACATTTGCTGCAGTTTATTTCACTCCATTAATTTAATTTTCTACTTTGCCTTACTTTTCCACCTTTTCCCTGTTAATTGTAAAAACGTGAAATAACATTTTAGCTTTATTGCTTAGGGAAGTGCATTAAGAAGCTGGAGAACATAAAATTCAGCCCAGGATGTGAGAAAAGAATTATGGTTACCTCCCTGGTCAGGATACTGAAATATACACCGGTGAAATCCTCTGAAAACCATAAGCTCCCCAAAAATAATATCAGTGGGTGCTCTTACAGCTATTCCCCCTGTAAAAGTTCAGCTCCTGTAGGGATTGCCTCTGTCTCAGGGGGCTGGATGCTCCAGCCTGGCTCCTCTCCCACACTGCCACTGGGTGTTTCACAGGCTAATGAAAAAAAAAAAAAAAATCACTCAGAAAGCTTTCTTTTGTTTGTAAAATGGCCCCTCCTCCAAAATAATGAATTCCTGCAGTGTTGTATGCTTAGCTGTGAGAAAACCCTGGAAAAACAGCTCAGAAAGCTGAGCCTGTTTGTTTGAGTCAAGCACTTAGGTGTCTGTCTAATGATAATAATTCAGCTGCCAGCACAGCTAATGCTGTCATTACTTACAAAAAAAACACACAAGAAGACATGGTTCCCATTCCTTTCTGGGTGTACAGAAGGGAGGGTAACCCACTGGGTGATGCTGGGCAGAAAGGGGACAGAGCAGAGCTGCTTGGAGTCACAGGTCAAGGTGGAGGTCTGACCAAAGGTGACAGCTCAGCACCCACCTCCCCTTGGCCCTGCAGCACATCTGCAAAGCTGCAGGTGGTGTGAGCCCAGATTGGTCCTAAAACCACATTTGGGGTTGGCATTTTAATAAGAGAGGGAACTTTTGGTATTCTACAGCAGCCAGGCTGTAGCCTCTGGCTGCTCACCACTATACAAAATGAAAAGGAGCATGCACTATAATTTTAGGATCCTCCTTTGAATGAGATTTTGATATCCTGCAACTCCTCTAAGGTTGGTTTGGTTTTGTTTGGTTTTTTTTCTTTGATCATCACAGGGCAGATTTTTCAAAGGGCACTTCTTAAAGCCATTACCCTTGATTCTCAGTATCCTTTTTCTCATTGCTCTCCAGCATTTTTCACTGGGCTGTCCGTGACATTTTGTAGGACACTTCAGTCCCCAGGCTTGGCTTGCAGTCCCTGCATGACCTTTCTTACCTCTCCTTCCTTCACCTCACTTTTACCCCTGGAAATGAGGGAGAGAAGGATGCCCTAAACCCTCTGAAGTGAATCTTAGCCACACCAGAGAAAGCATGTTTACCTTATTGCTGGAAGCTGAAGAAGTCTTTTTTTTTTTTTCTTTTTCTTTTATAAAAAGCCCCAAGCTGGGTTCAATTTCATCTGGTCTCTTGTGTTGTTGGAGCAATATATCATGTCCTCAGTTAGCAGATGTGTGCAGAAACATGTGCAAACCCTGCCAGGCTGCAAGCCACCAGGCAAAAGTCCATGCTCTGCATTGAGCCAAGGGAATGGAAAATGTAAGAAACAGCACGGTTCCCTGTGACCATGACTGTGGCGTTTGGATTCCAATCAAGGCAAGGTTCAGAGAGTGCCAAGCAGTGTGAAATGAGACTAATCTCAGAGACAGAACAAAGATGTTTTATATAACTTCATTCAGAGGAGGAAGGGAGGATAAAGAGCTGCTGGGTTTCATGGAGAGTCCACCCAACAACATCTACCCTTAAATCTTTGCAAATATATAGGGCTTGTTAAGGAACCAAGTCACATGCCTCAGCCCCCTGGAGAGAGAGCACAAAATGAATTCATCTAGCCTAAAAAAGTCCCTTAGAGAAGGTCAGATGACACTGAAGGGGTTTAGCCAGCAGGCAACAAGCACTGGGGCCCGTGAGATCAGCCAGCTCAAAAGCTACAGATAATTCCTCCACCGTTAAACTGATTTATTGACATTGTTATTAAACTGGTTTAATGACAGCAGGGTTATGAAAGACTTAATCAGGTTGCTGTCATTTGAATATCCAGCTATAAATCCTGAATGACCAGTGATGAGTGACATCCAGAATGTCCACTGGATGTTGATGGGGAGGAAATTACATAAGTGGGAATCAGAGAAGCACAAGCCAGATGCTGAGTGGTGGGGGCTGAAAGTCAGAGCATGAGGCTCAAGAGAGGCAGAGATCATAGTTTCCTACATCACACCTTCTACTCCATAAATTATAGCTGGAGTGAGAGAATAAGAGTCCCTTTTAGACAAAAAGCAGTTAAAACCACAGAAAACCAAAACAGACTTTCTACCTTCTTGGTGAACAAGAGCATCCAAGGAAGTCTGACCTGATAGTGTTGACAGTAAAAAAAAATGACAGAAATTACTCTCCTCCTGTTCCTATCAGCAGCCAGCATGCCTGAGGCTCTGCCCTCGGTAGAGGATGCTCACCCTGTGCCAAAGCCACTGCTTCTTCAGTGCAGTGTCCCCCTGGTCCCCTCCGTGGGTGTCATGGGCTGAGCAGTGTGGCTGGCAGGAGGGCAACTGCACTGCTGTTCACACTCTGGGTGCTTCAGAGCCGTGGCTGACTGCAGCAGACAAAACTCTTGGTGTTCCAGGTAGAGGCATTTCATGATGCCCAATAATAATGGTGCCTGGAAGAAAAAGAGTGTTCAGGTGTCACACGTTGCCACCCTGGGCATCACTTGTGCTGCTAAGCTGCCACCTTGAAATCGTGCCTGAGAGAGCTGCAGACTGCAGGAGCCTGATGGTTTCCAGAGGTGGCCTCTTGGGAATTCTTTGCATGTGATGTGACATCAATCTCTCAGCCAGCAGCACCTTCACACTCTGGCAGGTTACATGGTTACCCCCCTTGGGCTGTAGCAGCTGTGGGGGATGTCTGGGATACTGAACATCTTCTCCAGTCAACACATCAGTCTGGAGTACGAGGGCTTTAGCCCACACAGAGGTGTTGTGGATAAAGTAAGTTCCTAATTTTGCCACAGCTGAATGTGGGATGTTGGATACATCACATCCCTGGTCTTGTGTTGACACCTAAATTCCTTCTGCCTGCCTTAGCCCCTGGGCTGGGTTCCCTCTCAGTTGTTTGTATGCACTTAATGTCTGGGCATCTCCTCTGAACCAGTCCACAAGGGTCCATCCATAGGCAAATGAAAGACACATTCCCCTCCAGAAGGATCTTATGGATGAGTACACAGTGAAACACTTTCTGGAGACACTGATCTTCTGCACTGACTGTAGAGAAAGCTGAGGTGAGAAACTTGCTCTCTGTTCTGCAGACCTAAAATTCAGGCAAATGACAGCCACGTTTGGAACGCTGAGCCTGCCTCTTCTCCCATGTTTGGACAGCATCCATGAATTTGGACAGTGGGAACTTGGTCTCAGCAGGGAGCCTGCAGACATCAACAATGGATGCAGTTATGGGGAATAATCATGGGAATATACGGTCTGGAAAAGAAAGCTTTCCTAGCAGCACTGCTGTGAAAAATAGCAGAACAGAAAGGACCAGTTCTGTTTCACCTAATTGCCCTCCATAAATCATCTCTTGGTGGCAAGCTCGACCTCTCCACCAGAGAGCTAACCAAAGCAAAGGGAGGCTGAGCTCTGCCTATACTCAGGGCTTTATGTTACAGGAACTCTGATTTGTTCCAAGAGGGTGGCATCCCTTTCCTTTCCAAGCTGAGAGGGATATCCATGCCCATCAGAGCATCCATAGTACACGGGCTGCCATCCTCTCCAGCACAGTGTTTTACTGTCCAACCTGAGCTGTGATGCTGCAGGTAGGAGTTGGATTGTGGAAGAACAGCAACAGATGAACAAGGTCCTGAAGCCTGCAAGTACACCCCATGAAAATCCCTCCTCAGGGTAACATTTTCTGACACTTTGCCTGGGTTTGCTCTGCTGTCTGGGACCCATCCCATTCAGAGCCCTCCCCACTATCTACCACTTCACCATCAGCCCTTGCCCTGTCACCAGGCCCTCCTGGCAGAGTGTTTTCACCACCTCTGCCTCTTTTGTGTCACCCGATGAGGACAACACCTTCCTGCTGGGATGTCCCCACCACCAGCCATGCCAGGCCAACCTCCCTCTATTCTTTCCAGAGAGGGTGATCAGGCATTGGAATGGGCTGCCCAGGGAGGGGGTGGATTCTCCATCCCTGGAGGTTTTTAAGAAGAGACTGAATGTGGCACTCAGTGACATGGGCTGGGAACCACGGGGGGAATGGATCAAGGGTTGGAGTTGGTGATCCCAGAGGTCCTTCCCAACCCAAATGATTCTGGGATTCTGTGATTCCCACCTGGGGGAAACAGCCCTGAACCTCACGTATCCCTCCCAGCTCTCACCCCCACAGTCTGGAGGGCTCTTGCTGGGTGCTGAGCTCCATGGAGCCATCCCTGTCCCAGCAGTAATCCCCTGCCCATCCAGGGAATGACATCCCCTGCCATCCAGGCAATGACATCCCCTGTCCATCCAGGCAATGACATCCCCTGTCCATCCAGGGAATGGCATCCCCTGCCCATCCAGGGAATGTCCCTGGGCCCTCACACCCTTCCCTCCAGGCTCTCCCTCCCTGTTTGCTTTCAGGGTGTTCGTCTCTGCCGCCCATCCCTGCCCTCAGGGAGGTGTGACAGGAGGACTTTACTCCCCCTTTTTCCTCCTTTTCCTCCCCCTTTTTTCCTCCTCCTCGAGGAGGAGGTAATTTTTGAGGTGTATTTGAGGTATTTTCTCTCCTTCTCCTTCCTCCTCTTCCCCCACCTCCTGCCGCGTCTCAGCCCCTCAGGACCTCTCCCTCAGGCGGGAGGCAGCCATGCCCTGGAAGCCGAGGCCGTCAGTGCTGCCCAGGGCCACCCGGGTCACCCACAGCTCAGGGAAGGTGTACGAGGAGCTGAAGGAGGAATGCCTGAGTAGGGGAATCCTTTTTGAAGATGCTGATTTCCCCCCCTGCAACTCCTCTCTCTTCTTCAGTGAAAAGCCGCCCGTTCCCTTCGTCTGGAAGAGGCCCCCGGTGAGTGTGAGGGTTCTGCCATGGTGGGTGAGCCTTCCCATCTCCTTTCATCCTGACAAAATCTGGGAATTGCTGTGCTTTGGGATCACACCAAGCAGGTGGCAGGTTCAGGGGGGTTTGGAAGGTGGGAAACCCTTCCTACCTCAGGGCAGGGATGGCAACCCCAGAGAGCGCAGGCTGTGGGACAAGAGGGCTGGAAGGCTTCACCTTGGTTTTTTTTAGATGGAGAATCATGGAATATTCAGGGTTGGAAGGGACCTTTAAGATCATTTAGCTTCATTGCATTGGCAGGGACACCTCCCACCAGCCCAGGTTGCTCCAAGCCCCATCCAACCTGGCCCCAAAAACTTCCAGGGATGGGGCTTCCACCACCTCTCTGGGCAACCTGTGCCAGGGTCTCACCACCCTCATGGGGAAGAACTTCTTCCTCACATCCAACCTCAATCTCCCCTCCTCCACTTGGAATCCTTTCCCCCATGTCCTATCATAGAATCATAGAATTGTCTGGGTTGGAAGGGACCTCAGAGATCATCAAGTCCAACCCTTGATCCACTCCCCCCGTGGTTCCCAGCCCATGGCACTGAGTGCCACATCCAGTCTCTTTTTAAATATCTCCAGGGACGGAGAATCCACCACTTCCCTGGGCAGCCCATTCCAATGCCTGATCACCCTCTCCATAAAGAAATTCTTTCTAATATCNAATGCTTGTAAAATGACTGTTTATGCACTGCATAGCTCCCTGGGCAACACACCTCAATAGTAAAAATTTCATAATGACTTATTTATTATTTCTTTCCTTAAAAGCAGCTATTAATATTTTTTTCTTTCTAGGTTGTTTCAGACAACTTTTGTTGTGTCCCCTCATACTTATAGAATCATAGAATCAGAGAATTGGCTGGCTGGGTTGGAAGGGACCTCAGAGATCATCAAGTCCAACCCCTGATCCACCGCTGCGGTTCCCAGCCCATGGCACTGAGTGCCACATCCAGTCTCTTTTTAAATATCTCCAGGGACGGAGAACCCACCACTTCCCTGGGCAGCCCATTCCAATGCCTGATCACCCTCTCTGTAAAGAAATTCTTTCTAATATCCAACCTAAACCTCCCCTGGCACAACTTGAGACCGTGTCCTCTTGTCTTGTTGAAAGTCGTCTGGGAAAAGAGACCAACCCCCCCCTGGCTCCAACCTCCTTTCAGGGAGTTGTAGAGAGTGATGAGGTCTCCCCTGAGCCTCCTCTTCTCCAGGCTGAACAGCCCCAGCTCCCTCAGCCTCTCCTCATAGGATCTGTGCTCCAGTCCCTTCACCAGCCTGGTTGCCCTCCTTTGGACCTGCTCCAGCACCTCAATCTCCTTCCTGACCTGAGGGGCCCAGAACTGGACATAGGACTCGAGGTGTGGCCTCACCAGGGCTGAGTCCAGGGGCAGAATCACCTCCTTGGACCTGCTGGCCACGCTGTTCCTGATCCAGGCCAGGATGCCATTGGCCTTCTTGGCCACCTGGGCACACTGCTGGTTCATGTTCAGCTTCCTGTCAATCCAAACCCCCAGGTCCCTCTCTGTCTGGCTGCTCTCCAGCCACTCTGTGCCCAGCCTGGAGCTCCCCATGGGGTTGTTGTGGCCAAAGTGCAGGACCCGGCACTTGGCCGTGTTGAACCTCATCCCCTTGGAATCAGCCCAACTCTCCAGTCTGTCCAGGTCCCTCTGCAGAGCCCTCCTGCCTTGAGCTGATCCACACTCCCCACCAGCTTGGTGTCATCTGCAAATTTGCTGATGATGGACTCAATCCCCTCATCTAAATGATCAATATCCCTACCTGACAGCCTCCAAAGTCCCTCCCCAGCTTTCCTGTAGCCCCTTCAGCCCCTGGAAGGCCACAATAAGGTCTCCTGGGAGCCTTCTCCTCTCCAGACTGAATAACCCCAACTCTCTCAGTCTCTCCTCATAGCAGAGGTGCTCCAGCCCTCTGAAGCCCATCCTTCTGGCCCTTCTCTGGACACTCCCCAGCACCTCCACCTCTTTCTTGGCACAGGGAATCCAGAACTGGATGCAGGACTCCAGGTGGGGTCTCAGGAGAGCAGAGCAGAGGGGGAGAATCCCTTCCCTCCACCTGCTGCCCACGCAGGTATCTGCAGCTCACTGTGTAGCCACACTTTATGCATCTATATTTATGTACATGCATAATGAACCTGCAATCATCCTTCTCTCTTATATGATTGCCAAACAAAAGCAATGCTAAGATGAAAGTAGCAGCAAACATGAGAACTTAAGGGTAAAATAGGTTATCATGATGTTTTAGCTATGTGAAGATCAAGTGTCATTAATGTAGGAAATCTATAATTAAGGTTAAACTTTAAAAATTCAAACCTTTTAACTTTTAGGAACTCTTATTTGCTCTTTTCTGTCAGAAGCCATGGAGAGATTACACATACATGCCATGGTTACTGAGCCATTCAACAGTAGCCAAGGGCTTGATGAGTATCTCCTCATGCATCTTGCATAACAATCATTAATAACACAGCAAGAGCCTGAAGCTTCACTAGTCACAGATGACAAACCCAACATCACTCCAGGTTCCTTCTCCCCAGTTAATTCTGTAACCAACAGTCACAGAAAATTTGTGGCTACATCTGATTTCTTTGTTAGCAACTGACATTTATTCTTTTTTTTTTATTTTTTTTCCCATAATCCAAAAGCTTCTCCTTTAGTAAAAAAACTTTCCTTTGGCAACAGTGATACCAAGAGAGAAAAAGAACAAAATAGGCTTAAAGATGGCTTTAAATTTTGTCTTCAGTTAATCCACAATGATAAGTATTTAAATGCCTCAGCATCAGTTGAGGGATTGCAGAGGAGAATTAAAGCTCTTACTCCTAAACAGGTTTCAGCTATGAAAAAATGGGATATCCCTACACATAAGTACAGGCACTGCTGCCTGCCTGTGCCCCCAAAACCAGGTGGGCTTCACAAGAGTTAAAGCCCATTTGGGGCTTCACAAGAGTTAAACTTTGCTGTCAAATGTGATCAGGAACAGCTCAGAGCTTGTGTGTGCTTTTACGTGGTACTCAGGGACAGCAGGGAGCAGTCTGACTGTTGTAGCTGTCATGGTCTTCGTCAGGATCTGGAAACATTTCCAGGGTAATTACCTGAAACAGCATCTGCCTTTACACTTCAAATTCCCACCAGGAAAAAGGTGATTTATCTGAGCTTCACAGCAAGAAATAAAGCTCAGGGGAGGCTGAGAGGATGTGTAAGGACAGGGTTTTAGTTATGCTCTTCTCTGGCTCCTCAGCTTTTAAAATAAAACAGTTTCCTCTCTGTTATCCATCAGGAAAAGAAGGAAAATAGAGGCACTGTAACATCATTTCAAGTTAATGCTTTTTGCTTTGCAAGTGGGATATAGGCCTGAAGCATTTTTTTTAATTGTTGTATTCCTCTCCTCTCTCAGAAAAGTTTTTTTTTTATCTGGTAACACATGGACATTCTTGGTAAGAGCTAAATACAGTTCTTGCCAGGAGAATGATGTCCCCCAGGAGCAATGGTGTTAAAACAAGGCACATTATTAAAGATCAGCTGCTTTATCAGCCATTGGTATATTTATACCTGAAGGCAATGAGCTGTGTTTTTTATTGTTCACAGCCAGTCCCAGGAATGTATTTAACAAGCAGGTGGGCCAGGTAAGGAGGAGCTGCTGTTTGCTTTCCTTTTGCTTTACACACTGAGGACATGACCTGTGGTGCCTCCTCCCTGGGGCACCTGTGGCCAGCAGAAGATGCTTCAGCAAGAAGTGCAGGAAGCTGAACAAAACTATCCCTATCCTGCCCTGATTTGCCTCACAAAACACGTGCTGTGAACCAAAAGCAACTCCATTCCCTTTGAGTCAAACGTAGGCATCAAATAAATGGGTGTTTTCTTCTATTTTTCCCTCTTTGATATTTTTTTTTCAAGCTTCTGTCACTCAGGCAAAAATCTTGACAGAAATCTTGTCTGCAATAACATCAGGGCATTAACCACAGGCAGATTCCTCTAGTAATAGATTAGATTCCTTCCTCCTCTATTTCTACTCAATCAATTAAATTCAGTTTACAGCTCATGAGAAAGGAGAGAAAGTATTCTTGCCACATTTATTGGTTTACCACCCTAGTTCTTCTATCCAGCTGTGGTGCTGGTAGTTGAACTAAAATAGTCAAATAAATGCTTGAAAATTGCTTTAATGCCATGATGAGCACTGGTTCTTCTAACCTCTGGGTGGGTGGTGGTAGCCCCTCCTGGAAATTAACTCTGTAAAACAAACAAGGCTGGAGTCTACCTTTTATTGTTTGCTTTTTGGAGGAGGAAATGGTCTAATTAGAAGGCTTAATAGTGCATTTAAATGTGAATTGCCTATTTTAGGTTTTTTTCCAGCCATTAGGGGAAAAAAACCAACCAGAGTTAGCAGCCTGACATCAAGATTCTGGATCAGGTTGTGCTATGATATTTTTACAGTTGCCTACAGATGAATAAAGACTGCCAGCCTTTCATTAGCAGATAAATAATTATGAAAAAAAAAAAAAAAAAAAAAATTGCTGTAATTAATTGGCAAAGATTTCCCCCTAGTTTTTTTGTGGTGGCTGCACTGCTGCAGGATAATGTAGCTCATGTGGCACCCCACACCATGATACACATCTGGGCTCAGGGTGGTGGTGATGTTTTCCTGGCATGTTCTGAGTAGTTTTGGTGTCTCTCTCTCTCCCATTCCTGCAGGAAATTGTCAGAGACCCCAAGTTTATCCTCGGAGGAGCCACAAGAACTGACATTTGCCAAGGGGATCTTGGTGAGTGATTCCCTCTGGGTGGACATCTTTGTGACTACACCCTGTGAGGAACAACAGGAATGTCCTGATACAAGAGGAGATGTCCCTCCTGACCTGGTGGAGCTGGAGGCAGTGCCCACACTCACCTTGCCTGCAGCCACCTTCTTGGGAGCACCCTCCCATCTCTGCCAGGGACCATCCTGGGGCAGTGGGATTCAGGATCAGGGAAGGATCTCCACAAGAGGGTACTGTGGGCCAAAGAGAGCCTTTTGTCTACCCCCAAACTGCAGGACAGTCTGCCCTGGCCAGGAAGGGTCATAACCTCCTGTCTTTTCAGGAGGGGTGGCAGCTGAGTGCCACAACATCTCCTCTGGCCCCTACATCACCTTCTTCTCCTGTTGAATAGAAGAAAATGAGGATTTTTTTTTTTTTTCCCCTTCTCACTTCACAGGTGACTGCTGGCTCTTAGCAGCCATAGCTTCTCTCACACTGAATGAAAAAACACTAGGAAGAGTGGTCCCACTGGATCAAGATTTTGGGCCAGGTTACGCTGGGATATTTCACTTCCAGGTAGGATAAACATCTGGCAGAGTGTGAGCACATTTCTGTCATTACATGCCATGGTCTGTTTTGCAGTGGGATTCTCAGTTATTGTAGGGGAGACATTGGGAATATCAGGAACTGCTGAGCTTATATATAACTGAGCTCATACATATGATTTTAGGAATAATTTCATATTTTCCTGGAGACACAAAAGAGTTGGGCTGGGATTGTTAAGACTTCTGTGTCTTAAAAGTGTCTTCAGTCACGTGGTGACCATTTGTGTGGCTACATGAGTGATGTTATCCAGACAGGGAGCTACAGTACAGCTCCACAATTTTAGCCTCAGTCTTTTCTCAGGGTGGGTTACCCTTCCTTCAGAGCAGCTTAGCATGGTGTAGTGAGAACAGAGGGTTTACATACACAAAATCAAAAATGCTGAGAGTATCAGAGTCCTACACCCAGGAGAATTGACACGGTCTCAGCAAACTCATGCCCCACCCTTTCTGAACAGTTTTGGCAGCACAATGAGTGGCTGGATGTTGTGATTGATGACCAGTTACCCACCTTCAATGGTCGCTTGGTTTTCCTGCACTCAGCTGATCACAATGAATTTTGGAGTGCTTTACTGGAGAAAGCCTATGCCAAGTAAGTCTCACTGCACATACCTAATTTGCTGTTTGTGCATACATTATTCACTGTTTGTACATGCATTATTCAGTGAACAGTTTCTATCCAGGATTTCTTGAGGGGAGTGTCTGGAGGGGGGGTTGCATTTGCTGCTGCCTGGATGTAAGGATGTTGTGTCTGGCTCTCATGAGCTGGTCCAGCTTCCAGCACTTTATCAGATGCACCCCTAGATGATGGTACTAGAGGTGGATCAAAGCCTGAATCCTGCTATTTGTGTCTGCCAAAACCTGAGTTGATGGTTCTGCCTAACTCTGTATTTTTAACTAATTCAGCAGGTAGCAAGCCCCTGACACACAGTGATCTTCACTCCTTCCTTACTGAAAGAAAACCCCCAGGCTTTAAGGATATGGAGAAAGGAATGAATTAAAAATGCAATTAACAAGGAAAGCAGAATGATCCCAGTACTCCTCCCTCCCATAGATCCTGGGTAGATTCTGGGGTTCTTCTTTCAACTTCAGTGCTGCAGTTTCCTGCCTGTGTGAGAAAGCTCTCACATGTGGGTATCTTCACTGGTTTGAAAGTCTGTCTCATGGTCAGCACATGTTTTCCAGGCTGAATGGCAGCTACGAGGCTCTGAAAGGAGGCAGCACAATAGAAGCCATGGAGGATTTCACTGGGGGAGTAGGAGAAATGTATGAGGTTAAAAAGGCTCCTGACAATTTCTATGAAATCCTAGAGAAAGCTCTGAAAAGATGCTCGATGGTGGGCTGCTCTATTGATGTAAGTAAGAAATGGGGTCTGGATTTCTCAGCTTAGTTTTGTGGTTTCTGCATTAAAAACCTCTGCTTTTTAAGGACTGGTTAAATTGATGTCAAGTAGATGGATACACTCTTAACCCTGCAAATAATAGCTATGAATTGATAGATATGCAATTTTAATGTAGTCTTGAGCACCATTATTTAAAAGGAAAGAAGAGTCAACACTTTTTAGCAGGTGGCCACTGTATTTACGACAATAATGACATGAATAGGAGCAGATGGTGAGAGTGAACTTTTATTTCCTGACTTGTTTTGGTCACTTAGCATTGAAATTGACTGTAGCTTTTTGAGCACCTACTGGTTCCAGAGACCACAAAATTGGTTTTGTTCAACCCTGAGTTCTCTAACACCTGTGGGGCCTCGAGGGACTCAAGACAATTTTCAGGATGGGTGTGTTGTGTGTCAGCTTTATCCCTCCAGAGACTGAAACCTCCAGCTTTCCCAGAGGAAAGGTTGCTGGTGGGTAGCACTGCTCTGCCTGTGTGTTTGACCCAGGGTAAAAGGAACCATCCCCATGTCCTTGGCTTTCTGGTGAAAAATGCCTGAGCTGCTCAACCACAAGACTGAAAGCTCTGTTTCTGTTTCTTGCTGACTCTGCTCAGCAGGAAAGGCAGTTCAGAAACAAAAGTGTGCCAGGATTGTCCATCAGAATGGGCAGCTGGGGAAAAATCCCACCAAGCCAAAAACATTTCCTTTCCCTGTTGCACACTTGTAAGAAACACAAAGGAAGTGCCCAGGCTGGGAGAGAAGGAGAGAATTTTGTTTGCCCTCTGCCCAAGAGCCTCATCTCATGGTTGAACACTGGGCTGGGCTGCAGGAGAACTTTTGTCCCAGACCCATTCCTTCCTGGGAGCTGGGCTTTTCCACAAGCTCTGCCTTTTACTCAAGGCTGTGCCTTCAGCTCTGGGGCTCAGTCTTTTATGATTTGAGTTTCCCTTTCTCTCCTGATGAAGCTTTGCTGCTTGCAAAGACTAATTCAGTGTTTACTCAAGCAGACCAAGTCATACTCAGCTGGCTGATGGGACCCTTCACTGCTGTCACTGCTCCATCAGTGTCTTTTTACACAAAAAGAGATCATATAAACCCCTGATCTCAGCCTGAAGGCACTTTTTCCCATCCTTAGCTGACACAAACTACATTGTAATTGGAGTTGAGATTCTAGAAATCACAGGGGCCGAGAAGGTATTTCAGTCTAGAACTGCCTTTTTTTCCCTCTGAGTGAAGAGTGCTAAAAAATAAAACCCCAAACCACCTTTCCTTCCCTCAGAGGACATAATTAGACCATCACTGCATCAAGCACACAAGTTCCCTCTATATGGTACTGGTTTGCCACTGACCTCCCTCCTGATGCTTGGAAAAAACAAGGTGGCACCACTTAAGAGCTCACTCAGGAGAGAGAGATTGACATTTTTTTCCTCTATTTCAGACCAGCAGTGCTGCTGAGTCAGAAGCCAAAACCCCCTTTGGCCTAATCAAGGGCCATGCTTACTCTGTGACTGGCATTGAGAAGGTATGTTCTACAACATGGGGTAAAGAGAGACCTGGGGGAAAGATGAGGGATTTTCCCCAATCTCAGGTGTCAGGGGGAATTCTCCTAGGGGGGAAGAATTACCCAAATTCCCACCCATCTTTCCCTCCTGCAGCAGTCTGCACCTTTTGCCCATCCTCTGCACCCAGAAGTCCTCCTGCCCTGGCTGCTGACACTTGGGATTATCTCTGTTTCCTTCTTCCCCAGGTGAATTATCAGAGCCAGCAAGTGCAACTCATAAGGATAAGGAACCCCTGGGGACAGGTTGAGTGGAATGGCCCTTGGAGTGACAAGTGAGTGTGCTGTCCCCTCCATGCTGCCCTCAAAAAGGCTGCAGCTCCACAGCCAGCACTCTGCAGCTCCAACTGTTCCACAGAGAATTAAATCAAGGGATTGCACATTACTGCCATACTAGCATGTCACCCTCAGTAGTTTCAAAGCTGCTCAGTGATGGGAATACTGTTGAAGTTGTTTAGCCCTCCCAAAATCTATCAGGAGCAAAAATCATGGATTGATACAAATGAGAGAATTTAAGGCACTCTTGGTTCAAAAGAATTTTACATCTGGGGTGGTTTTTTGTTTCTTTTGTGCAAACCTGTTGCTGTAATCCTTGTGACACAACAAGTGTGCTTGGTCCCACTGCATCTGTGTTTGTGTGAGCCACTCCAAGAAAATACCTGGAAGAGACCAGCCTGCTGCTGTGTCCAGCCAGCTGCTCTGAGTCAGGAAAAATTAATGGTCACATAGAATCATAGGATCTTAGGGGTTGGAAGGGACCTCTAGAGATCATCCAGTCCAACGGATCATCCCCCCCTGCCCCAGCAGGATCACCCAGGGCAGGACACAGAGGAACACATCCAGGTTTTGAAAGTCTCCAGAGAAGGAGACTCCACAACCTCCCTGAGCCAGGGCTCCCTCACCTTCAGTCAAGAAGTTTCCCCTTGTGTTGAGGTGGAACTTCCTTTGTTCCAGCTTCCACCCATTATTCCTTGTCCTGTTCCTGGGCACCACTGAAAAGAGATTGGCCTCATCCTCTTGACACCCACTCTTCAGATATTTATAGACATTAATCAGATTGACTCTAAGCCTTCTTTTCTCAAGGCTAAACAACCCCAGTTGCTCTCAGTCTTTCTTCATAAGCTAAACTTGGTTTTGTTTCCCTGCAGCTCTCTGGAGTGGTGTTCAGTGAGCCCATCAGAGAAGGCACGCCTGGCTCAGGAAACCCAGGATGATGGAGAGTTCTGGTAAGCCACAGGGCTTCAAAGTGTGTGGCTCTAGTCAGAAAGGTCACATAGAAAGGTCATATGTCCAACAGAGATAAGCTGGTAGCTAAGTAAGTCCTCAGAAGGCCAAGAAAATGGTGAGGTTGAGCACAGGCAGGAAGATGTTGGCCTTCCTCATCCAGCAGCTCAGCCATTCAGAGAAGAAAAAACAAAAAAGCCAATGGGACTGGAATTTCTACTGAAGGGGTTAAGGGGACAAAAATCCTCTGCAGGAGATAAGAAATGCTTCCAGAACCAGTCAGGCAAGCTTGATAGCAGCTAAACCCTCCACCCAGTGCATCAGGCTTATTTTTTCTAATGCCTTTTGACTTCTGTGTATTTCTCTCAGGGGTTTTTTTGCCCCCTCTAAGCCACACCTTGATGGTTTCCCCATCAGCTTTCACACACAGGCTGCATCAGCAAGGATGTCAGGTATCACTAGAGACATTAAAGTGGCCAGATGAGGAAACAGCTGAACATAGCTGCTCCTCTCCAGCTTTCAGTTTGTTCCAACTGTGGCAGAGTTCAGCTGAGGAGATGGTGAATGAGCAATACTCCTGCTTCTGCAGCTGAGGACCTTCACCAGGTATCTCCACTGCTCCTGGTGGTGGCTTGGCTGGCTTCCCTGGAAAGCTGGAGCAAACTTTCTGAGGTGTTTTGAAACCTGCTGCTAGAAGTAGTGCCTAGCAAAGAAATCAGGCCCTCAAGAGTTCAAAATATGTTCTCTCCATGACATGCATTATCTCTGGGCTTAGCAAACAACATAAAGTGCAGCAGGGCTCTTCTTGGTGACAACAACTGGTTTCTACTGCACTAAATGTAACAGTAAACTTTACAGTCAGCAAACTCCTTGTACAAAATTTCTTAATGTTTGGAAGCTGACAGGGAGCCCAGGGTACCTACTATGCACTCATGAACAACTTCTGTAACTGCTTTAGGTTTTGGACCCAACTTAATCCCTGTGCTGACTGCACACAAAGCAACAGTAATTTTTCTAACACAGCCTCATTTCCTCCAAAAGAAATCCACTTTAGGGAAGGGACCAATTTCTCTCTGTTTTTTCTATGGTCCATGGAGGGTGTGTGTGTGTGTGTCGTATAGACAGAAGAAGAAGGAGAAAAAATGTACCTGTTCATTCTCAGATATTGTGCTAGATTGGAGGGAGGGTAGTGCAGGAAGGGAAATTAGATCCAAACCTGTCAAACAATTAGAGCAATGTAAGTGGAATATCAACAGAGTGTCCTCAGTCAATGCAAAAAGGAGCACAGCTCTAAAGGACTCCATGGGTTAAGGCAACCAAGGTAGAGGATTTGGGGGGGACAAAAGGGCTTTTGTCCCTTTTGCTCTTTGGATTTCAGAGGACTGAAGATAATCTGCTTGGTAACATGCCGATGGCCTGCTGACATCATTAACTATTCCAAAGATATTTTTTGGCTACGTAACAGCAGCTTAGATCAGTGCTGTCCAGATGCTTCTAGTAGATGTGAAGAGGGCATCCTGCTAAGAAATCAGCTTCTCAGTCACCCCAGTCCCTTTCCTCCTAAAATCAGAAGGTCAGAATCTTCCCTTCACCAGTATAAAATCCAGGACAGCTCTAGGGCAGACAGAAGAAGGTGTTTTACTCCTTAGGAGCCAAATCTGATCTATGAAGTGCAAGCCCTTTGCAGCACATTTCCAAAGAGCCTAAAATTATAGTGTGGCCAGGAAACTGAGACAGGTTTTGCTCTGCTGCCCCTGCTCTCCTCTGCTGGGCATCAGAGTGAGAATTAGCAGTGCTTAGAGCTTGCAATACATGGGAACAGCCAACAAGAAAGAGGACAGAGCTCAGGGAAGCAAACCCTGCTGTTTCTTCCCACATTAAAAAAAATGAGCTTTAAAATGGCCCACAGCAATTGTAAATTAAAATCATCACAGATGTTTCTTATGCAGTAGAAAAGTGGAGATATCTGGTTTTGGAGAGCTACACTGAGGGCTAGCTGAGCTCTTTCTGCCATTGCTGCAGATAAACATGCAGTCCTGGAGAGCTTTTGCCCTCCTGTTACTCCATTTTGTTGTCAGACATCAGCCACTGGAGGAAAAGGATAGTTAGAGAAGTCCACTTTAGGGAGGGGACCAATTTCTCTGTGGTTTTTTTTGTATGGTCCATGGAGAGAGGCAGGTGGAGGGGGTGTAGATGGGACTCTGGGGACTGAATATTTCTGCTGATGTGAATGTCTGCCAGTTCCTTCCCATGTCTTTTGCACAGGATGAAATTTGAAGACTTCAAAGTGCATTTTGATAAAGTTGAGATCTGCAATTTGACTCCAGATGCCCTGGAAGACAACACTGCCCACAGGTGGGAGGTGACCATCCACCAGGGGAGCTGGGTCCGGGGATCCACTGCAGGAGGATGTAGAAATTTTCTAGGTAAACACTAGAAGCACTGCTTTGAAAACGAGAAGCAGGCACTGGAAGTCTTTACCCACCCTCAGCCATCTCTCCTGTTACCCCACAGCCAGAATTGTGATTCTCAGCCAGCAGGAACCAGCCAAAGGGACAAATGTTCACATGGTCCCACTTGAGACTATGCAGTAGAAGAGCTGCTTTCTTTGCTCTCAAGTTCACTGGATCTGCTTTGCCTCTCATTTACGTTTGCATGAGCAGGACTAGCTCCAAATAAGCCACTTAAACTGCAACAGTAAGTGTAAAAGGAGACAAAAAACCAGCTCAGCCAGCATGAAGTAGTAACGTGGATCTGACCCATGTTACTGCAGACTGGCACCAGCACTGTGGGATAACTGTGGCTAGGTACTGTTAAGAAAATCCCATCTGACAACTTTATTTTAACTATGGTAACTTAATAAAATATCAGCCCTAAAATCTTTCTACACCTAGTTCCATAAAGGACTTTGGGATTTGGCTTTTTATTTTTCCTACACAGCTTAGTGGAAAGAAGCATGACAGCTAATGGAAAAACTAAATTGGAGCACAACCTCAGCTTAATTGTCTAAAAAGACAAAAAGTCCTCTGTTTTGTTTTGTTGGTTTTTTTTTTTTTTCAGTAGTAGTAGTGGTGGTATTTCTATTCTGAGGCAATCTGATGTTTCTTTACATTGGCAGAGACTTTCTGGACAAATCCACAAATTAAGCTACATTTGTCAGAGCAAGATGATGGGCAAGAGGACTGCACATTCATAGCAGCACTGATGCAAAAGGATCGCCGTAAGCTCAAGAGGCTGGGGGCTGAAATGTTAACCATTGGCTACTCTATTTATGAGGTACTCCATGGTTTCCACAGCACAGTAGCTTCACTCTCAGTATTAGCATCTTTCTCTGGGTTTGTACCTCTGGCAGACATCATGTGATCCCTAGGGCCCTTGTTCCTAAAATAATCTGCTCGGTCACATCAAGCTCCATGAGAATTTTGATGTTTATGGGGTGGAGTCCTCTCAGAAGAAGATTTAGGAGTCCCTGCAAGGCCAGGGGTTCCCAGGTTAGACCCTTTGATTCTCTCATCCCCTGCCTGGCTCCTGAAGAGGAGGTGCTGGTTCTTGTGAGCCTCTTGGGGCACGTCACACACAGCGTGTCCCTGAGTGAGGTTGGGATTGGCAAACCTATTGTCTTTGTTTTGGGGCAACCCCACCTGGGATGGTGATATTTAACAGCAGGGAGTGTTAAAGTAAAAAGACAATGCCCTGGAGTCCTTTTAGATTGCAAAAGGACCATTGGCAGTGGGTCCTTGCCACAAGGTGGGAGCTCTGAGCACCTGAGCAAAGGGATGAGAGTCAGGGTCAGAGTTGGGGGAGAAGCTGGTGTCAGGCAGAGTTTGGGTTTGGGGGTTTGGGAGAGGGCAAGAATGGCCCCCAGCACCCCCCAGCCAGTGCAGTGGTGCCTTCATTTCCCCTCCTAGAGCCCTGGCAGAGATGAACACTTGGGCAAAGACTTCTTCAGGTACCACCCCTCCAAGGCCAGGAGCAAAACCTACATTAATTTGAGGGAAGTTTCCAACCGCTTCAAGCTGCCTCCGGGTGATTACATTCTTGTTCCCACCACGTTTGAGCCACACCAGGAGGCAGATTTCTGCCTGAGGATTTTCTCTGAGAAGAAGGCCATCACTGAGTAAGTCATCAGCAAACTCTGGGCCCTCCTGTATTCACCTGCCCCTGAGCTTTTGGCTGATGGGGGAAAGCCTGGCTGCAGGGCACCCAGCCCTACAGCAGAGCCTTGGCATGGGGACCTCTTGATGGGTTTTTTTGCATTTGCCCATTTTTGGCTAAACCTGACTCTCCTGTTTTGGAGAGGAATGTAGGAAAATGGGGCTGGTCATGGTGAAGATGCTGGAAGCTTGACAGGGAAGAGCTAGCTGCCTGATGCTGTTCACAAATCTGTGAATGCAGCAGTGTTTGTTTGTTTCTTGCCCAAGTTTGTCCAAATGAAAATTAGATATTGAGGGAAAAGTGCGTGCAAAATTAATAAAGAAGATGAATTCTTTAGTAGGCAGCATGCACAGCTGTGCCCTCCCTGACTCATGCTCAAAACTTGTTTTAAGGGCTTATACCAAAACTTAAACAGAGGCAAAAAAAATGATTGTCTGATGAATTTTATCTAAACTTGACCTATTACATAAAAAATGCAGTTTTATCATTCTCTTCTGGAAAATATAATAAGCCAGCTTCCACCCCAAGCAGATGTTGGATATCTTCAGCTACTGAATAAGGTTTTGTTTCCTCCAGGGATCTGGATGAAAACATTGCCATCGAGCTCCCTGAGGTAAGTCTACAGAGTTAAAATAGCAAGAGAATAGCTCAGCAGAAGCCAGCACACAGGGCTTTAACTGTCTGTGGCTAAAACCCGTTCATTTCACAGGAATGCAACACAATTGCCAGCTTTGTGTATGTGACTGAAACAGTCAGTTCTGCTGAATATGGTAAAAGAGCTGCAACAATCAAAATTATCATCATTATTCCTCTGGATCCACTTCAAGCCAGTCGGTGTCAGCCAGCACCAGAGGAGGGGATCAGCCACCATGGGTGCTCTGAAAGCTCACCCATTAGCCAGGGGGAGGCACATGGCCATTCCCATCTTCTAAAATTTCATTTATTGTGACAAAATAAAAGGCAAGAGGATGCCCACAGCCCTACAGTCACTGTGCAGGCAGATATCTTTATTGTCCTTATCAATACCCACAGGGCTGGGGAGGGTGTGATTGATACCTGCCTGTTAAAAGCATTAAGCTCTTTTTTGTTTCTGAATGGCCTGGTCTGCCTGCTGAGAGCTAATTGCAGTTGAGTCTGAGTCAGCCCCTGTGTTACTGTATCCTTGTAAATAATCCATCCTTTGGGCTGTGCCTTCCCATGGAAATAAGCTAAGCCAAGATCTCCTGTGTTCCTCTTTAGTAAAACTCTCCTCCAGGGAGCAGTTAACCACTCTGCCTCTGTCTCTGGAATCTCAGGGCCATGCTCAGTAGCAAAGTAAATCTCTTCACCTGTCCCAGTATCAGATAGGGGCTGCACCCAGATGTGAGCAGGACAAAGTGAGGAACTTTGGGTCAGAAAACCTGTAAGTGGCCAAGCAGTGGCACCAGGGCCTCTCCAGTGACAGTACACTAAACAGCACCCACGTTGTATTTTCTGTGGGCAGAGAAAACAAAGCCTGAGGTTTTTTTGCTTCCTGTCCTGTGCCATTGCTTTCCTTGATCCCCTTTTTTTTGGGGCCCAAGAACTCCCCTGTTCACACAGTCACCCCAGCTGTACCAGTGGCTCTCACCAGTGCAGACTGAAGCTTGGACTTTACAACTGCCCTGAGACACTCAGCCAGCAGCCAGCTCAAAGTGTTTCCAGGCTTAGGATGGCTCTGGGCAACGTCCTGAAGTGTGACCACCCCTGGCTGGTGCTCTCAGGATGGGGGGAAAAGGTCCCTGGATGATCCAGCTGGAAATAGCTCAGGAGAACAGTTCAGAAGAAGCAGAGTGATGGCAGGGAGGGAGAGCTGTGTTCCAGGATGGATGCTCTGGGTTTTGAGCTACCCAAGGCAGTGGCACACTGAGTAATCACCCAGGTGAAGGGAATGAAGGGGTGAGATGCCCTTGGGGCAGCTGGATGGCTGGGAAGTATCGAGTCTAGCAAGGTGCAGGGGCATTTGTAGAGCAGGGCTGCATGTTCCAGTTTTAATGATTTCTGTGCTTGATGTTGCAGCCTCCAAGCCCAAGCCCAGAAGAAACTGAAGAAGAAAAACAATTCCGGGCACTGTTTGAGCAGATTTCAGGAAAAGTGAGTACAAAACCCTTGTGGGTCACAGGGAGATGTAGAAAGAGGGGAGAGACTTCTGCTCCCCCAGAGGGCCAGGTGACAGAAAACTGATGTATTTTGGGAGGAGTATGCACAGTTGCAGTGTGGTTTTTGGGCACCAGGTGTCACCACGCATTATATCTGGATGGAGAAGAGGGCAGTGAGCAAGCAGGAGGACCAAAAAGATCTGGGGGAGCCTAGCTGGTTCTGTGTCCAGCTACAGTTGAATCTTTGAATCAACGGTTCCTGCTTGAGATCCCTTTCAGACAGCCTCATGCACAGCAGCATTCCTGTCATTTGTCAGCCCTTTAGGGGTTTTTTTGCTTTTTCTGGGGTTTGTATGGTTCTCTTTCCCTGAGCTACAATAAAATACAGATGGATGATGTTTGTGTCTTCTGAGGTTTTTGGTATGTCTGATTGGAGAAAAAAATCAAATAACAGATGCTCTAATTTAATTTTTTTTTAACTTTAGGACATGGAGATATCTGCAGAAGAACTCAAGTATGTTCTGAATACTGTATTAAAAAAAAGTAAGTGCTGATTAAAAAAAAAACCTGCTTCTAACCTACACGTTAAGGGCCCTTTAAAGAACTTTATAAAAGCTTCAATTCAGTTCACTTACAGATAGAAAAACAAAGGCTGTGTTATGGCTCCTGCCTGCTGTCCTCAATCCAGGCAGGGCAGAGCCAGGAAAACATCTGGTCCATGGTTTAACCACAAGCTTCCCCTGCCTCCAGCATATTCCACATCAGCTCAGAGAGCTCAGCTCTCCCTTGCACTACTGCTCTGCTGGGGGGAGACAGGAGCTGGGCTGGGACTTGTAAGACCTGGCCATAAACCCTGCTACAGGCTCTTTGTACAGTAGGAAACCTTTCCCCCTCTGAACTTCATCACCTGATTAACAAAAAAATGAGAGTAGGTCCTGTCATGTCTTCAGTAAATACCTCCTGTGTCTGGACTGGGACTTCTCTTTAGTTTTCACCTTCCAGTCCACAGGTGCTCCCACAGTGAGGACTAAAAGCCATCAATCTCTGCTTATCAACTCCTGTTTTCTCCTTTCAGTCTATAAAAGGCAGATTCACACAATGATTTCTTTCTTATTATTGTCCTTTTTCAGTAAAGAACATCAAATTCAAGAACTTAAGTCTCATTTCATGCCGAAATATCATTTCTCTTATGGATGTATCCTTTCAAACATGGCTTTGTGTGACTAAATGAATACTGAATATAATTTATAATTGTCCACAGCATTACCTGTCATGGGTATCAGAGATGGATGTGGTAATGTTGTGACAGAACACTGTGCAAACTAAAAAATTATTTGAAGGTTTATCCTGATTTTTTGTTTTAGAAATGTAGAGCTTCAAGACAGACCATTTTCAACTACAGACTTAGAGGGAGATGCTTTGATGTTGAGCACCTGTAAAAGTAAATATCGAATTACTCCTATATAGAAGAGTGCATTTTTTGAAGCTGTGATGTATTTGAAAAAAAGGCCTGAAGAAGGAACTCAAAGAAAAGCCTGGAGGGTTAGATTCAGCACCGTGCATTCAAATTCTGGGTCAGAAACCAAGGATCAGCAGAGTGCTGAAAATCACTGATATCAAAGCTGTGAGGTTTTTGACAACCAGGTTAAAAGCTGGAAAATCTGGTCTTTCAGCTAGATCCTGGAACTCCAGGAAGCAGACAGGTGGGTGAGAGTTGTCTGTCCAAGTGTAGCCATTTGTGGTGTAGATGTCTACTTTCTAGACTTCCTTTTTAGCTAGTGGAAAGGAAGGGGTAATTCTGCTTGTTCAGCCCCACAGTGAGGGATGCTGAATGACTGCCCAGACAGCAGGAGAGGTGAATCACAGCCCTGGGACTTCCCCACCAGATTTATCCTTTGCAATGTTCTGCTTCCTGCTGAGTTTCTGTGGTATGGTTTCTCCTTGGGTAGAGCTTTTTTTTTTTCAGTTTGCCTTCCAGATAGACAATTTTGTTACACATGAGAAAAAACAGCTACAGTCCTGACAAGGCAAGTATCCAATATTTGGTTTATGTCTTGCTTGTTCACCTCAGAACTTCTTACATTTTGCTTTGGTTGCTCCAGGCCATGACAAAGGTAACATCCCCTCAAACATTTCTAACAGAAAACTGAAAGAGACCAAGCTTTATCCTTTTAAAGCTGTGTTCATAATGTTAAAATTTAGAGAAAATGAGTCACCACACAGATGTGATGAGAAACAGGGGACTAGTCCCAAATTTCCCCCCTTGAAACCCAAGCCTTGGTAGGAAGTTGGTCCATGTTCACATCTCTTTACTTTGCTTTAGGACAGAACCAGGGTCTGCCCTTGACCCAAGAGAGTAACAGCAGTCCTGGGTTTACTATTTAGGATATAACTAAATAGTTTCCATGATTTGTGGTGCTTCCAGCAAACCTCTGCATAATTTTGAATAAAAAGGGAGACATCTCTTCATCTGCTTTGGAAGGCACAAGGAAAGCAGACACAACCATCCTGCTCCAGACATGTTCTTTGGAATACAAAGAGGAATCAAATGACACGAATGCAAACCCAAGTCCATGTTGTCAGAGTCCCCTTGATGTCATCTGCCACCAAATTCCTTCACTGGAATCACCCTGCAGTGACTCAGGGGTGGATCAAAGTTCTACATGGGCCCAGGAAGAAGAACCTGGAAGAAGACAGACAGACTTTTTGCAGAAGTGATAATGTCCTTGGGATTTGTGGGTGCTCTCAATAAGGTCCCCAGTTTAGGTGCTTCAATAACAGCAGGCATTAGCTAGACCCTGCTTGGCAGGTTTTGACCTTTTTGAGTGCTCACTGAGGTTGTGTCTGTCTGAGCAAGGGCTTTGTCCTGACAAGTGAGAGGGAAAGGGGAAGGGCAAGAGAAAGCTGGAAGGGAATGGGCCCCTTCCTCACTTAGAATTCTGGAGCAAATGCCCCATCTTGCACGAGCTTGGGTGACATCATCAACTCAGTAAAATAAGTATTAAGAGCTTCATGCTTCAGGCAGAGAGAAACATAGACTGGGTTGGGCTGGAAGGGACCTTGAAGCTCATCCAGTTCCTGGATAGGCATCTATCCTAGTGTATCCTAGTGTATCCTAGTTCCTAGATACACCTCCCACTTGACCAGGTTGCTCCAAGTCTCATCCAACCTGGACTAAAGGGAAGGCCCCGATCACTCTCAGAACTGCTGTGCAGAAATATGGTTTTTTCCAGGTTTTGCCAACCTCACCTCACAACCCCCATTCATTTTTGGCTGAGCCATTGTAACAAAGCCTGGTCACTAAATTAAAACCAATGAATAGCACATTGGTTGCCTAACTCCTTCAAGTACTGTAGCAATTTGGTTTAATCAGGTAATTTAATTCTCTGAATCACTTCTAACCCATTTACATCCCAAGCTCTTCTTGCTTTGGAACAATCTGTCTTTTTTTTTTTCTCTTGTGGAGCCTGCAATTGCTCAGCTGTGTTTTTATATCACATAATGTTCCCCAAATATCACAGCCATAACTGTAACTGCTCAAGCTGCACCTCCTGAGAAATCTCAAGATTGGTTTCAGCAGCACCATAGGCTTTCCAGGCTACATGATTCTTTTTCTGCTGAAAGGAGCAACTAAGATAAATTCAGACAGAATTTTGACCTTTGTGTAACAATGACTTTTCCTTAATTCCCATTACCAGACCAGTGGCAATGGGAAACTGGAATATAATGAATTCAAAGTTTTCTGGGAAAAAATGAAGAGATGGATAGTAGGTGACATTATTCATTGTATTTGTTTCTCCATTCCCTTAGCTATTTCCTGGGTAGTTTATTATGTATGTGCAGACAAAAATGGAGATGGGAGCATTTACAAGCCACAAGTTTTAACTCAAAACAAATGTTTTGAAAGTATGGAGGGCTCGTTTTGGATGGCCAAAGACACTCTTAGCTTTCCATAACAGTTTTCTGGAAAGAATAGAGATTTTTTGTAATCAGATCAACTACTTTTGGGGTAAAGAATGCAATGGGCACTAGTAAGCAAGTCAATCAAAATGAAACTTAAGAGTTTCCATTACTGCTGTTTTACAGAAAAAGAAAGTGATGATTCATGACTAGTAGGAAAGAATGATTTCCTAAATCACTGCATTTCCATTATTGATCTCTCAGGAGTCAACTTTACTGAAGTCTGGGAAAGTGGGATTCTAATTTTAAACACATTTTCCTGCCCCTGTATATGGCAGTAAGAAGAAGCAGGCTTGCAGAATCAGGCCACAGCCTGAATATTTGAATAAAGACATCATAATTGTTTCCTCATGGTCATTAATAGCTTTTTTTTTCTGAATTCATGCTTCACCCAAGCATTCAAAATATGCAGTTCCCTGCTTCTTGTCTAGCCCATCAGAAATGGCAAACACTTTTTCTGGGTATGAATGCCACATCTCTTTTAACAAAGGACTCATTGTTTTTTTAACTGAGGAGCTTGAGGAATCCTTGTGTCCTGTAGGAAGACTTTCAGATATATTTGCTAGGAACTTTTAAGCTGAATGTAATGGCAGCTCTAAATAACTCATATTCCAAGGTGGAGTTGTGCTTGTCATCTCATTAGAAGGACAGAATTTAACTCCAGCTTAAGAATTATTTAATATTTAGGTCAAAAATTCAAACTGTTTGTTTAAGTTCTTATGGCTCTACCCTGAGTGTGGATGTTTAGATCTTTTTTACCTAGAAGGAGGTAAGAGACAATCTGAACTTAAACAATTTGACTCTAACCTTCAAAACTACAGAGAAAAAGAAAAAGAGATTAAGAGAATGCATGACTTAGGAGTTAAAAGACAAAGACAAACACATCCTTTCCAGATAAAATAACTTGTTTGAAACTCATGGGATTTTTTATGAGGGGTAACTCATTATTTTGGGAAGCTTGGGTTTGGCAGTGCTTGTTTAAAGTTTCATAACACCTTCTCCATATGACAGAGGGAGGTGGGACCCATATTTACTCCTCAGTTATAAAAAAAAATCAGGCTGGACTTAGACCAGTCTTGTCAACTTTCTTAAATGCTTATGCAGTTAGAGATAAACACTTTGCCTTTCTGTGCCCTAGCTGTGCTCCCTTTCCTCTGCAAATACTGAACTCACCATGTGCTCCTTTCACACCAGAATATTTTTCTCCTGTTTGACTTTGACAAATCTGGCTCCATGTCTTCCTATGAGCTCCGCAGTGCTCTGAAAGCTGCAGGTAAGAGAAGCAGTTTATTTGGGAAACCTGGCAGGCAGATCAGCTGGGAATGGTGAGGACTGTCCAGAGTCTAAAGCCCAGAAAGGAACTGGGCACCTCGAGAGGACATTGAGCTGGGTAATTTTACCCCAGGTACCCTCAGCCATGCAAGTCAGTCAGAGCAATCTTAACATTTTTATTGAGCTCTGTTAAACTCAGTAGGGCTGGAGGTGTTCAGGGTGAGATCCTAATACAAACCACTTCAGGGTCCATCTCCACTCAGGGACCAAGGAGTAAGCTGTTTGTTATGAAGAGCTGTCAGAATATTTGTATTTCACCCCAAATTATTTTTATTAAAGCACCTAGATTGGACAGAAATCCCTAAAAAATTTCAAAGTGACAGAATGGTCCCTCAAACATCAAAAAAGCATGGACTAGAAACTCCAGTGACTGCAAAATTCTTTGTTCAGGGTTCATCATTCATTGCAAGGTTAAAAAACTTTAAGAACTTTAAGAACTCTGGGGTTCAGATTGCTTTCTGGATGAACGTGTGCCATAGAGCATCCTCCCATTAACTCGTTGGCAAGATTAAGGAGAGATCTGCAGAGAGATCTGGCCTAGAAGGTTGCTCACATTATTTTTTTAAATTTTATTTAATTTTATTTTTGTCTTTGGGCAGGATACCAACTCAACAACCACCTGCTGCAACTGATTGTCCTCCGATACTCTGATGATCAGCTCCAGATTGAATTTGATGATTTTCTGAACTGCTTAATTCGCTTGGAGAATGCAAGTGGTGAGTATCTCCTTCCTCTGGGTTTTCTTCCCCTTTGGAAAAAAAAAAAAAAAAAAGAAGAAAGAGAAATGTTCCAATTTTGGCTGTCGTTGAGCATATGGCACAATATCTAAGATCAAGTGTGTACAGGCTAGCAGAAAGGAGCTGTGTTTAGCATTTGCTTTTAGGATGGCTTCACTCCTGTAAAGTGAAAAATGTTCTGCTGCTAATGGAAAATTTCCCCATGTGGATTGAGCCTGTTTCCTAAACTCTGCAGCAACGTAGCAGGCATGTGAAGAATGCTGGCAAAGTCCATGTTAAAGCTTTTCTTGTGGCTCACGCTGAGCTTAATTTGGACCCACAGAAGTTCAAGGTTCAACTATTGCTTGTGCTTCATGCAAAGAGATAACTGGTGTGTGCTTGGGAAGGTATCTGCTGTGCCTTTTAAATAACTTGTCCACTTTTGGCTGAAGATATGGTTCCCTCTACACTCAGTCTGTGTGTGGGGTCACTCTTGTTCCAGAGCAGCAGTAGTAGAGAGGTAAAATGGGTGGGTGAATGTTGATGGGACCAGAAGTGTGGCTCCAAATTCAAATCAAACACTACTCACTCTGTGGGAAGAAAAATCAACTTGCTTGACTGTTTTCTTTTTGTTTTATTCTTCTCTTTACTTTCTGGTAAAGAAGACTTCTCTTTACTATTGATTCAGTCTGTAGCAATAGAAGTATTAAACTACTGAGAGAGAAAAGTTAAATGAGATATACAGAGAGGTGCAAATTGCTCCATTTTGGAGTAGCATCCAAATCTGCCTCTTTAGCACATCCAGGAGCACAACCCTCCTTCCAGTCAAGTTCAGAAGTGAGTCTTGTACACAGGCTTTAAGACCACACAACATTTCCTCTTGCAAGGACTTTGTTTTGTCAGAGCAGCTACCACCACCAAGCAAACCTGAGTCATCTTCTTTTGCACCAGGCTCTTCCTCTCCTTGGCTTGGTCACCCATCCCTGTGGGCTGGGAGCTCAGCTGTGAGTATGACTGAGGAGTATTTCTAGCATGGGTGTCCTCTTTTTCATTGCAGGAGTATTCCAAGCCCTGAGTGTGAAAAACAAGGAGTTCATTGACCTGAATATATGTGAGGTATGAGCACAGCTTCATAAACCCTGACAAAATGAGGGGGATTCTCTGAAGCTTT
Source organism: Florisuga fusca (assembly GCA_038090715.1). Lineage (NCBI taxonomy): Eukaryota > Metazoa > Chordata > Aves > Apodiformes > Trochilidae > Florisuga > Florisuga fusca. The sequence continues at coordinate 13,896,644 of JAAWXA010000011.1, forward strand.
GTCCTCTTGTAAGACCCAGGGTGTTTCTGCGTGAGGCTTCAGGTGACATCTACATCATGAGAGTGCAGAGCTCTCTCTCAACAGGCCTGGGATTTTACAGCACAGGCACTGATGACATTTCCCTCGTGCTGATGTACTGACAGCTTTCCATCCCCCTTTATAGATCCTCTGCTTTTTCCTTGCTTGGGTGCCAGCTCTCAGTGGGGGAGCAGGGAATCAACAGATGGTGACAGGGTGTCTTCCATTCTCCCTCAACCCCCCAGGAGTTTAGATCTCCTGTTCATCTCTGCTTCTCACACTGCTCAGCACAGGCTTCTTATTGTCTTGTACCCCCCTTTGTCTCCCTGTTGCCTGTGTGGTTTGTCTCTCATTCTACACTAACCCAAAGCTTCCTGGGGCAAAGTACTGTGAATTCCCTGGCACCACAAACATGGGAGCCCATGTGGATTGCTGGGAGACAAAATCACTGCTGTTATCAGCATCTAGCTCTGCCTCCTTCCCTCCAAACACAGGAGTAAATGCTGGCTGAGGTCTTTCCTCAATGCCACAGAATCCTAGTGAGCAAAGATCCTTTTGCCTGTGTGGGGTCAGTGCAGGGCAAGGCACTGCTTCTGAACATCCCTCTTGTGTTTGGGGAAAGGGAGGGGGAGGGAGAAGGGCCTGAAGTCATTTATCATAAATTTTGTCTTTCTTCCAATATTAGTTTATCAACCTGGTAATGAACATCTGAAGAAGTCTGACTTGGGTGCTGCCATGACTTCTGCCCCATCCCATGCAAACTTTGCCAGGAGGTTTCATGCAGAGGAGGAGGTTTCATGCCACCCACCCTTTCTGGTCTCCAGCTTTGTCGATGAGTTCAACATTCAGATCACATTTGGGTTTTATTTTTGGTATAGCCTGAGACTGGATTTATTGTTGTGAGAGGCATTTGGATGGGGCACACCTGCCTCTCAAGAAGACTGAGACATGTCCCTGAGTGACCACAGCTTTTTATGAAATAGGATTGTATGTAGCTTCAGCACAGCACAGGCTATAGTGATTAAAAGTCTTTATTGCTGCTTGGCTTTGTATTACTCTAAGGTGCTTTTGATAATACAAGGTTTGTGTAAAACTTTGTTCTGTTTGGAACTGATTTTCAGATCAAAAAACCTGAAGTTATGGTGCTGTCTGGCTCCATAACAAATCCCCTGCTGTAGCCCCACGAGTTGCAGTCTGGGAGACTGCAGACAAAGCAAGACTAGGGAATGTATGGATGAAAATTCATCCTTGAATATTTATCAGAGAGCTCCCTGGTCCAGGCTTCCTCAGAAGGATGTTTAAGCTGAGCTTTGACATTCATCACAGATCTAGCTAAGGGGAAAACTGTTGCATTTCACCTCCCCTTAGTCCTTCCTCTGTTACCAGCAAAGTTCCTCTGATACAGATCTTACTCTGTGCCCTGAGTGTCTCCCACAAGGCAGTCTCTGCAGGGCTGCACACAGCTTGCCTTCATCTGCAGAGAAACACATGACCCCTCAGACAGTCAGCTCTTGTGTGGGGCCATTTTCCTCCAGGCTGTTCCCCACACCAACCATCCTCCAGAAGAGCAACTGTAATCATTTCAGATTAATTAAATGCACCCATTGGTAAGGCCCTGATTGCTGCAGTTTTTGCTGGTTTGTATCTGTGACTTGCCAAGTATTATTCCTCTGAAATGGGTAACCCAGTGCTGACTTAAAAAATAACAGTAATAGCAACCAGAGAGCTAAGAGGTCTTTGTAGTGTTTGCTTCCATGATAATCTGTGCAACTTATGCCTATTTTGTAATGAGTCAACTGTCCAGATTTATGAGTTTTTTAATAAAACTTTTCTTGCAGTGAAACAGATGTCCCAAGAGTAGCCTTCCATTCCCTACTGCCCAGCATCACTGAGACAGCCAGGGTTTTGTTTTCTCTGGATTTAGACCTAATGAGCAACTCTGGAAAGAAAACCAAGCTGCAGTAAAGGTACAGTTCAAAGAGTGAAAAAACCACGGGGATCATGAAGTTTAAAAATATCCACTTTCTTTATTTCTAACAATTATAATCTCACAACTATGCAGAAAATGCTCTGGAGCTGACTGGAAGCTGGGCAAAAGCTCATGGCTGCAGTATTTGACTCCCAGAGGTACTCAGGCCCAGGGGGTGTATTGATTTTCAGATCTGCTGATTGCATGTCCCTTTGACAGCACTGGGAGGCAGCTGTCTAAATTTGTGAAGGTTTGGATTAAAATCTGGACATCTGATAAACATTTGGCCATATACTTGAAACAAACAAACAAAAATCACAGAAAAAAAACCCCCACAGATCCTAAATTGGTTCACTGGGTGAGCTGGGATGTGGATACAAAATTTGTTGCATGGGAGCACTGCTGCCAAGGTGTGCAGAAGGAAATCCCCATGCCTGATGGTGCCAGTGCAGCTTTCTGTTCCCTGGGAGAGCTGGGAATGTCTTGGCAGAATCAGGACTGATATCAAATAAAGTGATAAAGATTGAGGAGGGAGCAATGGGGCACAGGTAAGTATCTCCTCTGCATTGAAAAGAAAATTCATGCGTTTCAGAAGAAAAAACCCCACAACACACACACACACAAAAACCAAAACAAAAAACCAAAACCAACAAAAAAAAAAACCAAAAAAAAACCCCCAACAGCCCCCCCACACACACACAAACCCCAGCAACCCTGAAGTGTGTTCTGCATGCTGTATCACAAACAATTTGAGCAATAACATCCGAGATCTTTATGAATCAAACCTCTTCCCTGGCCACCCAGCTCCCTGTCCCACCCTGGGGTCTGCACAACACCCAGAGCCACAGCAGAGGTGCCTGGAAGGGCAGGTGAGCACAGGAAATCCTGTACAGGTGAGCCCCTGGCCACCCAGAGGCTGTTACAGCTCAGTGCCCATCTCACCACTGTGGCTCTCAGGATGTCATGGGTGTCTGTTCTCAGAGCTTTGCTGAAATCAAGGTGAAGAACTTCAACTCCTCCCCCTCGTCCTGGGCACCAGACCATTTCTTTCTGCATCAGAGGAAGGCACACCTGAGAAAGGGAAAAGTTACCTTAGAAGTGCATGTGAACATGGAGGATTATAGGTTTTTTTTCTATAGGTTTTGAGGTTTTTTTCTGTCTTCTATTATACTTTTGGTGTGAGGGACTGAGTGGGTGAGTGAGAGACATTTGGCTTCACAGCCCCATCATGATCAGAACAGTTCTTCTCAGTTCTTCTCAGGCCTTTCCCCACCCAGTTCAAGCAGGGGGGAAACTGAGTGCCCAGCAGCAAGGGTTTGGGGTTGCTGCTCTCCTTTTCTTGCCATCAAGGAGATTTTCTTTTCTTTTAATCAAGGATCTTGAATGGCAAGCTGAAGCTTGCTGCCTTCTCTGAGATGAGAGGTAGATCTGTTTGGCTCTGTCCCCTTCCAGGAGCTATGGGAAATCATTTAGGGCTGTCTGAAAGCTGTGTGAGTGGTACATTCCCTACATGTGGTGCACACAGACCTTGGTAGCAAGAACTGCCTCATGCTGGGAGCTCTGCCTGCCTGCTAATAGCAACATTAGTGGGGAACATGAGAGGCATTCTTCACTATGAGACTACAGGAAAAAAAAAACAACCAAAACAACCTAAAAATCCCTTAGCTACAAAAAAAAAAAAAAAAAAATAATCTCTGTAAAACTCTCCAGCTGGGGCTGGATGTTGTCCTGGTGCTGGTTTTTCCCCCCCCCCTGGACCTTCTCAGCAGCCTCAGCTCCCCAGGGTGTTGGGCAGTGCTCAGACACAGCACCTTGCTGAGTTTCAAGGAACAACATCAGCTCAAGGTGAAACCCTCTGAGAGGGGATTCATGTGGAGTTTGTCCCAAACTTCTCCTTCCCCACTACCCCAACCACCCTGCTGGGCAGTTTGCCAAGGGTGTTCTCCTCTCCTGGATTAAGTTCCCTGCCCAGCCTGCTGCTGAGGCCAGGGGGGTTATAATTAGTGATAAATACCATGAAGAAGTGCCATAAAAATGTGAAGAAACTGTAAAACAGAGAAAATTCCATTTTGCTATTTCACTGTGCAAAGAGAGACAGAAAATGGCAACAAATGGCACAAACATGAGCAGAAGTATCCCATGCTGCTTCAAAATGCTGCCAGGGTGGGGCTCAGCAATGCTGAGGCTTCAGCAGCAGTATTTGTCTCAGAAAAAGCTATTTATTTTTTTTTTCACAGGCCTATTTTAATCTCCACTAGGTTTGGGGGGGCTGCACAGGGATGTGTCAGCACAGGGTGTGCATCAGGTATTGTGGGGGTGACGAGGAGGGGGAAAATAATTAAATTGAAGTTTTGCTGCTGGCAAAGCCTCCATCCCTAGTGTGGTGAGGAGGCAGGAGAGATGCTAGAAGTGATGTGGTGGTTCACCTCAGACGTAGCATGAAAATTCAGTATTTGTGGGTAGACACCAAGTTGTCTAAATAATTTTCATTTCAGCTGCAGCATCTCCCCTGAAATATTTGTGTGTTTCTGCTTTCTGACTCCTGACAACATATGTTTTGGAAGCACATCAGAGTGCTGAGGGGAGTTTGCAATGTTCCCAGTAAGGCTGGAGCTTCAGCATTTTTTAAAATGGATTTCAAATGGTTGCTTCTTGAGGTAAACACAAAAGCTGTCAGCATTTTCCCAACAAATATCTTTTGTACGTCAGCCAGTGCCTTGTGAACTGCTCTCCTAAAAACTCTGAATTCATTTTCATCCCTTGCCCTTTGCATGGCCCTTCACAGGGAGTCAGCTCCATCTCCAGGGGCAGCATTTGTTCTCCTGGGAAGCCTGGGGACCTCTTGGGAGTTTGGAGGCAGAGGAGTCAAAAAGGACAAGGACAGCAGCCAGCAGTGGTCACAGAGAATCACAGACTGGGTTGGGTTGGAAGGGACCTTAAAGCTCATCCAGTCCCAACCCCATGGCCAGGGACACCTCCCACCAGCCCAGGTTGCTCCAAGCCCCATCCCACCTGGCCTGGAATGCTTCCAGGGATGGGGTATCCACATCCTACCTGGGCAGCCTGTGCCAGTGTCTCCCCACCCTCAAACTGAAGAACTTCTTCCTAATGCCTGACCTAATACCTGCTCTTCTTCTGGCCCAAAGGATAAATAGCCAGAACTCCTCAGCACCATATTTTTGCTTTTATTGAAAATGCCCTGGAGCAAAGTAAGATGCATTCATCTCCATCTCCCCCCAAAATACACAGGCAGCACTGGTGAATATTTTCATTTTTCAGTTACTCCATAAAAATACTCAAAGTGTGCTTTTTTTTGCTTTTTTTTTCCCCCCCGATCTTTCAGAGCAGACCAAACCCATGTGCCCCCTCAGATCCAACAAGGCACTGTGCTCAGGAGTGCCCGTGTTTCATCTCCCTCCCAAGAGGAGAAGCTGGGGGGGGCACCATTTGCCAGGTGTGAGGCCCAAATTCCTTCCCACCTTTGGGATGGAGGTTCCCCCATCACCCAGCAGACAGCTCCCTGGGGACACAGCCTGGTTCAGAGGGCACTGCCAACAGTTGGGGACAATTTTATCCAGTTGCTAAGCAGCTGGCTCCCAGGGACACAAATACAGGGACAACAAACTGGCCCCAGGGAAAATGTTTGGGATGCTCTAGAGCTGGACTTGATGATCCTGATGATCCTCTTCCAGCCAAGGTGATTCTGGGATTCTGGGGTCACTCTCCTCTTTGGGCCCCAGCTCTTCCTCTCCTTTCCTTGCTCAGAGTTTTCCTGGGGCTGTGCCAGGCTCTGTCCCAGCAATGAGCAAGGGGAGTCCAAGCTGAGTTATATTCTCTGCTCAGGGCTGAGAAAAGAAAAGAAAAGAGAAAAGAAAAGAAAGGGAAGGGAAGGGTAAAGGAAAGGAGGAAGGGAAGAGAAGGGAAGGGAAGGGAAGGGAAGGGAAGGGANTTTTTAAGGAAAGAAAAAGGAAAAAAGGAAAAAGAAAAAAGGAAAAGGAAAAAAGAAAAAAGAAAAAAGGAAAAAGAAAAAAGAAAAAAGAAAAAAGAAAAAAGAAAAAAGAAAAAGAAAAGAGAAAAGCCCTGTCTGAGTCCTGCAGCCCAGCACTCAGGGATACAGTTTTTCCTCCTCACAAAAGTTGAGTGTTTTAACCCAAATGTTCTGCTTGCCTCAGCAGCAGGATTAGCAAGTCACCCTTTTAACTCCCTCCAGACCCCCTCCTCTGGGCTGACAAAGGACAGGAGGGAATGCCAAAGCATTCCCTGCCCAGAGGGGCAGCAACACCAGGTTTTAGGGGTGCAGCAACACCAGGTTTTAGGGGTGCAGCCACTACAAACCCCTTGGTCACCCAGCAGCAGGGCTGCCAGGATGGGCATCTCAGCATCTGCTCCAGCTTGAAAAGAGATTATCTGGTGCCACAAAGAAGGGATTTATCACGACTGATCCCAATCATTTCCCAGAGGACAGGTCAAGAGACTGAAATAGAAATGGGGTCAGCAATGAACTGCCCAGGGGAGGCCCCAGTCACTGTCACCAGATGTTGGGATGATGATGGTTCATTATCCCAGTATCACCTTCAGGATATTTACCTGATAAACAGCTTACTGAAAGTTATAGCAGGACACAGGTCAAGGAGAGTGGAGGCAAAAGTTGATGTTGTTGTACAGAAACTCCATCCCTATGGATTTCTTCAGGGGGAAAATATTTTATTTTTTTTTTTTTTACCTGGTTCAGGGTGGGTTTCTTTGTGTCACTGGGGAAGGAAGGGGGAAGGGATGGGGCACAACCAGCTCAGCTTTCTGCCCTGCCAGGCTTAGCTGAAGAGTGGCTCTGTTCCTCCCAAGGATGTCATATATGCTGTATTTTTTTCAGCTGGGGTGGAGAAACATTTGAGGCCAAGAAAGAAAGGTTGAGAAATGTCTCTATGAAGGTGCCATGAGCCAAGCTGTGTCCAGGGGACACCTTTAGTTCTGTCACCACAAGGACTGTTGAAGTTCCTCTTCCTTTTAGGAAGTCCAGCTGGGGGGACAGACAGGTATTTGGGGTGAGAAAAAAGAAAATGAGGGTTGGGTGGAGCGGGACATGGGGACCAGTGGCACTGCAGCCTGCAAACATTCCACTGCAAGTCTGCCTTAACCAAGTGGTTTGCCCAGTTGGGCTACTGGTTAGGCCAGTTTAGGCAGCCCACTGGGGAGCAAATGTTCTGCTCCCTTCTGCCAGGGTGCTGAAAACCTGAGGAACACAACGAGCTGCAATGGTCACAGGGTTAAACCAAAAGCAAAGGCTCCATCCCTACCCCCAAGGGCTTGAGAGGTGTTTGCCAGGGGGCTGAGGGTCCCACAGAGCCCACCCATGGGCAGGAGGGGTGGACAGGGAAAGTCTTCCTGGGAAAACAGGGCCTTGAGTATGCATTTTTTGTGTGTGGGGGGGAGGGGACATTTATCTTCCTCTTTAGCCTATAAAAACCTCAATTAAAATAATTTAACCTCGTCAGACCCACGGGCGGCGATGGAAAGAAACTTCCCCAGCTGTGGATAAATTTGGCATCCTTAGTTGAGCTCTCCCAGGCACATCCTACCCCTAGCTCCTATCCCAGGAGGCAGCAGACAAGGTCCTTCTGCCCTGGTTCTGGTGGGAAGACAGAGGTGGGGATTTGGGCTGTCTGAAAAGCTGCTCAAAAGCTGCCCTGTGCCTCCTGGGGGGTGGAACCCCCCCCCTGCTGCTCCCAGTTCCCACCTGCCTCAGCAAAGTGCCTTCCACAGACTATCAGGTTCTTCTGAGAAAGTGGGAATTGGCAGTTTTCTTACTGGATGTTCCAGCTTTTGTGATTGCAGGAAAAGAAAAAAAAAAATGATTGCAAAGAGTATATTAAAAAAAATAAAAAAGGCATTTGAGCAACCCTTAAAGGTTCAGAAGCCAGAATGCAAATAAAGATCAACCCCAATTTATTCCTGTTTGAAGTCTAAACCCTGTTGATAATCCTAGTAGCCCTAACTCATGTCTTGTGGATGCTTTGATGTGTTGTTATAGCTCCTGACATGAAATAACCCTCTGCTGGCTTTGTTTACAGGCAGGGATTTCCCTCCCTAATAAATGACTGAGAGTGTTTGGACAATTAAGTCTCCAGAGCTCTTAATTTAGTTGCTTCCCTGATCACTAACAACCAGCTCTTGAAAAACATTAACACCAAACTACCAAAAGAGTGAGAGATGGTGATTTAAAGACCTCACATTGCTTTTCTAATGCTGCTTTTTTTATTATTTTTTTTCCCTGTGTCTGTTCCACAGCCTTTCTGCTCTTGGGCATCTCTCAGAAGCTCAAACAAGGGAGGGAGAGGTGGGAAACCACCACTTCAGAGGCACATTAATATGTATTAAGTTAGGTCTGTACACTTATTATAAAATATGTCACATTAATAACTAATTGTTCAACATGTGGAGATTTTAAATATATATATAGTGTGTATTTTAGATCTATATTACAGGTATTTTATATAGATGTAGAATGGTTTGTGTGCAAAGCTTCAGTAACAACCTCTTCCACACTAGAACCAGACCTCAAAACTCTACATATTGACAAAATGCCTTTTTTTTGTGTGTGTTTTTTCTTTTTTCCCAGTCAGTCCCTTTGCTGTGCAGCTTGGAGAAGCATCTCCCAAGTGTGGTTGATCTTCTTGAACCAAGGATCCAGCTGTCCCTGCTGTCCATCCACAGACCTGAAGGACACTCTGCACCCTCCAGGTATTTCCTGATTATTGCCAGTCAGCTTTGCATTAGACAGCAAAACAAAAATATCCCCAAAATATCCTCTTTTTGGTCTCTCTCTCAGTTCACAGTCCCTGCAAGCCCCAGGCACCCTGGGTAAGTGCTTGCTGAAGGCAGACTTCAGTCAAAATTATATTTCAGATTCTACACTTTTAGCCTTTTCTGCCTGAAATCCAGCTTTAAGCCAGGCAGCATTGATTTCATGGCTTTATCAAGGTGTGCTGCAGCTCAAGTGGGCTTTCAGTGCTCCTGAGGCTCCAAGGAGATGTTCCAGCAATTTTGGGGGATTGGTGGTGCCCAGTGCCCTCCTCTGCTCATAAATGCCCTGCCTGGGGTCACACCAGGGCAGTTTGCTCAGCACTGGGGTTATCCTGGAGCCTGATAGCCCCTGATCCAAGGGCTCTGCCTGGCAGATCACCTGGAAAGCTGCAAACCTGCCCTTCAGTGGGAAATCATCACTGGAGAGCCCTGGTGCTGGCTCCAGGCACAGAGCAGGCTTTGCAAAGGAGGTTAAAAATAAAATAAAAAAAAATTTTAGAGCTCCAGGAGTAGCAAGTGCATCTCAAAGCAGCTCCAGAAACACCCATGGGCTGTAAAAAACTCCTTTTCAGGTATGTTTGGCACCTGAGGGGTCCATACCTCCTCGTTGATGTGTTTTGAATGGAAATTTCTCCATAAGTTGCACTGAGGGTGCCTGGCTCCAGCACACACTTGGTTTCCTGGCACACTGGTGGGTGCCCCCTCTGCAGAACCTCAGGGTGGGGAATGATTCCAGGTTGCTGGTGGGAACCTGGCCCCAGCATGAAGCCTGGCAAAGGGAGGGGACATTGACTCCACCACTGCCCCATCCATGCCTTTGGCCAGTGTCCACAAAGATGTCTTTCCACCATCCCAAGTGGCTTCCAAAGGTCTATTTCTTCCACTTCCCACCGTGAGGCTCCTTCTGCTGGATCTGCCAGGATCCCCACTGGGCTCATCCAGGCAACTGGGAACTGAGCATCCTCTTTGGCTCTTCCCAGGGAAGAACTCTGGGCCAGGAACCATTTGGGAAGGGAAACTCTGCTCTCACCAAGGCTGAGAGGGGCCATGGGCACATGGTCCTTGCCATCATTATTAGCAACAGCTTTTGCCAGGAGGTTTTTGTATTCCATTTCTATTTTGTGTTCTATTTGTATTAGGGTGGTGAGACACTGGCCCAGGTTCCCCAGAGAGGTTGTGGCTGTGGATGGGGCTTGGAGCAACCTGGTCTGGTGGGTGCTGTCCCTGACCATGCAGGGGAGTCAGAAGTAGATCATCTTTAAAGTCCCTTCCAACCCAAACCATTCCATAAATATTTTCATTTTCTATTTCATATGTAAAAAAACCCCCAAAATTAACAAACCCTCCTTGTCTTTATCTATCTGGACCTTAAAACATGGCAACAAATGTCACATCCTTAGGTTTGTAGTGTTCACTTGAGGTCCAGTGAGCAGACTGAGCTCATGCCAAGTTTGCATCCTCCAGCAATGCCCTGCTCCCTGCAGCTCATCTGTCCCCAGCTCCTCTCACCCCTGGGGACACCAGAGCAGGGGCCCAACCCTGCTGCCAACAGAGCCAGCAAAGAGCTGGGCTGAGCTGCAATCTGCTCTGGGCAGAGCCTGACAGCTGGAGCTGGCCCCAGCCCTCAGTTTTGCTGAAAGGGGATGTGCTGGCACATTCTCTGTGCTTCAGTTTCCCTTCTCCTGAGTGAGCATTTCTGAGCTCCAGTGTCATCTAAACATATACAGAGGTTTATATGGATCCTGGGTGTCCTTCAGGAACGTCCCTTCCCTGCAGCCACCACCCCACCTGTCCCCTGCTGTCCCTGCAGGCAGCAGGCATGGGCAGAAGCCACAGAAATGGATCAGGAGGAGGTGAAGGCTTTGGAACACCTTTTGCAGGGTGCTGCTGGCAAGCCCTGAAGCTGTTGAACTCAGAAGTGGTTTTTAAACGTGGCAGGAACAGCTCGAAGGCAGGGAAGTTTTCCACAGCAGAGCTCTGGATCAGTTCAAAAACCTCCCAGCACACCTCTCCAGTAACAACTGCTTCGTGTGCCACGTGTTCTCCATCTCCTTTGGTTACAACCACCCTGTTTCCAGTGCTCTCTGTGGTGAATGCACCTCAAGGTCTTGCTCCCTCTTCTTGGCTCAGCCTGGAAGCTCAGATCAGTTTCTCCCCCATTTCAGGAAAGAAATAATGCTGAAAGCCCTGCAACAGGCAGCTCAGCTGGGAATGGAGCCACATCCCCTGTGTGCCAGGAGCTGCTGGCTCCTACCTTGCTTTTGCTGCCTTTATAATTTCAGCTCTGAAATACCAGGACTACCCGGGGAGCCAGAGCTCCATCTGGATCATCCCAGGCTGGGGCTGCTGGTGTTACAGACCTAGGAGAAGCAGCAGAGGGGAGAGGAGGGATGGGCACTGCTGGTTCCTGACCACTCCAGTATCCATAGGTATCATCCATAGCTTCTGAAACTCTGGCTGCAACACCTTTTACAAAAAGAAAACCACCACCAACCCCCATTTTGAAATTGGAAGTTTAATAATTGCTTCCCTAAGTATTTCTACTGCCTGGCCAGAAATGGTGGCTAAAATTAGCTCCCCCAGATAAAGAGATTTTTGTCATATTTGGTACATTCCTAGCTGCAGACCCAAAGCCAGCTGTTTGGGCTGGGTTACAGAGACAAATCTATTTGTAACTCTACTGATCTGGCATCCTTAGTCCTGGAATTAATAGTTTGGGTTGTTTGGTTTTTTGTTTGTTTTTTTTTTTTTGTTTACATCCTATGCTCATTTTTTCCATACTAAGAGAGTGCCAGAGGAAGCATTTTGAGGGCTGTATAATTAAAACCAGAAGTGCCTCCCAGTGAACTTCACAGTAAATGTTAATGGCATTTCTAGCAGAAGTGGTGCCCTGGGGACCTCATTGCTAATGAACTAAGAAGGACTCGGTGCTGTTTCTTCTACAGATTTTGGCTGCACAGTTGAAAGGAGTTTGGATTTTTTTTTTTTTTTTAATGTCAGTTCAAGTCTTCTGGAAGTGCAGTCACTGCCTGCTGGGTAAAACCCTTGAGAGCAGATTCTGAACCCCCCCCACCCCTGATTCTGTTTTTCACCATCGAGTGACTTCCCCCTCACCCTCCAGGGTGTTACCATCACTCCTCAGTTTGTCCCTCTGCTCTGCTGGCTCTGCACTGGCTAAAATCCTTGGATTTCAGGGAGAAGTGTTGGAGTGAGAAAACCAAACTGGGCTCCACTGGGAGGAAAGGGCAGTGGGAAGCTGCTGACCTTGCTGTCCCTGATGCCCACCTCTGGGCTGACACCACTGAAGGGACCCTGGGACTGGCTCTGCACCCTTTAAGGGCAGAAAAAACCCAAAAAAAAAATCCCCACAGATGTTGAGAGAAAAATAACAGATTTAAAGAATGCCCACAAAAATCCAGTGGTCTCGTCACAGCCGTGCTCTGCAGATCCTCCTGGCCCTGATTTTTTCCAGGAGTTCATGAGAAGTTTGGCAGAGGGAGCTTGGACCTGAGTCATCTGGGAGACTTTGCTCCAAGTGCTGAAATCTTCCTGGGGCTTTGCCCCCCAGGTGTTTGCTTGGGCAGGGAGAGAGAAACTTGAGGGCCTGACTTGGTGCTCGGGCAGATTCCTGCCACGCTGGGAAAGGGGGGGAGCAAATGCTGCTCCTGGCAGAGAGGTGGAAATCCCCACGGGGAGGGACACCTGGGGCTTCAGGGCCACCTAAGGCACAAGCAAGGTTTGTTTGCTCCCAACCAGCACTGGTTGTGAACCAACTGCTAGAAGGGCCACCCAGGAGCAGCCATTGCTCTTTGCTGAGCTGCTTCTTGCTCCTCTGACATCACTGGTGACATCTCAGTGACCAGGAGCTGCCCTTGGGTCTCTTGCAGGATTTCCACAGGATCAGTTGAGTTGATGTCACAGCCTAAAGCCTGGTGGTGGTGGTGGTGAACCTATCAAGAGATGATACAACCTGACCAACGATTGGGCACTCCAAAGGGTTTGCTTGGGGATTTTGGGGTTTTTTTTTCCTCTTTCCTCAATGCCTTTTAGTGGTTGCTGGAGAAAATGCAACCAACACCTGCAAGAAATTTCATGCAGTAGGTGGGCTCCAGTGATAGCAAGGACCTGTCACCTACCTATCCTGTTAAAATATCTTTTAACTTCACATCTTCTGGCTAAGTCCAGTGAGAGGAAGAGCATCCTCTGAGTGAGATGAGAGCCAGAGGACAAACCAGAGGCCACGCTGTGAGCAGCACTCCTGTGCTGGCAGGGCAGTGCCCCAAGAAACTCTCATTTCCTGGGAATTTTTTCATGTGGTTTCATGTTCCTGGAAGCAGCTCAGTGTGTCTCGGGCTGCAGGTGATGGGATTTGCTGAAGGGCTGAGAGGCAGCAGCCCCTCCAGCAGCTGCTGGCACTGCCTGCACTGCTGCAGCCTGCTGCCCAGGATCACCAGCACCAGCTTGGACTTCTCCAGGCTGGAGAAGTGGAAGAAAAGCTGGCACACACCAGAACCTTCCTTCCTGGCAAATGGGAGCTCTGAAAAACGTGGCAAGGAGAGCAGGATGTTCAGTCAACCCTTTAATAACAAACAGCTGGAAAAATCTTCCTACAAGTCAGAATAAATTTTGCCACCAAGCTAACAGTGCTGGGGAGAGAGGAGCCAGGTGGTGAATCTTCTCCTCCCCTCTCAACTTTTTGCCTTTTTCCTGTCACTTTTCTGCCTCCACTGAGATGCTGTGTGCCACTGCAGCTCTGGATAGCAGCCAGCATTCTACAGCAACAAAACCAAACCTTGCAGCATGTTTTTTTTATCTAGCCACAAGTGGGCAATTTTCAAGGGTTCCTTTTCCTCTGGCACTTGGGACTTCAGAGAAGAAACCCAGGGGACAAATGGCCTTCAGGATGAGCCACACTCTTGCCACTTTTGGTAAGCAGGAAAACTTAAGGCTGAGGTCAGGTCCTCTGGTTGGTGCCTGAAATCATTGAACAATCCAAAAACCACAGAAGACTTTCCCTCCCCCATCCATTTTTTTGTTGGTTTGGCTTGTGGTTTGGTTTTGTTTTTTTTTTTCATTCATTTTGGAGACAAGAATTCCAGGAAAGCTGCAGCAGGCTTTCTTTTTTCATGGTATTTGACTTGCTGGCATCCCAATACAACCCTGACCTGCCAAGGGCATTTAGTCCTGGATCTGGATCCTGTCTGAGGTCCAAGTTCTGCAGCCAGCAGAGCTGAGAGATGCTGGGATTTAGAGGTCACCTGGTGGAATCTTCAGCCCCAACTTTAAAAGTGTTGGGCTGGGCTGAAGGGGAGCAGAGCCACAGCTAAACCTGGCTCAGGGGCAAGAGGGGGTTGCCCAGCCCAGGGGAAGGAACCTTTGCTGTGCTGAACACATCCTCTTGTCCTGGCAAGGAAATCAGGATCCTGGGTGAGGAGCAGGAGGAGCTGTGGCCTGGACCTTGGCATCTTCACCTTAAAGAGCAGAGAGGAGACCAGGGAGGAGCAATGGCACTGGGGAGAGGATCCTGGGGGACAGAGGTTGGGCTGAAGGAGAGGGATGAGCCAAGAGTGAGATTGGCTGGACTTAAAAGTTTGAAAAAGAGCTGCAGTGTATTGATTAATTTGGGTTTTTTCTGATCTGAAAAAAAAAAATTAAAAAAAAAATCACTTTCTTAATCCTAGACCAAACCATTCTTGGCTGCCTCTCAGGCAGATTCAAGATGCCCCAAACAACTCCAGTGGCACCCAGGAAAGCTGAGTATAAAGGACACTACACAAAGCCTTGAATTTTCTTATTTAAAGTGACTTTATTAAAACATTGTTAATATAAAATGTGACCAAGTACAATTTTTTTTTTTTGTAAGAATATTTAATAAAAACATATTAAAGAAAGAAGGAGCATCAACTCTTCTCAAAGCACAGGAAAAACCTACCAGGAGAAGTAAAAAGTTCTGCAGCATGTTCTACCAGCTGGTCCCAATGTGTATTAGGGTCGAGTTAGCCAATGGAAGAGGCACAGCCCAGGTTCCTCCCTAAGAGGTTTTAAGGTATTTTAGCAGAGGTTTCAAATAACCCTGCTCAGCAGCAGGAGGCTTTGCTTTCACCTCTCTCCATGCCAAAGAGCAGAATGCACATCTTCACGTTGGATTTAACTTTTCAGCAGAACAGAAAACTGGGTTCACTGGTAACTGTGAACCCCAGGGTTCACATTTCATAGAACCACAGAATAATTTGGGCTGGAAGGGATCCCCAAAGCTCATCCAGTCCAACCCCCTGCAGTAAGAACACCCTCAACCAGATCAGGGTGCTCAGAACCTCACCTTGAACATCTCCAGGGATGAGGCCTCAACCACCTCCCTGGGCAGCCTCTTCCCTTGTTCAGCTTTGAGAAGGTGCAAGTCAGCACTCACTGTCCACCCCAGGAATTTGTGCTGAAGTTGTTCTCAGGTTATGGCAATGCTGGAGGCTTGTAGCAAATGCTAAAAAAGTTCAGCTAAGAAAAACCAGCAGTAAAGTCCACCCTGGTAGAAAGAAGTATTTTCTGAGCTGCTGAACACAGAGACAAATCCCCACAAACTAGAGGAGTTTGGGCACCTCAGGAAGCATGGAAAGAAGCTTCCAGAAGTCTATAAATAAGGCTACACAATGACTTACAATCTGTTGCAATCTTCTCCTTTGGCTAAGAAACCTCTTAAGAAAACACTAAAAAAAATGGAAGTTTAGGGCTTGGTCATTCTATTAATTTTTTTTTGGGGGGAGGGAGGGGAAGGGAGTGACCTACAGCATTTTCCTTGATCTGCAAGTAAATTTTCATGCTCTGTCAGCATCCTCTGCTTCTTCAGAGCAAGCAGCACAGCAATTAGAGGCCAGGATCCTTCCAGGACATCTCAGACCCTTCCTGTTACAGGCAGGAGAAAATCCTGCAGCATCCAATAATTCTGCAGAGTTAACTGCCCCTGGCCCTGACCCAAACATCAAGTGCTAATCCATGAGAAGCACAATTCTGGTCTAGGAGACAGTGACCTTCTTAGAGCCTTGGCTGGGACCCACCAGACCTACTGGAGCCCTGTGTTGTGGGTTTTTTTGCCTTCTACCCCAAACAAATGAGGTAAAGGGAAAGGTCAGAGCTTTGGCATTGGAGCAGAGCAGACCCTGGCTGTGCGTAGGGGGAATTAAGGCTTCAAGGTGAGGTAAACACAGTGAGAGGCAGTGTGTAAATCATGCTGCATTTTCAGAGATGACAGATTCAGACAACACCTACTCTTGTTCTCTACGGTTTTTCACACCAAACAAAGACCATTTGGAAGCAGAACTGGAGGCAAATCTGCTCTGAGGGCCACCCTGAGGTGCCTCTCTGCACCTGGGGAACAAATGTCCCCCAGATGGTGACTGCTGAAGAGGATGTACCCACCAAGGAGGAAAAAGCACCAAAGTCGAGGAGTCCTTGAGACAATAAGCTGCTTAAAAATAAAAAACAACAACAAAGAAGCCTGATGCTGCTGTGACCTCCCACAAAGACAGTGGTTTCCTGACACTCCAGCAGCTCCCAGTGCTGTGCTTCCAGCACCACTATAGCCAGGAGTTCTGCTCTAGTGAGGAGGCAGTGAAATCCCTAGGTTTGTGTTCCCTGAAGACAGTTTCTCCCATTCATCCATCAGGTGTTGTCCCATTCCCCTCCCCACTCACTCTTTAAAGCCATTAATCCAAAACCCAGACCCATCTCTCATTTTTCTAACACTCTCCTGTTCTTTTACCAGATTTCTGGGGTACAAACACGGTGCTTCTTGGGATCCATCCTTTTGGCAATGCCTTGGCCCTCTCCTGAAGTGTTTTCAATATACAGAAGTTACTTTCAAACTAAACAGAGTGTGGAAATCAACACAATCCCCCCCCATGCTTGGTTTTCAAGCTGTTCTTGCTAGTTAGCTAAATTATAGAATTATTTGCTCATCTGGAACCAAGCAAGGTTTCAGCTGGAAACAGCAACCTGGGCCTGGAGGTTCCACTTTTAGGAGATGGAGACTCATTTGTTTTTTCTTTAACATGCATGTGGTAACTTCTCCCATCCTCTCCAAACAGTAGCTACTAAACATTTTAACAGACATTACAAAAAATATCCAAATGAAACCACACTTCTATCACTGTTTAAAAAAAAAAAACAAAAGTATTACAAAAGTTTATACAAAGGCAACATTTAAGAGTCTGAAAGTTACTTCTAGAAAAAGACACAAATGCTAGTAAATTAACATACAAGGAGAAAGATATTCCAACTCCTTCTCCAAAATTGGTTTGATCTATTTTGAAGTATCTTTTACCAGTTGTCTAGAAAATCAAAGCCAGTCTTCAAGATAACATTGCTTGTGCTAGTCTGCAGGGGAAAAAGAAAAAAAGGAATAAGATGTGGTTGCTGGTTACTGCATTACAAACTCACAACTGCCTGTCTACAAAAGAAAGTTTAAAATTTGTCTGCCAATACTTGGATTTCTTCACTTTGCTCTAGGATCCCTAAGACCCTACATCAGAGAATGCTGGACATGGAAAAAATAGACACAATGACCAAAAAGGCAATTCCAGACAAAAATAAAATTCTTGTCGTGGTCTGCAGACAAAATGTTGGGGGTTTGTCTGTGGAAAAATTCATACAGAGAATAAAACAGAGAATGTAAGAATCACTGATTCAGTGTTTCAACAGCTGCAGCTGTTCCCAGAACACCACACAGCTTAAACCTGGCTGTCAAGTTCTTTACTGGGTTATCAAGAAGAGTGCTGCCCTTTTAGCCATGACATTTGAGGTGATTTCAATGTTCCAGGGACACATCTGAATCTCTGGATTCTCTTCCTAGCTCTCTTTCCCAGAACAGGGAAGCTAAAAAAGAGGAAATTTTATCATATTGTTTCCTCTGTTCACATTTTGTCATGAGAGGATTGTTTCTCCACAGAGAGAAAACTCAGGCTTTTCAAACTATTTCTGTTAGCCAGTACACATTCACAAAGTAATTAAAATTCTTAATGAGCCATTAACCTAAAGGCTTTATTGTGTTTTCCTACAAATAAAATTAAAGGACTGCTGTGGTCATGATTTGTAGCAAAACAGCTCAAGAATAATAATGCCTCAGCTTCAGAAAAAGAAAAAAAAACCAACCATAGGGCTCCAAATCCTGAAGTGGCTCAAGTATTGCTCTCTCTCAAGTGCTGCCACTTACTTCCCTTGCAAGTATTTACCTCATCCTGCATATTTCTGACCTTACATCATCTTGTTTGGAATTCAAACAACCACTGCTGGGAAAATATGGTAGAGAAGGAGCTATGCAAGGGACTTGAGGTGTTTGGGAATATGTTAAGGTTATGCCAGAGGGATGCTGCAGTCTCCAACCAGAACTGCACAGCTCTGTTTGGAAACCACTCCCTCTCTCTGCTGTGTGGTTTTCAGGCTCCAGATAAACCCTTTTTCTTTCCCTCACCATGTCATAAGCTGTCCTTCCCTTTCTTTTCTCACATCTGCTTTTTAAATAACTTCTATTGGCTTAAGGTTGGTTTTTGTTGTTGGGTTTTTATATGAAAAAAACAAAAAACAACAAACCCCAACACAACCAAAACCAAACAAATCCCAACAAAAAGCACTGTGAAGGCTAATTCTGGAAGCTCATTCCATTTCCATTTTGGACTTTTAAAAGAAAACACATTTGAAAGCAGTCCAGCTGCCTGGGACAAAGCACTGGAAGTGGCTGTTGGGTCACTGCTGAGAACAGCTGAGAAACAACTTTGCTCTTCACCACTGTGCTGTGTGTACCAATGGAGTATCCTAGATTCTAAGTCTATTTTTCAAGGTGAAAAACTTCTTTTTTTCTATTAAAAAAGCAAACCCCAAACGGTTTGAATTGATACAGCAAGCTCTTCAGCCTGAACTAGCTTGCTGTCAGTCAGCCAAGGGATCACATGTCAGCATTTCTGGCATTCTGTTGGAGTGATGCCTTTATCCAATGCACTTTGCTACATTAGGAGTACTTGACTGAAACAAACAATAGCAGTTAACATGTGGCTTAAATAAACTTCTTTAAATCTGCAGAAAAAAAAACCCAGCAAGCTTAGCTATAGCTTAAGGCTTTATGGAGCCCCTGATCTTAAGGGGCTTCCTGGTTAAGACCTGAAGTTTTGAAGTGTTAAGATTTTAAATCTAAGGAGAGTGGATAGAGCAGCCCCTACCTGTCCAGGCATTTGTGGATCTGTAAGTATAGTACCATCAGGATCTTCCTTGTTTGTCCTAGAAGATGCCAGGTCCTGTGGTGGGTCAGGAAGGAAGAAGTCATCTAGGGAACTAACAGGGAGCTGAGTGGGTCGTGGTTTCTCCCATTCCAGAGCTACAGAGGGCAGGCTGGGGGCAACAGACTTCTCTGCTTTGGTGATGCTGGGCTTCTCAGCTTTGGCCATCTCTTTTGGAGCAGACTCTTGTCTGTAAAAAGAGGGCAGAGGTTTCTCTCCTTTCTCCATGGACTTGATCTGGCTGGGGGTCAGGGACTGGAACTCAGATTTGTCTCCTTCAAACTTGGAGCGTTCTGCATTGATCTTCCAGAAAGAGGACTCCTCTTCCTTCCTGGGTGCTCCCAAACCATCAGAGCCAGGGGGCTTAGTGCCTTGAGAAGATTTAGGGACCTGGACACCAGGTGCTGCTTTCGTGGGCTGCCTCTGCTCATTCTGCAGCTGGGCACCACCTTGTTCTTGTAGGGACAGAGATGCAACACTGAACTCCATCTGGCTCTGTTCAGGGTTAAAGAGAAACAGGATTTCAAAACCCTTCACAGACACAACTTTGAGCTTCTGCTCTTTATGCATGTAGGTAACACCTTTGCCCATGGCTAGGCCAGACAGTAGATACCACAGCAAAGCTAACTTAATTTCTCTAAGTGTCTATCTCTGTAGCTACATAACAAACAGCAATAATTTTAAAAGTCTGAACTGCAAGCAAAGGTGAAATCCCAGCCCTGCTGCAGGGCAGTCAGAGGAAGCAATTGTGTTTGAGTTCTTCAGTGCCACCCAAGATAGCAGTGCACAGCACTCAAACATTACAACAGGTTTTGGGTGCATTTTGAAAGCCAGAGGTGTTTTACATGACAATAAAACTCAAAAAAAGCTCCACAGTGTAGTTTAAAAGGCAATCTTCCATTGCAGTCTTTGAAATCACTTGCCACGTGTTACAACTCCATCTGCTCCCAAGATAAAGGATTAGATATAATGAGCAGACATTAAAAAGTGTTTTTTACAAATCTAATGCCACTCTGAAGGAAGACAAACAACTCCAGCAGTACCACTTCTTCCCTTATTCCAGAGCATTTTGTTTCCAGTTGCAGTGCAGGTGACTGTACTCACTCCTGAGTCAAGGAATCAAGTGACCACAGGGAAAACCTGACAGAACAGTACTTCCAAATGTTCATTTTACTTACCAAGTAAATCTTACCAAGTTACTTACCAAGCAAGTAACCTTGCTTGTCTTCTAGCTGGATATTTTTTAGCCTAATAAAAGGAACACTTGAGGAACATGTAAGCCTCACTCTATTTATGAGCACAGCACTGAAGCAAAAAAACAGATAATGAACAACCAGATATCTACATTTCTGTTTGTAAAGTGGAACAATGAAAAAAGGTACTTAAAAAAAATAAACTGTGCTTACTGTTAGAGCTACACTGCTGTCATTATGGGCCTGACTAATTTTAACAAAATTCAGAGGATGTTTCAAACCCTGGCTTTAGCCATCAGCAGTGAAAAGATACTTTTGAAGTTCATTACAGATTTGTGATGCTTTCCCCATTCTCCTTCATTTCTCAGCCTTCCCTGGATCAAACCACAACAGCACCTGTGGGCCTGAGTCTAAATCAAGTCCCAGTTGCATCTCATTTTCACTGCAAGTGTTTGATCTCAGGTCCTACATTATTCTGCACCTGAAGTTCAAAGGGACTGGAGATCCAACTCACGTGCTGAGTATTTGATATTCAGAAGCTTCTCATCAAAGTGCAAATGTTAACTCAGCAAGTGATTATTTATAAAACACCCAGTTTGATTCACAGACTGATATCTGACCTTTCCAAAGGATTAGATACAGGAGATGTTTTTCCAAGGTTCTAAGCAAGGAAGCACCAAGTTCTGTGTTGCCATGAAGAATACACTCTGCCACACCAAGAAGCTGTCAGCAGTATTTCCCCAGCTAGAAGTAGGTGAGTGCAATGATACACAAAACCCTTGCCAAGGGGCTCCATGCCCCAAACCCTGCCTCCAAAAAATCCAAGGGGAAAAAAAACCTGGTGCTCCAATTGTGGTTTATGTAAAACAAAAGTCTTGAGGTGAAGTTTAGAGCAGGAGGATTTTCCTTAGATAAATTCTGCACAAACAAACTATGGATGCAATGGTGTTGAGGATTATTTACAGTGACTGCCATTCTCTATATTAAAATCTAAGGATTTATTTCCCTAAGCTCATTTGGCAATATTCCCTTAATAGAGATTTACCACGCTGACGTTAAGATGCTTTAAGACTGCAGAACTGACACAATCCCAGCTTAAAAATCCCCCACAATACAAAACAGACCTGCACTCCCCCAAAGAGGGGTGGAGGGAAATTAATTCCTTTTTTTTTTTTTCTATCTTGGAAGACTTAAATACCTTGTCATGTAGGAATTAAACCAGTGCTACTTTCTATCCTTCAATAGCCTGCCTTCTTCTGAGTGGGCCACCCCAGGGCTTGAGCTAAAGATGAGAGGAGTCAGCAGGCACCACAGCAGCAGTTTCAGTAAAATGATTCCTTCACCCCCAGCCCAAGACAGAGGGAAGGTCAATGCAATGAGAATCCAAGGCAACCCCTGATGGAAGGGAAGCAAAAAAAATTAAAGAAAGGAAAACCAAGAAGATGGCTTTGCCTGTGAATGGCAGCAAGGCAGACAAGCAGTGCCAGGCCTGCTGGGAAGTCCTGATGCTGTGGAGCAAAAGGCACTGCCTGTGGTCATGTTTTATGGGGTTTTTGTGGGGGTCCAAAGATGATCTCAGAGGCCTTGTTTGGTCTCTCCTTCTAGTGGAGAGAAGAGCATGGCAGTGCAGCACAGCTTCAGGCAGCTGGACCCTTTCCAACCCACCTGGGGATGTGTGGTTCTGGAGAGGATGCCCTCTGGGGCATTTTACAAGAGAGACCCTGGGGTGCCCCTTCCCATGTCAGCAGACAGGACCACCCAACATTTGGGAGCATCCTTGGAGATGAAGCAGCTCATAACCTGACATGGAAACACTTCTTCAGGGGTTTGCTTTCTCCTCCCAAAGAAGAGGAGGAGAAGACTGCCCTGAGAGGATCTGAAAGCCCTGCCTCTCAGCATGATGGAAACATGAGAGGTCAGAGGGAGAATTCTGCTTCTAGCACAGAGCTACAGAAGCCAAGAGCTCCTGTGGAGCAGTCACAAGTTATTCCACTTCCCTTGAACTAGATAATGCTTCTATTTAACTTTCAAGGTTACTTAAGACATCCAAACCTCTAAGAAATGTAGCAGGTAATTAATATGCAGTATCTTTCAAGTCACAAATTTAGCAATAAAATATTATCAACAACCTCCCCCCCCAAAAAACCACAACCCAACAGAGCAGCAGCAGAAGTAGGGAGTTAATTTCAAGTGCAGATGGAAAAGATCCATGTGTGAAACACCCCATGCTGACATCTGAGTCAGGAGTAGTACTGCACCTCCTAACGAGGCACTAGAAATTTGAGGTTAATTACTCTTCTCTCAGTTTCTTCCACCAGATTGCCAAGTGGCAACTGAGGGGTCAGCAGGGAGGGAAGGAAGCAACATTTAATAGACACTTACCTTCCAGTGAAACATTTCCTTCAGGTTTCATCTCTTTCAGACAGTTTGGGATTCCAGATTTCAAGTGTCAGTCCCCAGCTGCTTTCATAGATTTTGTATCACTCTGAATGAGCTGCATTTTCTATACTTTAATTCCCCATCTCAGGAATGAAATAAAAATACTTTTTTTTTTTTTTTCCTACCATTTGTCCAAATTTTATTTCTGGGAACTGTTCAGCTGAGAAAGTCTCAAGGGTTTACAGACAGGCTAGTACAGACCCAAATGTGTCTTCTAGAAGTTATCAGAACTCAAATAAAAGCTATGAACAGCAGTAGTCTTTTCAAGATATTGCAAGGGCAAATCATTCTCAACACTTGGAGAGGGAGAGAGAGAATGCATTGAAAGCAAGCAAGTATTTTGAGGCAGGGCAAACCTGGAAGTCTGTGTTCTTTTCAGTCTTACCCCTCTGCAACCACTGCAAGGGTTAAAATAAAGAATGCTTAGGTCTTGGATCATCTTTCTGTCTAACAAATGTAAGTAATATTTAAAAATTTAGGTGTTTTTAGGAAACTGCATGTCTATCTTTCCTAAAAAACCATCACTTTGAACTGTTTAGAAACTGTATTTATTGGATTAAAAACCTAACTTCAACCTCAAGGCAGGGATAATCCACCAAATTGTGATAATGGCTTTATATACTCATAGGAAAGAGTGTATTCTGAAAGAGGAGCCCCCCACATTAAGAATCTAATGATTTATTAACACTTCATAAAATCAGGTCTCTGTATTAAAAACAAGATGACCATGAAGAACCCAGGAGCTTTTTTTTTTTTTTTTTTTTAAAGCATCTTACTCACTCCCCAGGAATGTGTAGTATTTTACTAAAAAGTCAAGCAAACACAGCCAAAACAAATTGGTTTGCTTGGCAGACTGGAAAATCTAAATTGTTGAGACAAAGACTGCAGAAACACTGTCAGAAGCAACTTGTTTTAAGCAGGGCCTGATCCATGCAGAGGTAAGAAAGCCAAGTTTCAAATCATTTCAAAGATGCTTTTGCTTTGCTGAATGGACAAAACCAAAGTAAGGAATGGACCCAAAGTAGTTCCAAAGTTTGCTCAAAACCAACTTCCTCAAGATTGATGCAAGTGATTGAATCCTTAGCCAAGAACATCTGGCCATGCAGATTAAAATAAACCTTGAACACAGCTACCATAAGCTGGGTGGGTTGTGGTGTTTTTTTTTCTCAAGAATACAGCACTGTGTTTTAAACACCTGGAGTCTAGATCAAAAAGGGAAGGGAAAAAATCCCAAACCTCAGGAATCACTCTTCTTTCCTTCCAAGGAAACACTGCCACTTATGCCAGCTTGAGGAAAATAATCACACTGGAGAGTTTTTAACAAACAATTCTAATATCAGGCTGCTGAGGAAGGAGGGGAGAAAATTCTGCCACTTTCTTCCTGTTAGAGAAAAAAGAAAAACCAGACAAAAAAAAAAAAAGTGCAAAATTCTAGGACTTGTACAAAGAAGAATAAAAGAATGCTGAAGACTGCCTTTCAGTTTGAAATAAAGGAAACAGCTTGCAAACTATTTTGACATGCAACATAATATTTTTCTGTCTACATCATCACAGGGATGAGATCACTCCTGTAGCAATGTCATGAGGGAATTTGGGCAGGGAGGCAGCAATTTGGGGTTGAAGTTTGGCATTTTCTGTTTTAGTGGGGGGGTTTGTTGGTTGGTTTGCTTTTTTTTACTTGTTTGCTTTTGGGCGTTTTCTGTTTGTTTATTTTTAAACACCCCTTGAAGATCTCTCTTTTCAACAAATATCTGAGGGCCTGTTGAGAGTACAAAAGAGCTGAAGGAGGAAAAAAAACCCCGGAGTTTAAAAAAAAAAGTACAAAAAGGAGTCTCTAAAGCTACCTTAGCAACTACTCTATCTGTATCAGGACAAACAAATTCTCAGATGCAAATGTCTCAATTTTGAACATTTGGAATAAAACCTGTTTGGGTTAAGAGCATGAATTAGAAATAGATCTCAACTTAGTGACAAGCTGCTCTGTGCATTCAATGTGTTAGCTGAGGTAGCTGATTGAAATTATAGTTTCTGCCCACTATTAAATAATTATTTAAATAAAAAAACCACACCAAACCCAGAAAGTTTTGTTTTCAGGAAGAGCTGCAGAGAAATTTTCTTTCCACACAAACCCAGGCATGATTCTTTTTTTCCATATATATATATCTTGGTGTCCATGCTGAGTTTCACTGAGTTTTTACTTCAAACAAACCAAGAAACCTCAAAGGCTAAACTCAGCCAAAATGTCAACTTTCATCCCACTTAAACCTGGAGCCATAAATAGAATGCCCTAAATTCATCAACCTGGCTTTAGCTCCAGTTAAAAAATGTAACCCACATTTCAAGATGTCTTCATGTTCAGAGGGGCTCCACCCATGAACCAGAACACTC
This sequence comes from Florisuga fusca, assembly GCA_038090715.1. Lineage (NCBI taxonomy): Eukaryota > Metazoa > Chordata > Aves > Apodiformes > Trochilidae > Florisuga > Florisuga fusca. Next base: position 13,921,711 of record JAAWXA010000011.1, read on the forward strand.
CCAATAAAATCTCATTTTAAGGTTTTAAAATGCCACCTTATTTCTAGTGCCATAGGAACTCCTTGCTCTCCACTTTGCTGTCCTGCTGAGAAGTAGCAGCAAAGTTTTCTACTAAAAATATTCTCATTTTAAATGCTAACTCAGCAACTGATGTTGTATTTCTGCTCTGTGGGTTACAAAGAGGTAAGGCAAGAACTTTAAATACTCATCACCCAGCTAAAAGGGGTGGAGATGCTCAGCCAAGTGTTTGCTGTGATAGGGAGTTGAACCCCATCTTCTGTTGGTGTTTAAAATGAGAACTTTTGTCAGAAGTGACCATGCCCTTCAGCTGCATCCTACCCAAAATAACAGCAATTTAGTACACAGTTCCATGAGGAAGTCTGACAGCCATGGAATTAAGGGATTAAGCATTAGCTACACTGAGAAAAAAATTGTCCAGACTTTACCAAACCAACTGGAATCACCAGCAGCCTGACTGTGACAGCTGAGAAAAGCTCCAACTTGCAAGAAAGATCCCTTTCCCTCTTCTCTCTGCACTTCTCACTACACTGCTGTCCAGAAGTTAATCACAAATACTGATTTGGCTGCTTTATTTTTCTTGGTGTCAAGCTTTAAAACAAAACAACCAAACCAACCAACCAGAAATTATTGGTTTTGCTGCTTTACATCTCTCCTTTCTCCTTCCCTGCAAGAGCCAAAAGGGCACATCCACCACATTCCCTTCTTTGGGTAACATTCATGCAAAGCTGCAACAGAACAAAGGAATTTCATCATCTCAGCAATAACATGCAAAAAAACCCTAAACCAAACCAAAAACTCTTCATTAAAGGGAGATCAGGGAAAAGAATATTAACCCATCCTGGGGAAGAGCTTGTGGTATGGAAAAAACCTGACAAATCTGGCTCACAAGACAGTGAGGATACATGACAAAATGTCAGTATTACTAAACAGCTCATTCAGGTTTTGTCACTGTTTCCCCACACTGGACCAACTGGGCAAGGATAAATTTTCCTCATGGAGAAATTGCCTGCCAGGATGACCTTGTTAAAGTACTGGTTAGGGAAGGGATCAAAGAATCAGCAGGAAGCAAGGCCACCATCACTTGTAGAAATAGAAAACTCAGCAGCTGAAGGATTTGGTTGGTTGGAAGACTGACACGACATGAAGCACTGGGAAGAACCCACACCAACCAACCCACTCACACAAAAACTCTCTGGAAGTTTTTCTAAAGGCAGCATTCAACTTTTCAACCTACAGCTGAGGAACAGCTTTTCTCTCTGGTCAAGGGAGGGGGTGGAGAAAGCAGGAGGTTTGGTTAGCTCAGATAATTATTTCTAAAGCAACCCTTTCCCCACTTCCCTTTCCTTCAGCAGTGCCCACACGAGTGTTCTCAAACCAAACCTCTCATCCTGTGATCCTCCATTCATTCCAGAGAAGGAGGAAACTACAGCATCTATCCATTGCCACCTCTCATCCTGAGACACCAGGACAGTAAAAATAATCAGCCAAGAATCATTCACAGGTCGGGCTGAAGAACACTTCACTAGACAAATAAATATTTAGTAGAAAAGCCCTTAAAGAGAAAATCCCTTTGGGTGCAGATGCATCTTCCCACGGGTCACTACTCAGTGCATACCTGAAGCATTATCTCCAGGAAGCATTCAGAACTTAGAAAATCCACTCAAGAAAGAGCTTAGAAATACCATTATGGCTGTCACATTCCCAAAATGTGGGGTTTGCACCAAAAAGAGGGGAGAGACAATGCTGCTGTCTCCAGCATGTGATTTATTTCACCTTACAGTCAATGAGGCCCACACTCTTCTCACTACATTACTTTTCTTGATAGCTTGACTCAAGCAGACCCCTGCTAAAAACCTCTTTAGGGTTATCCTAAAAGCCAGTGGCTGCTTCTTCTAAGGGTCCTGGAATGGCTTCTGCTATGGGAAGTCCTCCACTGGCTCCTGAACCACCACAGCTGTAAGGGAATTTTAAGTGAAGACTGGTAATGGTTTCTCTTGAACTGGACTGTGGATTGCAGGGACCCAGGAGTCACATCAAGCTCTGGGTTAATCAGCATCTGCAAAGCACAGATGGGTGCAAGCTGGAGGCAGTCACCTTGGGCAAGGAAGGCTGCCAGAAGTCCAGGGTCAACCAGATTAATTTAGTATTCACTGGCATTTCCAAATAATTACTCTGCATTAGGCTCAGATTATATTCAGAAGCTCATACATGATTATCTACAGAGTTCAAGGGCAAAAAAATGGAAGAAACAGGAGAGAAGCAGCTTTCTCTGACAGATAAAGCCAGAAAAGCCAAATTCTGAAGCATGTGACTGAATTAAAATCCCCCCCACCCCCAGGTGAGGAAGGCAATGAGCTGTGGTTTTACTCCCACTTTTTCTTCAACAAGAAGAACTGAACTTGATTTCCCACCCCAAATGTGATGCAACTGGGCTTCCTCAGGTTCAGAGAGATGGGGAACTCTGGCTCTGTGTTAGCCTCCTGGGAATCCTGCTGCAAATAATGCTTTTACAAAATAACAGAAGTGAGGGGGGGGGGAAAAAAAAAACTGCCACAGGAAAACATTCTTTGAAGGAGTTACTTTCTGGAGTGGAAGTAACACAATGCTTCAAGCCTAGCCCCAGGTTAACAAGTTTCATTACATTCTAGCAAATAACCAAAAGATGAAGGAGAACACAGGCTTTAAGAAAGAATCAAATGAAGGTAAGAGAATACAATGAATTTACTTCCTGGCTACTTTACTGCTGACTTCCAAAGTGAAATGCACCTTGTCAAACATCTGAGAGATTGGTCTTGCTAAACATGGAAGGTTGTTTCAAAAGTTTACAGTGAAAAATTGTATCATCTGTAAGGAATCAGTCTGACACCTCTACTTGAAGCCAGAACATGAGTTCATGAAGTACATTTTGTGTTTCTGTGGAGGTAAACCAAAGCACACCAGTCCTGGGTCTACTTGCAGGAACAAAGGCAATGTCAGTCTGTGAAGTCTCAAAATGAAAACACAATATAAATGCACCAGGAACAGCATAAAAATGACAAACCAACGTTAAAAATTGCTGCATATTTACCTTGGTTTCCCAGGAGAAGGGAGCTGAGTGTTCATCTTGCCAAGTTATGTCCTGAAATAAAATTCAAGAATGACTGAAAATCAGAGGAGCAGCTTCACCTGCTCAGGAGCAGCACACAGATGTCATCATGCAGCTCTGCTGGGAGCATAACAACCAGTACCACAGAACCTGCTGCAAAGTGAGGGTACAACTTAGAGATGGCCCTCATGACACTTTAAGACTGACTGAAAAAAAAAAACATTCTCTGAGGGGAAGATTATGCCAATTTAACCTACAAATTATAGGAAGGTTCAACCTGGCTGAAAACTCTTGGAGTGATTTCTCTAAATAAAGCTTTAAAACCTCTAATTCCAGTTTTCAACCAGGCTTGTTTTTGTTTTTGTTTTTTTTTTGGTAGTCACTAGCAATACACAGGGATGGCAACACCAAAAGGAGCAGGGGTTTTAGGAAAATAAAGTCTGATTTTTTCCCCTCTGCAGACCAAAGAGTCCATGTGCCAGCAGAACAGCTGCCCAGCCACAGCTGGATCCAGTTCTGACAAGACACATCATTACACCACTTCAGTGAGAACCAGTCTGAAATAAGTGTTCAGTGCTGTGGAAAGAACCCCACCATGTCCACATCAAACTCTGAGCTGAGCTAGCTTCTTTCCAGCAGAACTTTTTCTGTTAGCAATCCCAATCTGAGAAACTGAAATAATCTCTTCACACACAGAAATCAGTGCAACCTCCATGCCCTCCAGAGAGGATTTGTGGTGGATCTGAGGGGGATCCCATGCTCCTAAACAGAACTGGGCTGACAGAACATCTAAAAGGAGAGGTCTGGGCTCTGCTGGATCACACATTCTGGCCCAGGAGAAAATTCAGTGCAGGAAATTTTTTGCCAAGAACACAAGTGACATGTCAAGTTCTCTCATTCCAGGAAATGGATAATCTTTAAAGTTTAAGGGCAACCAAGGGAGGAAAAATCTGCTTTTTAGCATCTATTGTAACTTCTGTCAGTATTTGCACTGCTAGGCACAGGGGAACTCCCTGTCTCTTAGGTGGGATGCCTCAGAGCAGGTGAATGTCAAATTATTTCAAAATTATTTGTGGACTGTACCCTTTGCCTCTGGAAGTGGTGGATCTGGCACTTCATCTCTGAAGCATGCATGACAGGAATTGTGGTCCAGGAGGGACAAAAGCTGGCAGAGCCCAGCCCCTGGACTGAGTCTGATACACCAGGCAGGATCATAACCCTCCTGTCCACAGGGGCTCTGGGCAAACCAATCCTTAACTCCAACAGCACTGAAGGGCAGAAATGAAGTTCAGCAAACAGTGTGACACTTCTGTGTGCTGTCACAGCACCTTGCCACTCCTGATGTGGGTATAGCTGTCAGTGGGTTTTACCTATGGAGATTAAAGGATGTTCTGAATTCTGTCCTCTCATAAGATGGGCAAACAAGCTGTGGATCAGTTTTAAAGTTGGGAGTGAGCCAAGACCATCCTCATGCTGGATGTGAGACAGTTCTTGATCTCCTGTATTTAAGGCAAGTGTAGACAGCACTGGGAGGGACATCTCTTCACCCTCAGCTCAGCAATGACACCACTGCTGGGAGCCAAGCTGCCTGCAGAGGGACAGAAAAGCAGCATGGGGAAGGCAGAGTGAAGGCATGAGGTTGTCATGTTCCAGGATACATCATTCCCTACAGGATGGAGTAAGGCAGCTTCCCACCTCAGAGAAACTGATGCCTTCTCAGCCACCACTGCACTTGCTGACACCCCAACTTGTGACCTCAGGCTCCAGCTTGTACAGACAAAAAAAAGCTCCTGAAATGAATTAATGGTATTTTGGAACTGGTTGTTAAAAAGTTCTCACCAGAGATAAAAATCTAAGACTGTCACAGATTATTTCAAAGGACAGAGAGAGCAGACACTTGCTAGGCAGAAGCAGTTCCCTGAAAGAAAAGGACCAAAGATTTTTCCACTTAAAAGGATGGCTCATTGCATCTCAGGCTCCACAGGGCAGTGTGCCTCAGAGCCAGGAAGTCTGAGGAGCTTTATCCATATTCAAGAGATCTTCCATGGGCTCTGGGAAGGGATAAAACAGGGTAAGACACAGTTTGAGGATACCAAGCTTCAAGGAGTTTATGTCTGTTGTTATTTGAAGTGTACTCAAGGCTGGGATGGAGGACACAGATGTCAGGTCTATTTTCAGGGAAGGAATTTTGTGGATTCCACCTCCTGTGCCCTCACACAGGGGACATGCAAAGGACTGAGTGAGAAGCAGGAGAACACCACAGGTCAGCAGCTCCTGGTCTGAGGCACCCAACTCATGTTTATCTTGGAAAATCACTTTGTTTTCTGGAGAATAAAGAAGTTCTCACATGCTTGAAGAAAGTGAGAACAAAAGTATAAACTATTTAAACATTCACAAAAGTAAATTATGAGTGGATATTCTGGAGAAAAAGGCATCAAGGCTATTTACCATCAACACAGATTAGAAGAGGTCCATCTCTGACCAGCTTTTGTTTTCAGCACACAAAGCCTTCTTCCAGAAAGAAGGCAAATAAATTAACTTTTGTTCACCAGTGTTAAATAACCTATTTGTAAGAAAAGGGCCTTGTGCAACGAATTTCACAGCTAAGAAATGAAAAAAAGAAAAGAAAAGCTTAGTTATTGCAAGTCTGACTCCTTGAACTGCTGAATACTGCTCAAATACTAAATATTCCTAAAAAAAAAACAACATAAAAAGAACAAAAAGAAAGGGGAAAACCCCAGCCCTTAAATCCAAGCATCTGTCACACAGCTGGGGTTAAAGAGGGAGAGTACAAGAGTGAGAACTTGTTGCAAACTGAATATCTGAACTGTCTTTCTCTGAACTAAACAGGGAGGATGCAGTGGCACCAACATCAGATCAGATCCCCACAGAGGTCAAAGGCTGGTAGCCTCTCACACACTGCTGGTTTTCCATCTGATGGCTCATAATTTATGGTACATTTAAAAAACAGGCCACTTATATGAAATTTATATTATACTTCCAGATTTTCCTCTTTCCTCCACTGATTTCCAAATAAGTTGACTTTATTTTCTACCACTATGAGCACTAGACATAAAAATAAATGTCAGCAGTTGGTTTGTCAGGAAAGAGGCAGCTCTGCTTGAAGCCTCCAAAAGCCCTCAGCCAGGAGGCTGCTCAGACACAAAAAATGATGGGGAAGCAGCAAAGTCTTCAGGTCCTGTGCTGCTGTGTGATGGTAGCAAGTCAGCCTTCAACAAACAGGACAAAACTTCTTTTCTGAGGGTGTTAAATGACCCTATTCACTAGGAGGAGGTGTTGGAAAATTCCAAGGTCTGCAGCTCTGTCAAGGTGATAGGATTTGTGTGTTCTGGAGTCACACGTGGTGCTGCAAGTGCTCCAAAACTCTGAAATGAGTGGATCATGGCTAGAGGATCTGTTACTGCACACCAAGTTTGTGTCACAGCCTTCCCACACAGCCAACATACCAGAAGGTGTTTTGAAAATATTAGAGATGCATTTGAGCACTGACAGCCCTCAGCTACAAGTTCAGGGAATGAATTTGGTGTTAGGAAAGAGAGATGGGAAAGACTGAGGTGAGAAGTTGTTCAGAGATACAAGACCACAAGATACATCCTCTGGATCACCTCAGCAAAGTGGTCACACACGTGAGAAGTGGGACTGAGAGTCCTGGCTGGGTGAATCAGTATCTTCAGCATTCACCCTTGATTTGCTTTCTCTTCCAAGTCCTCTCAAGAACATGAGATGAAAGAGATCAACTTTCCATGCTTAAACAAGCACAGGTAGATCACTACAGATTTCAACACCAGTTAACAGGGAAGCTGAGCTGCATCTGGAAACATGAAACCTCTAGAGCAGGTGTCAGCAAGAACATCACCAGACCAAAACTCTTGCACTGGAAGTGCTGCAACCCCAACAAGTGATTCTGAAGTCTCCAGACTGCTCTGTCCTTGCCTCAGGAAAGCCAAACCATGAGACCAGCAGCCAGGGACAAGCCAACTGGGCTGGCTGAGCAGGGTACATGCAGCAATTATGTCCTGCAGTAAGTGGTGGGAGGAGGAGACAGGAAAATAATAAAGCTCTGGAGGCAAAGCATTTGCAAACCTGGAAAGTTGAACTGAAATGGCCAGAGACTGTCTGCAGAGGCTCTGAAACAGCAGGACAAGGAGGAACAATTAGTGAGCCAGGGCAAATGTCCAAGAATCAGGTTGAATGCCAGCAAGAGAGCAGGGGGAGAGGAAGCTATCAGCTGAGGAGCCAGGAAAGGCTCCAAGGCTCAGCAGTGCTGTTGGAAGAACTAAAATGGAAATGGAGGTTGCCAAAATGAGTGGAATCTCTGTTCTTCAGAAATACAATTTATATTAACTTCAGCTTGGAAGTCAAGGAGGAAGTCAGTTGAGGCAAATGCTTCCCAAATTAAACACTTGGCATCAAGCATTCTGATGACCTATGCTTTGGTTAATGGCTACTACACAGATGCTAACAGCATTGCTTGTATTGGAGCTAGATTTTAGGGAAAGAGGGGTAAGGAAACAACTTGCCAAATTTCAGGTGGACTCTCTAGCTGTCCTGTTCAAGCAGGAAATGATTGCTTCCATACAGTACAGCACAATGACCTACAACATGCTGGCTTCCCTTCCAGATCCACATCATTCAAAGCAGAAAGCAGAGCAGAGCTGTCTGAGAATGGAAGAGCTGAACATACCTACTTCCCACAGTCATCAACAAAAGTCCTTTTGCAACTAACTTCAGGCTCAGGTTTCCTTTCAAGGACTGCTTGCACAACCAAACGAGCTGTCTTGCATCCTTCCATACCTTTTCCACAAAGTGTTATGGTCTATTACTAGCAAATATTTACCCAGAATATCTAGTACCATGGACTAAACAAAATTGAGCTTGACTGTGTGTGCTCTTTAACTCTAGATCTGTGTTATTTTTTTAGTAAGATTATTTTTTTCCCTGGCAGAAGCCACATAAGTTAAATTAACAATGGGTCCCTTCATGATATTGCATCAGTGAAACATGACAGCTCTGCAATCACACCAAGATGCAGAAGAAAAAACAAAGGAAATCTCATATGCAGAATAAGAGAGAGAAAGAGTGTGAAGAGCCCCTTCAGGTCTTTGCAAACATTGCCAGACTTTCCTCTTTTCAAGGGACCACACTTCATAATGTGACCCACAGCTCTGGGCCAGGGACCCTTACACCTGTGGGTTTCTAGCAGGGCTGCCACACTTCTCTGTTAGATAGACAGGTCTCACCAGCTTCAAATTCCACACTTTCTGCCATCTATCTTCCCTTGGTTTTCCTGGCATGTGGCATGGAACAGTCTATGTGGGGTTTTGGGTTTGGTTTTTTTTTTTTTAAGGTGTCAAAAATACCAAGATCTGGAATGTCTTCAGTGTTGCATTTTTAACTGTGTCTAACATTAGTAACAAGAAGGAAGAGATTTAATTCAGCATAAACATTCCCTACAGCCCATTTTCAGTGGGAGATGACTTCCAGAGCTAGCCAGGGCCATGCTGCTATCAGGGGCAGCCAGTAACAACCTCTTTGAGCTCCAAGTCCCCATTTGACCAAATCCACTTTGGAGTTACTCCTGCTTACCTCAGACAAACTCTGTTTTGGTCCCTCTCCTGCTGTCACCCTCAGACCAAGGCTCCTGGCTGACAGTGCAACATCCCTCCCTCCCACACAGCCATGGAGGAGGAGGAAAGAAACACCCCTCACAAAATCCTAGAATCTTTCAGGTTGGAAAAGACCCTTGGGATCATCGAGTCCAACCACCATCCCTGCTCTACAAAGTTCTCCCCTAAACCAGCATCCCCCAACACCACATCCAAACGACCCTTGAACACATCCAGGCATGTGTTCATCACTATAACAACCTGAAAGGACATTGTTGAGGTGGGTGCTGGGCTCTTCACAGAATCCCAGAATCATTTGGGTTGGGAAGGACCTCTGGGATCACCAACTCCAACCCTTGATCCACTCCCCCCGTGGTTCCCAGCCCATGGCACTGAGTGCCACATCCAGTCTCTTCTCAAAAACCTCCAGGGATGGAGAATCCATCCACCCCCTCCCTGGGCAGCCCGTTCCAGTCTCTGACCACTCTTTCTGTGAAAAATGTTTCCCTAATGCCCAGTCTAAACCTTCCCTGCTGCAGTCTGAAGCCATTCCCCTGCTGTTCTATTGCTGATTACCTGGGGGTGTTCAGTCTGGAGGCTCAGGGGAGACCTCATCACTCTCTACAGCTCCCTGAAAGGAGGTTGGAGCCAGGGGGGGGTCGGGCTCTGCTCCCAGGCAGGTATCAGTAGGACAAGAGATGGGCTTAAGCTCTGCCAGGGGAGGGTCAGGTTGGATATTAGGAAGAAATTCTTTCCAGAGAGGGTGATCAGGCATTGGAATGGGCTGCCCAGGGAGGGGGTGGATTCTCCATCCCTGGAGATATTTAAAAAGAGACTGAATGTGGCACTCAGTGCCATGGGCTGGGAACCACGGGGGGAGTGGATCAAGGGTTGGACTTGATGATCTCAGAGGTCCCTTCCAACCCAGCCAGTTCTATGATTCTGTGACAACCAGTTGATGCTGCTGCCTCTCTCCTCCACAGGCTGCCGTCCCTACTCCATCCCACCCTGTGAGCACCACGTCCACCCTGTGAGCACCACGTCAATGGCTCTCGGCCACCCTGCACTTTGGAGGGGGGAGAGACCCCCAGGTGCAGCAGGCACTGTGAAGCAGGCTACTCACCTTCCTACAAGGAGGACAAGCACTATGGTAAGGGGAGGTGGCCTCCACCATCCCTGCAAGAGCAGCTCCAGAGCTGCTCCAAGGGGGAGGTCGGTGGGGCTGGAGCTTTTCCTCCTGAGCTGTTTTTGTGGTGGTTGGTTTGGTTTGTTGGGGTTTTTTTGTGTTTTTTTGTTTTTCCAACTGTGCCCTTGGGATAGATGGAGCAAATAGCCTGGCAGATGAAGTTGGGTTTGCTGAGACTAAGGCAAGATGGGGGGGGAATTGATAGGAATTTTTCTGAGGGCTGAAGAGCATGGTGGTGAGCCCTGTGGGTGTCAAAGCCACCTCCAAAATTTTGACTGTGAGGGTGAAGAAACACTGGTCCAGGTTTCCCAGGGAAGTTGTGGCTGCCCCATCCCTGGCAGTGTCTCAGCCCAGGTTGGATGGGGCCTGGAGCACCCTGGGCTGTGGGAGGTGTCCCTGCCCATGGCAGGGGGATGGAACTGGATGAGCTTTAATGTCCCTTCCACCCGACCTATTCTGTGATTCTTACTCTTGGGTGGTTTCTAGACATGTAAGGTAGTCTAGCTGCTTCCTGGAGACTTGTCTAAGCCTCAAGTGATTTGGGTTCTTTTGGTAAGGAGGATGTACTTCCCACCAGAGCTGTCTGGAATAGGTCTTTGGTTACAGAACAGGACTGGGGTTAAATCATTCCCTCTGGAAGAGGGATGGTTGGAGCCCACTTCTCCTGCCTGGTTGTGTCAGTGCCTCTGGAGCAGCTGGGTTTGAATTTAACCTGGAAGTGGAGAAGGCCTCGTGCTGGGCCGTGCTGAGCAGTCTCTTTCCAGCTGTCCCAAGACCTCCAGCCTGATGATCCCATAGTAATGGTGGGATTTTTTTTTTTTCCCCTTAGGCATCNACGGATCCGCTCCTTCTCCGCCATGATCTTGCGGGCCATGGGGCTCAGCGAGGAGAAGTAGCTGAAGCGCTTGCGTTCCCGCCTCCCGCACGCCCAGTGCCCGCCGGGCTCCCCCGCGGCCTCGGGAGGGAGGAGGCGGCTTTTCCCCCTCAGCCCGGCAGCTGGCGGGGGAGGGAAGGAGGGATACAGCCCTCTGGGGTTGCTTCGGTACCGGTACCGGTAGCTTGGGGCTGAGCGCATCGGCTGCGGCCCCGGCCATGCCCGCCCCGGGTGCCTTTCCCTCCTCTCCAAGAGGGACAAAGCGGCGGAATTCCCGGGACAGGCTGCAGGGAACGGCAGGGCCAGGGCCAAGAAGCTCCATTTCCCAAGCCCGAAAGCGGGCTGGCTTGTTTCTTAACCCCACAGAAGGTCCATCGCCCCTAGGGTGGGTTATTGGGTCCAACTCGCCAGGTTCGGCACTCCAAAGCATCTCTTAGTCTGGTAAAAAAAGTTGCAGCAAACCCAACGAAGAGGGTGTAGTTTCACCTCAGTAAAAGAGACTTCCCCTAGGCTGAAACAACCCGGGTTTTGGGGCTTAGGTGTGCTGGAGGAGGAGGGGATATTTTTTTGTAAATGTTCAATGGATTAGGAGAACAGAGGTTAGAAAGTAGATGGTGGAATAATACCTGTAGCCCCCCCCTAACATCCTAAAAGCATCTTTCATTGCCCAACTGTTCCAGCTTTCTGATATCACCAGCATTATGAGCAGCTTGTGTCAGGGATAGGGTTGTGTTTAGCCTTAACTCTCATTTACTTACAGGGAAATCCTGTTAAATCAACATTCACTGCGACCCCCTTGGCTCTCTTCCCTGTTTGATGCTGCCTGAAGTCATCTTTGTTGACCATGGGTGGACAGAGTTCTCCACCAGAACACTCATGTTCCAAAGAACAGCCCAGCAGTGCTGTGTAACATCTTAAAAAAAAAAAATAATTCTTGACCAAGACTATCTTTCCTGGCACATGTAAGGGTTTCTCTGTGCTTTTTCCACAGCTGCCCCATCACAGCAAATTTTATTAGTTGCAACTTGTATTACCCAAACTTGGTATTTGGAAATTACAAAATACCTGGGATTGCACTGTATTCAATAAAATATTTTCAGGGACTTTCAGATGTTGAGTTGTTCCTACTTGCTCTTCTGTCCTTCATTTTCTTAACACACCCAAACCTTCCATGGCCTGCAAATTTCACTGGCAAACTAGACTGCTAACCTTAATCTTTCAGATAGCTCCTCACTCCCTGTACAAACCCTTTCTTTTCCTCTATCAAGTCCCAACTTCATGTGTGATTCCTCAGCAAATGCTTTGCTAAACCCCCCAAAAAACAAAGCACAGTTTCTCTCCACAACCCCAAAGCAAGCTTACCAAAGAGAGGTAAATGTGCCAGAAGATGTATTTGGGATGAAATCTGTTTTGCCTTTTGTCCTAGGTAGTCATATAGGAAATTTTAAATATATTTTGAAGATCATACAAGTCTCCCCTACGGTTCAGATTGATGGTTTTTTCAATGCTGTGTCTTTTTTTCCTCTCTTTAATATTATTCACAGTGGATGAATGGTTGGGACTGCCAATCCAAGTGTTCCCATTTCAGAGTTCAAATCTATTGCGAGGATGACACAGAAGAGGATGGAAAATGCTAATTAGATTTCTCCACATATCTGCTTTCTTAGGAGGTAATTACACTTCTCCAACTCATTGCATACCAGCCCAGTTATATAATCCTGTTTTGTTTGTTAAACTTGTTTAAAAGCATTTGACTTGAGCTTGCTTTCTTCCTTAGTCATCTGCATCACGCCCAGAGGAAGAAGCCTTTGAAACACGTTTACAGACACATGCACACCCATGGAGGTGTAATACACCTTCACCTCCCATTAACTACAGCTTTTTTGTCTGTCAGCAGGAGCATGGGGCAGTCACAGGAGTGAAAGAAATTAGAAGGAAACCCAGACAGCTGTATATGGTTTGTTTGTCCAGGAAATTATTGGTTTTCTGNTAGATGACACTAAGCTGGGGGGGAGTGTGGATCAGCTGGAAGGCAGGAGGGCTCTGCAGAGGGACCTGGACAGACTGGAGAGTTGGTCTGATTCCAATGGGATGAGGTTCAACACGCCCAAGTGCCGGGTCCTGCACTTTGGCCACAACAACCCCATGGGGAGCTTCAGGCTGGGCACAGAGTGGCTGGAGAGCAGCCAGGCAGAGAAGGACCTGGGGGTTTGGATTGAACAAGAAGCTGAACATGAGGCAGCAGTGTGCCCAGGTGGCCAAGAAGGCCAATGGCATCCTGGCCTGGATCAGGAACAGCGTGGCCAGCAGGTCCAGGGAAGGGATTCTTCCCCTGTACTCAGCGCTGGTGAGGCCACACCTCGAGTACTGTGTCCAGTTCTGGGCCCCTCAGTTCAGGAAGGAGATTGAGGTCCTGGAGCAGGTCCAGAGAAGAGCAAGGAGGCTGTGAAGGGACTCGAGCACAAGTCCTGTGAGGAAGGGCTGAGGCAGCTGGGGCTGTTCAGCCTGGAGGAGGCTCAGGGGAGACCTCATCACTCTCTACAACTCCCTGAAAGGAGGTTGGAGCCAGGGGGGGGTTGGTCTCTTTTCCCAGGCAGACAAGAGGACACGGTCTCAAGTTGTGCCAGGGGAGGTTTAGGTTGGATATTAGAAAGAATTTCTTTACGGAGAGGGTGATCAGGCATTGGAATGGGCTGCCCAGGGAAGTGGTGGATTCTCCATCCCTGGAGATATTTAAAAAGAGACTGGATGTGGCACTCAGTGCCATGGGCTGGGAACCGCAGCGGGAGTGGATCAAGGGTTGGACTTGACGATCTCTGAGGTCCCTTCCAACCCGGCCAGTTCTATGATTCTGTGACAACCAGTTGATGCTGCTGCCCCTCTCCTCCACAGGCTGCCGTCCCTACTCCATCCCACCCTGTGAGCACCACGTCAATGGCTCTCGGCCACCCTGCACTGGGGAGGGGGGAGAGACCCCCAGGTGCAGCAGGCACTGTGAAGCAGGCTACTCACCTTCCTACAAGGAGGACAAGCACTATGGTAAGGGGAGGTGGCCTCCACCATCCCTGCAAGAGCAGCTCCAGAGCTGCTCCAAGGGGGAGGTCGGTGGGGTTGGAGCTTTTCCTCCTGATCTGTTTTTGTGGTGGTTGGTTTGTTTTGTTGGGTTTTTTTGGGTTTTTTTGTTTTTCCAACTGTGCCCTCGGGATAGATGGAGCAAACATCAGCCTGGCAGATGAAGTTGGGTTTGCTGAGACAAAGGCAAGATGGGGGGGGAATTGATAGGAATTCCTCTGAGGGCTGAAGAGCATGGTGGTGAGCCCTGTGGGTGTCAAAGCCACCTCCAAAATTTTGACTGTGAGGGTGAAGAAACACTGGCCCAGGTTTCCCAGAGAAGCTGTGGCTGCCCCCTCCCTGGCAGTGTCTCAGCCCAGGTTGGATGGGGCTTGGAGCAACCTGGGCTGGTGGGAGGTGTCCCTGCCCATGGCAGGGGGTTGGAACTGGAGGAGCTTTAAGGTGCCTTCCACCTGACCCATTCTGTGATTCTTACTCCTGGGTGGTTTCTAGACATGTAAGGTAGTCTAGCTGCTTCCTGGAGATTTGTCAAAGCCTCAAGTGATTTGGGTTCTTTTGGTAAGGAGGATGTACTTCCCACCAAAGCTGTCTGGAATAGGTCTTTGGTTACAGAACAGGACTGGGGTTAAATCATTCCCTCTGGAAGAGGGATGGTTGGAGCCCACTTCTCCTGCCTGGTTGTGTCAGTGCCTCTGGAGCAGCTGGGTTTGAATTTAACCTGAAAGTGGAGAAGGCCTCGTGCTGGGCCGTGCTGAGCAGTCTCTTTCCAGCTGTCCCAAGACCTCCAGCCTGATGATCCCATAGTAATGGTGGGATTTTTTTTTTTTCCTCCTTAGGCATCACATCTTATGGTGTCCCTCGCAGTGAGAAGGAAATCATGGCTGAGATCTACAAGAATGGCCCAGTGGAAGGAGCCTTTATTGTCTATGAGGACTTCCTGATGTACAAGTCTGGTGAGCATCAGCACTGAGGTTTTAGGAAGCCCTATTCCCTACTTCATCCATAGGGTCTGTCTTGTGTGGCCTTTGTCCTTCTACTCAAGTCTGAAAGGACAACTCAAGTTCATGTTTCATGAACGTGGGCAGATGCCACCTCCTGTGTCCATTGGTTTATAGCAAGGGGAAAAGAGGGGCTCTGGGTGGAGGCCCTAACAGAGAGGTCCTGGAATTAGAGCTGAAAACAGCATCTAGGATTTGAGGTGAACTCTTGGCAGATGGCTCTTCCATATGTGTGTCCCAGTTCCCTGTTCTGAACTTCTTGGAATGTGCCACCTTGGGGACCCTTTGCTGAGTATCTCTGGGTGTCCCACGTCCTTTGACCAGATTCTCCATGAAGCTTTCAAGTTTCTATTTAACCAGAAAAACCTTCTCAGCTGCTCCCTGGGCTTTGATAGAGATGTCTCCCGAGCTGGCAGTGGTTCTGAGGCGGGGGGGGGATGTGGCACCCATTGACATGTCCCTTTTGTTGTCTTGTAGGGGTCTACCAGCACGTGACTGGCGAGCAGGTCGGTGGCCACGCCATCCGGCTCCTGGGCTGGGGGGTTGACAATGACACTCCCTACTGGCTGGCTGCCAACTCCTGGAACACAGACTGGGGGGACAATGGTGAGAGACCACCCAAGGGTGACACGGGAACCCTCTCCCTGGTCTCCTTGGCGCTGTGGGGAGGTTGACTTTTTCCTCTTGGTGTGTTTTTTCCAGGCTTCTTCAAAATCCTCCGAGGAGAAGACCACTGTGGCATCGAGTCTGAGGTTGTGGCTGGCATCCCCAAGCCAGAGCAGTACTGGAAGAAGATGTAACCATGACCAAACCACAAATTCTCCCAAGTCCCTGAAGCTTTTAACTGATAGTGGGTTGGGTGGAGAGCCCCTTCCTTCTAAGAGACTATAGTTGAGGTTACTTTTATTAAAGCTTTTTATCTTTTTTTTTTTTTTTTTTTTTTTTNCCTCACCAGGGCTGAGCACAGGGGCAGAATCACTTCCCTGGACCTGCTGGCCACGCTGTTCCTGATCCAGGCCAGGATGCCATTGGCCTTCTTGGCCACCTGGGCACACTGCTGGCTCATGTTCAGCTTCTTGTCAATCCAAACCCCCAGGTCCCTCTCTGTCTGGCTGCTCTCCAGCCACTCTGTGCCCAGCCTGGAGCTCCCCATGGGCTTGTTGTGGCCAAAGTGCAGGACCCGGCACTTGGCCGTGTTGAACCTCATCCCGTTGGAATCAGCCCAACTCTCCAGTCTGTCCAGGTCCCTCTGCAGAGCCCTCCTGCCTTCGAGTTGGTCCACACTTCCTCCCAGCTTAGTGTCATCTGCGAATTTGCTGATTTTTGAATTTATCTTCATGCAGGTGGGCTCAGCCCCAACCTTATCCTCTGACCATCCTGGGGGGAGAGTGATTTGTCTCTTGGGCATTCCCTACTCCTGAGGGTGGGGAAGGTGCCTCAACAAGGACCAGGATTGCTCCCAGCATCCAGAGGGTGTACCAAGCACTGGAGAGCATGGCTGGAGGCCAGGGCTGTGCCACCCTCCCCCCTGCAGTGCAGGGACCATAAAAGTTGATTCATTGACCTTCAGCTGTCTCTCACCCAAGTAAAATTTCTTCCTTTGGGTCTGACCCCCTTCACAGTGATGCTCTGACACATGCCCACGCTCGTGTGATTTTGAGGTGGGCCCATGCAAACCACATCAAGTCCAACAAGCACGAGTCCAAAGGGCCTTGGCAGGGGTTGGGGGGATTTCAAGCACAAATCCAAACTGGGAGAATGGATGGAAGAGCAACCCTGAGGAGGACTTGGGGATGTTGGGGGAGAAGCTCAAGGTAAACCAGCAACCTGTGCTGGAAGCCCAGAAACCAACCATGTCCTGGGCTGCATCACCAGCAGTGTGAGCAGCAGGGCAAGGGACTGTCCCCCTTTGCTCTGCTCTGAGGGCTGGGGTCCCCAAAACAAGAACACAGAGCTGTGAGTCCAGGGGAGGTCACAGAGATGAGCCAAGGGAGCCCTTCTGCTATGGAGACAAGCTGAGAGAGCTGGGGTTGTTCAGCCTGGAGGAGGCTCCAGGGAGACCTTGGAGCATCTTTGCAGTACATCAGTGGGCTACAGGAAAGCTGAGGAAGGACTTTGGACAAGGGCATGGAGGTGACAGGACAAGAGGTAATGGCTTTCAACTGGAAGAGGGAGATTTAGGTCAGACATTAGGAGGAAAAATCTGTGAGGGTGCTGAGCTCCTGGCCCAGGGTGCCCAGAGAAGCTGTGGCTGCCCCATCCCTGGCAGTGTCTCAGCCCAGGTTGGATGGGGCTTGGAGCACCCTGGGCTGTGGGAGGTGTCCCTGACCATGGCAGGGGGGTTGGAACTAGAAGATCTTTTAAGGTCTTTTCCAACCCAAACTGAAGGAAGCATCTGGATTTCAAGTGAGTAACTTGTGTCCTGGTGAGGAATTACCCCTGTCAAAGAAATTCCAGTTGAAAAACACACACACACATAAAAATATCAAACCCTTTTTTTTTTTTTTTTCCCAAAGAAAACTTTAATTTCCACAAGACAGGAAGCTGCACAGAGAGCTACCATGAGTTTCTTTTGAACACCAGCTTACAACTATTTACATGGGTACTCATGGAGTAGCATCCTCCTTCTCACTAAGTCTGACCACAAGAGCTTGGCCTTGAAAAGGTCACCCAGCTGCATGTCCCTGGTGGACACCTCTGTCCTGCACCAGGATGTGGGCTGTCCTTCCCTTCACCAAGGAAAAACAGTGTCTGGGGAGAGGGGGGTGGAAGGGGTGTAAGTTGGACCCTGAAAACAAAACAAACCAAAAAATCCATCTGAAGAAAACAGGATGTGCCCATCAAGTGTTGTTTCCTCTTGAAGTGAGTCCAGCCTGATGTGTTTGAGAACAGCAGTGGAAGCATTGTCCTGCTTGCACATCAGTTTAACCCAAAGCCCCATCCCAAGTTAGAGCCAGGGAAACCTGCCCTGACCAACCCTTTGGTGGCTCAGACTTGCCCAGCCCATGGTTGGGCTCACCATTGCCTTTCAAGGTGGCCAATGCACCTGAACCCTCCCAAAACAAAACAAAAAAACATCTTGGGAGGGACAGGATAGTGCAAACCCTTTCTCCTCTGCCTTGCTGTGGCACCTGGTGCTTCTGCTGCTCTGCCACCAGTCCCTTTGGGCTGAAGAAGAGGTTCAGACTCTGCCCTGGAGCCAAGCATGGGGTTATTAGCTCAGGGCCATGCAGGCAGCTCCCATCTCCTCTGTTTCACCACCTCCCCAGCTGCTAAACTATGAAGCTTTGAGAGGGCAGGGGGTGCAAGAGGTGTATTTCAGCTGGGGGCACATTGAAGTGGACAGAGCATCCTCCCTTTTTATGCATTTATGATTAAAAGGGCTTCTTTCAAGCCCAGGAGCCTCCTTCAGCACCACAACAGCAATGTGAAGATTGCCTCTGCCTGTTGCCAAGCTGCAGGAAATCAACCAGCCTGGGCTGCAGGCCAGAAGGTGGCCAGAGATTTTTTTCCTTGGATAAGGAAATGTGTTCCTCTCCCAGCTGAGGAAGTGTCCTTCCAGTGCAGAGCAGGCACCAGAGGTGCTGGGGAAGAGGTTGCCCATGAAAAAAGAAGCAAAACCCAGGTGGGTTTTGCCTCAGCTCTGAGCTGGAAAGTTGCCTCAAATCTCCAGCAAGAAAAGAGGCAACCAGAGTTTCTATTTAAAACCATCCAAACTGGAAAAAAAAAACCCCAACAAAATAACAACAAAACAAACAAAAACATAAGGAAAAAAACTACAAACAACAAAAAACCTCAATCCCAAACAGTAAGACTCCAATCAGCATTGGTAACCATCCCAGCAGATGGCAAGGGTGGTGAGGAGCAGACTCCAGCAATGCTGCACCATCACCCCAGGGCTGCAGCTCACTGCTGTCCTCTCCTCCTCACCTCCCAGGTCCCATGGCACCTTTCTGCCTGACCATCCCCATCTGCAGGGGACAAGGAGCATCCTGCCCAGCCACTGACCACCATTTCTTTCCCCCCACCCACCTCCTGGCTCATCAGTTCTCCCCTGCCTGGACATAGTCCTCAGTGGCCTTGGAGATGGTGCTGAGGTACTGCCAGCTGAAAGCAGCCAGGAGCATGGCACAGGACAGATAAATTGGGGAATAATGGTGACGTGAGGCCATGGAGCTGTTGGGCAAACTCAGGGCACGGATGGAGGAGATGATCTGCTGGGTCTTGTTGGATGAGGGGTCTGTGCTTGGGATCTTCTGGTAGATCTGGGGAAAGAGGAAAAAAAAAAAGGAGTGAATGGTTCCCACCATATGGTTCCCTCCAGGTGGAGGAGAGAAATAAGACCACTGGGTGGAAGAGGAAGCCCCAAGAGCACCCTCAGTGAAGCAGGGACCCAGCTGCAAGGGATGAGCACACAAGACCAGGGCACATTTCCCTTGAGAAGTGCACTAAGCCCAGCAGCCTCTTGAGGGCACCCCATGACTACAAGCACCAGGCACAATCCCTCAGCCCCTCAAGTGGGGTTTTTGGGCCCAGCACTCCTTGCTCAGCAATCCTGACTCACTGCTGGGCTGCAGCAGCTCAGCTCAAAGCAGTGAGGACACCTCGGAATGCCCAGCAGCCAGTGTGAGTGCCAGGAAAACAGCATCTTCATCAGATGAGCCTGTGATCTTTGGGGTGTTCTCCTCGTGGTCTGCAAACCCCATGGCTTTTAAGATATTTGTCTGCATCAGTCTTAAGGAGCTGTGCACAAGCAGAGACCCTTCTCTGGACTGAAGTGTCACTGTCCCTTGTCATGGGGACAGCCAGCCCACAAAGCATTAATGGGGTTTTTTTTTTTGTTTTTTTTTTTTTTTTTTAGTTGGTTGGAAACAGAAGTGCTGAGGTACTAACAGGCTGACTCCTGTTCTTACCTCTGCTGTCAGAGTGGTTCCAAAGAATGCTTATCAATATTGTGATAGGCACTTCATATATATAAATATATATATATACAAATATATATATATATATATAAAAAAAACCATGGGGTTTTATATAACCATGGGGTTATATATTTATATATATATATATATATATGCCAAACCATGGGGTCTGGCATCTTCCTGGTGCAGAAGTTGTCTTTCTATTTAACAGCCCAAAACAGCTGTTTTGGAGCTGGGTTTGGTTTTTTTTTCCCCATTAACCTATTCACCAGGTGTTCCTCCACCTGCAGGACAATGCACAGTTCTGGGGTCCCCAACATAAGGACACTGAGCTGTCAGAGTGAGTCCAGAGGAGGCCACAAAGATGCTGGGAGGGCTGGAGCAGCTCTGCTCTGGAGCCAGGCTGAGAGAGTTGGGGGTGTTCAGCCTGGAGAAGAGAAGGCTCCAGAGAGACCTGAGAGCACCTTCCAGTGCCTGAAGGGGCTCCAGGAAAGCTGGGGAGGGATTTTGCACAAGGGCCTGGAGGGATGGGGCAAGGGAGAATGGTTTTAAGCTGAAAGGGGCAAGACTGAGATGAGATCTTAAAAAGAAATTCTTTCCTGTGAGGGTGGTGAGACCCTGGCCCCAGGTTGCTCAAAGAAGCTGTGGCTGCCCCATCCCTGGAAGTGCCCAAGGCAAGACTGGATGCAGCTTGGGAGCACCCTGGGCTGTGGGAGGTGTCCCTGCCCATGCAGGGTGGTAGGAACTGGATGAGCTTTAAGGTCTCTTCCAATCCAAACTGAACTCTCTGAAGTTCAGAACTCATCTGAGTTTCAACTGAGTGACATGGTTCTTAGGGACCCTTCAACTCAGCCCAGTCTGGGATTCTTTTTTTTTTTTTTTTTTTTTCAGTAAAATGGTGGAGCTGGGGATGGAGTTGCTCTCTGCAAGCCCTCTGCTCCTGGTGGGTCACAGCTCTGGGACCTTCCCTGCTCAAAGGACTGCTGGAGAGCTGGCTGGCACCTTGCACCCTGATATTGGTTAGCCTGGACCACTTCCAGCCCAGTCTGTTACTGGGAAGCAGTAGCTTTGTGCTGGGACAAATGGGACTTGGTGGGGCAGTGGAGATGAAAAAGCCATGGGGTGGGGGTGATTTGGGCACCTCTGGCTGGGTCATTCTGACTCGTAGCACCCCAGATGAGCAGGGTACATTAGGGTGGGCCTTGAATTGATTAAATTTGGACCTCTTAATGACAAAATGCTGACCAGCTTGTTGTGGGGCTGGCTCTGGCCAGAGCTGGGGTCAAGTCCCTGCTGCCTGCACCAAGTCCTTTCTGCATCGCTTGCTCTGCTCCATCCACTTTTGTTGTTAAACCACTTGGTCCTTAGATGTTTATTTGGTTGGGTTGGGTTTTTTGGGTTGGTTTTGTTTTTTTTTTCTTCTTTTCTGCTGTAATTTGGGCTTATTGAGCCTAAGGAAGGGCTTGGCTGGAGCTCCCATCAGCCATCAATCAAATGTCCTGCCAAGGACCTGGGAAGGAGCAAACCACTTCTCACCCATGGCTGGGCAGCTGGGGTGGTGCCTTGGCAAGGGTGCCTTGGCATCCCAAATTGCTGAGGTGCCAGGGAGGCTGCAGGTGCTGAGCAGAAACCAGGGATGTTGCTGCAGGAAGCTCGTGCAGATGGCTTGGAGGTATCTCACTAACTTGCCTGGAACTGAAGCTTTTCTTTTTAGAGGCACAGGTGTTAAGAAGAACCTTATTTTTGTTACCAGGGGAGGTGTAATAGGTGTGGAGGAGGAATCATGGGATTTACCAACACTAATATATAGTGGAAGAGCTTTTGTTGTTCTTTTTTTTTCTTTTCTTTTTTAATTTTAAAGTTTTAAAGCACAAAGTTACCTTGCTGAGCTGAGGCTGAAGCAGATTCTCCCTTGCACTGCTCCGTAGCCCCTCACCTCTGCTTCCTCAGCCAGAGCTGGGGGGTGTGTGTGTGTGATTGGAACAACTCTGCCAATAAATGATTTCTCCAATGTCCTCTCTCCTGGCCCTTGGTTGCTTCTGCTTGACTTCACCTCCAGCTCTTCTTCTCCTGTTGTTGCATTGTGGAAGGCAGGTGAGACCCTTTTTATCTTCATGCAGGTGGGCTCAGCCCCCCCCTTATCCTCTGACCATCCTGGGGGG